>JAHTLZ010000330.1:52628189-52659936 GCA_023846285.1 Phrynocephalus versicolor
ATAATAATAATAATAATAATAATAATAATAATAATAATAATAATAATTATACTGCCTTTCTCCCCGAAGGGACCCAAGGTGGCTTACAACAATAAATTCAACATAAAGAATATTAAAATATCAGACAATATTTAAAAACAATAATAAATGCACTATAAAAGCAATACTAAAAACAGCAGCAGCAGCAGAATTTAAAAGGGCCCCAGCCAATAAAACTGGGTACTGTATTAAGATGTTTAAAATAAAGAATTTATAAAAGGCTGGAGTCTCAAAAGGCTTGCCTAAATAAAAAAAAGTATTGAGGCCTTGCTTAAATGTTTCCAGGGAGGAGGCAGTTCTTAGCTCAAATGGGAGGGAATTCCATAATATCAGTGCCACTACTGAGAAGTACGGTAGTAATTGTTCTTAATCATTCAGATAGCATTTTGCAGTGTACAGAGTTCTGCTGTGGTACAAAATTATTATATGTTGCAAATTTTGAGTGTCAGCTACATTAACTTTTTGACATGGTGGCATTTATTACAACAGCAATAAAGTAACTTGCCAGAACATAAGGCACCAGAGCTAGGCATCAAGCAATCCAATTGTGACATGCCAGCCCTCTGCTGAGTAACCAAGAGACCATTAAGTAGGGTGGTCTGAGGTATAACCCATGGAAAAGACCAATGGCCATTTCTTGTGGAGTAAAGCCTTCATACCGAGATATCCACTGGGATTCACAACCTGGAAAAGGAGAAGTCCACTTGCCCATTTCTCTGAGTTGATCTATCCTTCCCATAGTTCTCCCAGAGAGTAGCTTAGCCAATGACACTCTAGTGTTCTGACCCCTCTGATTTCCCCAAATGTAGGAAAGGTGACTTCATAATTTGTTACAGCAGTAATCACAAACATATTTCTCAACCAATCTGTGGTAAAGATTAGTTGTTGGCAGTCAAAACCAAGGTATGAACAATGTCTCAGTAGTAAAGCTACTAAGAATATACTACTGATTACACATATATCTATTAAAATAATATAATTGTGTGCCATCAAGTTGATTATGACTTTTGGTGACCTTTTCCAGAGTTTCCTAGGTCGAGGATACTCAGAAGGGGTTCATCATTCCATTCATCTTGGGGCACGATGGGACTGTGGAGCTTGCCTAAAGCCACGCAGACTAGCCCTCCTCCTGGGACACTCAGTGGGGAATCACACTTCCAACCCCTGTTTTGGCAGCCAGGTGCTCCAACTCATTAAGCTTTCCATTCCTGGCAAAAAATCACCCATCCCAATGCATTGAAGAAAGGGATGAGAGAGTTGGTGAAGTATGAAAGCATTCAGAATTGGATGGGCCAAGAAACTGTATATTCTCTCCCCCCCCCTCTGGGTATTTGTACACAACCCCTAAACTCCGCCGCAAATGGCTGCCAGCTCCGGAGCTTACAATTGTTTCCCCACCAACTCTGGAGTTTGCAGGAAATTAAATGCGACCACGCCCACCTAAGCGCTTCCCAGTGCACTTTTCATGTACCTGCTCTCGGAGGGTGAAAATCCCCAGATCTGGATGTAATATGGTGAGTGCCGGGCTCTCCTTGCTTCTGTTTGGTTTTTTTGCCTCCCGCCCCTTTAAGAGAAGGAATCAGGACGGCGACGGGGTGGCTTCGGAGGTGAGCCTGCATTTTTCCCTCTCTTTTTTTTCTCCCTCCCCTCACGCAGGCAGGAGCAAGGAAGTGCAGAGGGGTGGGGACGCAGGAAGAGCAACGAACCCCCAAGATCTCTGGTCCGAATTTAAGTGGCCAGCGGATCTTAGGGGTCGTGTGAAAAGGCCCTCTGTGTGTGTATGCCTCTGCCTTCAGTGAGCTCCATTACTGACCAACCAAATCTTTATCTGATCGGCCTACAATAACAGTAATGGGTAGCACACCACTAGTCTTTTCTTTTGCACTTTTGTCTGTACAAAGTAAATATGTTTTTTACTTTGGTGGTGCAATGCAGCTGCAATTAAAAGAAACTGGCTCTTTGGTATTTTTTAAGTCCTGGGTATATTGTGTACCTGCCTATTTATTTCTTGCTGTGAAACAGTATTCCTTTTCCCATCTGCCTTTGTTTTAGAAACCACTTTTGGGAAGAGGAAATACCTTACTTTTTTTTAAAAAAGAAAACAACTGCAATACTAAAGTGAGTTTTACAACTTCCTACTGTTGCCTATCTTTTAACAGTTTCCCTTCCTCTTCTGAAACATTTGCATGACTGTCCATGCAATGATTCTGATGATCCTCACTTCCTAAATTTGGAATATCACAATGGGACTATAGTTTAGTGAGCCTCACTTTTTCCATAGCCTTGTCAGCAGTGGTATTCTGTTTATCTGTCACATTTGAGTGTATGATGAGCCTAACACTGAAAGGTGAGCTTAGTGATTTCCTTTCATTGTTCTACAGCTGTAAATCCACAAATGTAGGATGCTGACACCATCTTGTTGCCTTTACAACACCTTTTCACAAATTGTCTATAACCTGGAAGTTTGTGGCAGATCTTTTGGTAATCATTTCTGTCATCCTATAAAATGTGGCCCTCAATCAGTAAACTGGAGGTCTGATGATCTAGTTATTATACTGTAGTTTCATGGAGTAAAACAAGCACCCTGAAGGGTACTTTGCAGAAATTAAATACAATATTACTTACTGGTTTAATGTGTGAAAAGAGATCAATGATCAATAAAGTATCATGTCATAATCAACACAGGAGAAAACCTTTTTAAAATTATCAGTGTCAACTTACTATCTTCTCTCTTTGTAAGCCAATGAACTGCACACTCAATTCTTAGGTGTAAAAACTGTGCTATATTTATTTAAACCACAAGAGGTCAGTATAAACAAAGACATACTGTAATAAGTAATCTCTAGTGTAAGCATTGGTTTTTTTAAAAAAATTAATTCAAAAAGTGAGCAGATTCATAAGCTATAGTATGCATCCCAAAGTAAATCAATAGGTGTTTACTTAAAATGATAAATGTTGAACTCAGCAAACCTGTGATTAACCAAACAAAACTGTTAAATAGGGTTTTAATACTAGTTTCCTGAGCTCCTTGCCCTCTGAATATGCTGGCCACAGAGTCTGGCGAAACATCAGGAAGAAAATCTTCCAGAACACAGCCAAACAGCTCAAAAAACTCACAACAGCTAATCAGATCCCAGCTGTGAAAGCCTTCGAGAATACAGCGTTTTAATTGTTAATAGAAGGCAATTTTATATAATAATGTGGAGAATGTCTGCATTGTACTAATACGTCCGCTCTTTTTTTCTGGTTACATCAAGAAAGTGTAAAGTAGATGATACATTTCCGATTTTCATTTTGAAAGAGAGTGTTCAATTTCTGTCCAGGAGACAGAACTTGGGAAATAAAGTTGATGTTTTCAAAGGGATGTGTAATCTATCACTTTGCAGAATTCAAGCAATAATTTTGGCCTGATGTTAAAATTACATTCCAGGGAGCAGGTGCCTCCATTCATCGCAAGTCTTTGGCCATGATATCTGGTTTCCTAGTTTTCTTTCCCAATCTTCCAGTAGCCACAGGGAAGAATCATAGCTGAACTACAGAGCAAGTGGTTTCTACACCATTGGTCCTGAAATTCAGCCCCTGACATTTTTAGCTAGAAAAATATTTGGTTGGATTATGCAGATACAGTATAATGTAGGACTGTTCAACTTTAAACAGGCCAAAGTCTACTTTATCCAGCCCAAAGTGCCTGAGGGCTACTACACTAAAACTTCTACATACGAATTTTATCCGTTCCGAGCACATGCTCATAAGTAAAAACTTTTGTAAGTACAGCAGCAGTTTCCCATAGGAATGCATTGAAAACCAATTAATCTGTTCTGGAGGGAACAGATTTCAATGTGCTATGGCCCTTGAACTGCCCTGCTCGGCTGAGACAGTGGGCTGGCAAACCCAGAACTTTGCTGGGGCAGTCGTGGTCCTTGGGATGGGGGAGGGAGGGGTGGAGTACTTATCCCCTCACTTTTAAATTGATGGCCAGTGGGCTACTTTTGAACCCTTTGCGGGCTACCAGTAGCCCGTGGTCTACCTCTTGGGCAGGCCTGGTATAATGCAACCCAGCATATATATGTACGTATATGTACAGTATGTACTAGAATAAATGAGCTGCATTATTTGCATAAGATAATGTATCTAAGCAATCAGATTCTTTCTGTTGTCAGCCAATATGTGTTAGAGGGTTAAATGTCATACAGAATAAGTGCCAGTTCAGATTTTTCTTAAGGTTTCTGTTGCTATGTTAGTTTTCATTTAGCTGCTAGTTGTCTGCCTTTAGTATATTAGTAATGAAGATGTTAGGACAATCTGATACATGGCTGTAAGTAAAGCACATCTTTTACCCTGTCTGAACTTCTGGGACCCGCTTTGAAGAAGAGTTGTGTGGACTCGAAAGCTTGCAATGTTCCTTCCTTTTTAATTTTTAATAGTGGCCTATAAAGGTATCGCCTGTAACCTATTTTTACAAGAAGTCTGTAAAGCCAAATCAAAGTCAAATATTCAATTATTGTGAGTTTATTCCTCAGCATTTTTCCATTAAATATTTTAACCCTTACTATGACTGAGTGATTATTCTTTTTATCAGCTGGCACAAACATGTATGGGTCAATATTTGGTAGAACGCCTAGTTCCAGTGGAATTTTCCCATCACACCCATACATCCCTGGCAGGGCTGTTAAGGCTGCTGATCCCGAAGGAGAAGATAAGGAACCAAGCTTTCTCAGGATTTGCCCTTTTCCTCCGGAGCAAGCTCCTGCCTGATATATGCCTGGCCTCATCACTGTTGATGTTTATGAAACACCTACAAGCATGGATATTTATCCAGGCCTTATAGTTATGCCATAAATAACATGTAGGAATTTGCTGGCCATAAATTTATTTCTATTCCACCATCTTGAATGTTTTTAAGAAAGTTTTATCCAAATACTTTTCTCTTATGTTTTAACACATGCTTTCTTGAGCATTTTATTGATTGCTTAATAGTTTAATAGTTTTGAGGTTTTGATATTAACCTGTAATCTATTGTTGTTCCTCATGTTGTAAGCTACCCAGAGTGGCCTCTGGCTGGGGGTGGGGGATATAACCTAAATAAATAATTAAAAAATAAGCAAGCTTCATCTGTTTATGGGACTTCCTTTCTGAAGAACCCCTACACAGTTTTAATACGCCTCCTTAGGAACAGAAAATAAGCACTGCCAGATCAGGAGAACATCTGAACTTTCAACACTGTTTCCTTTAAAGCAGATCTTATTTAAGAAAGCATAAAAGCTCACTTAAAATGAATTAGGACAAGAGGGCTCAGATGTTTAACTCATCAGCTTGCTTATTAATGGATGCTACAGTTCATCTGTTCTGTTTGTCTGCCAAACTGAACTTTTACTGGTCCCTCTTCTATCCATTGTTTAGCTGAGCTTTCATATATTTCTTTCTAAAGCACATATTTTACTTAGTAACGAAACTTAAAGAGGCAACAGAGTCTTAACAGATCCAAGTTGGCAAGATCCCAGGGTGGAGGAGGTAAAGTTGAAGCCATAGGCTAGGGATATATAATTTTACCAGTCTAATAATATTTGACATTTTCTCCTCCTCAAGAACTTTCCTATGTAAACATTGTTGATCTTAGAGTATTGTAAAATTCACTTTGAAAAACATTCTTTACTGGCTGGATTTAAAACTTTTGTTTGTGGCATGTTTTCCTTTGGTCATTCATTACATCCTTTCCTCCCCCCCCCCCCCGTCTGTTTAAGCTTCAAGTTTATATAGTGGTTTCCTTTTGTTGTTTGTCTTCTTAGATTCTCTGAGGTCAAGTAGTTACTAGTGAAAGCTGAAAAATGTTCAGAAGAGTAGTTTATGCACTTATCCAGCTAATTAATTTCCCTAGGCTTTTCCAGGATATTTGCAGTCATAGATCAAAATCATACTGTAGGGTTGACAAGAGAAGGGGGGAAGCCACAGCAATATGTAATTTATAGGTGACAATACCATAGCTTTATATCTATGTTAAACTTTTTAGGCAAGGCTTGATCAGAATTGGATATAGGATTAGGAATTAGTCAGTGTAGGATCCCCGCAGTAGACAAGATGTTGAGCAGAACAATAAAAGTGTTAGCAAGGTGAAGATTTGGTCACATTGATTGGAAGGCCATTGTACAGCCATGCTCCCGATGTAAATTGATGCCAGAAGCCAAAAATCATGAGTTTTGCTGTGGCAAAGAAGACTGGTAGTGCAGTTCAGATGGTGACTTAGAGCTTCACGAGATGAGAAGCTAATGTCCGATTGAGAAGTTCTGCATTCTTAAGTTGAAAATAAAACGAGTTTCTTCTAGCACAAGATTGGTTCAATCCACATTTAGCAATTGGCTTTGTTTAGGTTTGTAGAAGGTCATGTGGAGTGATAGCATGGCTTTGTTTGCAGTTGTATTGCTAAAAGATGTGTAAGTCTGTTTGGATAACATTGTTAAAATGAGCAAATACTCTTTATTTTAGCTCATGATCTGACCATGAAGACGCTGTAGCAGTGTCCATGTCTATTGAGAGAGGGGGGCTGGATTGTCAGTGGAGGAAAGGAACCAGATAAAATATCTGAAAAGGATTATGGGAGAGAAAGGTCGAGAAAGTAATTCCAGCTTGGATGGTTGTTTGACAGCACAGATGAAAGTCTAACCCTTCTGTGGAATCTTCATTATCACTTCCATGCCTTATAGCAGTGTTTCCCAAACTGTGCACTGTGGTGTTGTAAAGTCCTCTCATTCCTCCCATCTCTGTTCTCTCCCCCCATCTCAGAATATCCTATACAGTAGTACTTACTTGTGGTTTCTCTGGTATCTTGTGCATAGGCACCCTTAGCTCAGTCTTGCCAAACGACTGCATTTCCTGCCCTCCTGTTTGCAAAGGAAGCCTTCCCTGCCTGACTCCTACACACCCAGGCACAAAAATGCAGCTTCTCCATATTTCTGGAAGCTGCTTCCCTCAGTGAAGTCAGGCCACAAGGCCACAAATGTCTTTTCATTAAGCCACCTGTATAGAGCATAGCCTCTGGCTCCATCTCATGGCCAGTCTTGGTAATACACCTTGGGAAGGTGTATTCATGTGTTTTATTTTCATTTTCATTTTATTTTCATTTTTTTATTTTTTTCCAGGTGGTGGATAAGTTAAACCACGGGTACTGGTCACATGCATACAGCAGTCCCACTGTTCCAGTGTCCAGTAAATTAAGGGATCTGTGAGTCAAAGAAATTTGGGAACCGCTGCCTTATAGGTCTCTTGCTAAGCTAATAGGCAGTTAGATGAGTTAGGAATGCTAGGAATAATCAGAATACGGTTAGTAATTTTCTTCTTGGATTCTGCACTTCAGTAGACCTCCATGCTTCTGCTTATCTGTAAAAAGGGTATTATAGAGGATGTTTATGCATTATGCTCCATTATGGCTAAAATCCTGTGTTAAAATTCATGCAGCTATGACTTTCGAAATACATCAGCAAATAAGTAAGCAGGAGATGATGCACTGCATGTAGGAAATCTCCTTTCAAGGACTAGAGCAACATCCAAGAGGATGTTTTTGATTATCTGTAGGGTGGCCCTTCATTGGAGTAAGTTTTCCATATAAGATACATGAACCCAATGACACTAGATCTTTCAAATACTGTAAGTCTTGATAGTAGAGCCTTCAGTTTGAGTAGCTGTCCACTTAATAATGTCTGTGTTTTTTTGATGTAGTAGTCTCCACTGCGCTTTGTCATTATAGGTCAGGAGTCAATAGCTTGCAGGCCTCCAGTTGTTGAGGTGCAAATTCCAGTATTCCCATCTGTAAATTATGCTGGCTAAGGCTGACATCTGGAGGGACAGTGGATACTCTTTATCTTTTTTTCACTACAACTTATATCATTCTTGATTCTTGATTGTGCTGACTGGAATGATCTAGATTGGGGAAGCTGTGACAGACCGGGTATTTTACAACCTGGCCGCACTTTAAAAGTGTATTGAAACTGTTTTTACTTTTGCGGCCACCATTTACTAAAACCTGTACTTATTTTTGTTATGAAGAATTGGGATGTGACACATGTATTAACTTTTCAACATAAATATGTAGTTTATTTAGTTTCCTAACATACATAAGTAATAGCGTGTTTTAATAACTTTCAGTTTGAATTGTTCTTAAGATGTAACTTAAACAAGTCCCTAAACATATCCTAGCCAGACCTTGTCCAGTCCCTAACTCTATCAATTACTGTTCCCTGTTGCCAACTAACACAGACTGAGCTCCTGATCTTTCCCTTCAGTTCTCAGTCCCCCCTCTGACTAACTCCCTGACAGTTCAACTGTCACTCTTTTTATAGGACCTAACCCCGCCCACATTCTGGGATTGGTTTACCACTAGAATATTCATGAATGTCTTTCCAGGGGTTCCATCACAGAAGCATCTAATACATGTTTAGGTCAACTTCACAAATATGATTGGTTTCATGGTGACACACGTCTGGTTCTTGGATTTTGTAACCTTTCTGATTTGGAGTTCCTCTCTCCAAATGTGTTTTCAAGTTCTTTTCATCTACTTCTGTTTGCCTTTTTTTACACCAGTCTACAGGAGCTGAACTCCAAGGTCACAAAAGCAGTGGTTACTCTTTGTTGTTTCTGGTGGGACAGAAGTGGGTGAAGGATTTGGCTTACAGAACAAGGCAGGGGTAATTATATACACATATAGCTAGGCATTAGACCCATGCCTATTTACCCAATCACTCACGAAAGGAGACATTGCAGCTTCCAACATGACATTTCTACCCCTTTAAAATACTGTACCCCAAATAAACTTTGATTTTGCTTTTTACATGTGAAGTCAAGGTTTTTAAAAGTCCTTGCGAGTGGATCATACATTCAATGAACTATATAAAAGAACAAACTGGATCAAGATTGTTCACACTTCTATAAACTATGTCAGAAACCAAGATTTTTAAAGAACACATTTTAAAAATGTACTAAAATAACAAGATTTTTACTTACAATGAGACTGTGGCAGATGGCGAAAACCCACAAAGTTTGCAAAAGATTTCCCAACAAATCTGTAGTAAGAGTTTGTAAAATACTGAAATGTCTATAAAAATACGACTGGTCGTTGTTTCCGATATATTACAAAAACACCATAAATCTTGGAACTTTGTTGATAATTAATCTGTAAGGCCCTGAAAATCCATAAATAAAATACTTTTTAAAATTAACCCATAGTGCAATAAATGGACTTACTAAATTAGTCTACCTTGTTCAAAAATGCATACTTGCTGTGGTTACAAAAGGCTATTTTGGCTACAAGGACTAATATACTGTATATACTCGAATATAAGTCTAGTTTTTCAGCCCAAATTTTGGGCTGAAGAAAGGGGCCCTTGACTTCTATTCGGGTCAATACTTTTAGCCACTGAGGCAAGTGCTTGGGTTGGTGGCTAAAAGTTATTTTAAACAATGCGTGCCGCTTCTCCTGACCCCCCTCTGCATCACGGGGGAGCGGTGTGCAATGTTTAAAATGACATTTAGCCACCGAGGCAAGTGCTTGCATCAGTGGCTAAAAGTCATTTTAAACATCACACACCACTCCCCCAGCTCACAAAGGATTTCCCATCCTAGACTTATACTCGAGTCAATAAGTTTCCCCAGTTTTGGGGGGTTAAATTAGGGGCCTCGACTTATACTCGGATTGACTTATACTCGAGTTTATATGGTATATATTTTGCAAATCGCCCTCTCCCAATTGCCATTTGAAAGCCCTCCTGGTGCCTTTTCCCAGGCTCTGAGAAAAGAGATTATATTAACTGGTGAAATTTCTTTCAATTGCTGTGCTTTTGAAATTTGTTTTAAACTCAGTTATGGTTTAATAACATAATAAATTGGATATTAATATAATGGCTGTTAAATGTAATTATCAGTCTGATTATCAGTCTGGAGCTGAAGAATGAATTGTTGAACAATGAGCCAGTAGCTATGTAAATACAACCAATTCAGTGGGTCTACACTAGTTAATTCATTTTGGTGCCAACTTAAATCATGTTTGTTCACCAGAGCCTTTCCAGTTTGAGAAATGTTGGCTGGAATACATTGTAGAATCCTTTGTCATTTGCATGGTTGTAAGTTGTTCAATTTTCATATAGGTTTTATTATTGCTTCATTTTAAAATATGTGTTGAACCATCTAAACCAGGCCTGCCCAAAGTCCGGCCTGGGGGCCAAATCTGGCCCGTCAGGCCATTCTGAGCGGCCCACGGCTGGCTGGCCCGCCCCTCCCTCCCCCTCCTTCGCCCCATGTTTTTTTTTAAAATCTTCCGCCAACACTGACACTGCCGGGAAGCTTGTGGGGCTGGGCGCACGCATGGGGGTGGCGTGCAGGTGGGCCGCCGCCACCGACATCAGCGGGAACCTTGTGAAGCTAGGCACGTGCACACAGGGCGGCGGGTGGGCAGGCCGCCACCACCGGCATAGCTGGAAACATTGTAAGGTTGGGTGCATGCGTGGTCAGTGGGTGGGGCTTATGGGTCAGTGGGTGGGGCTTGCAGTGGGGTGGCAGGGTCAGGGAGCAACCGGCCCCTGACACATTCTCAGCCTCCAAATCTGGCCCTCCTTACAAAAAGTTTGGGCACCCCTGATCTAAACTGTTTAATAATGTTTTAGGATAGCCAAATAGTTGGATTTTGGCTGCTACATTTTTATTTGTGTCTGATCTTAATTCTTATGATTTGTTTTATGACCTGGTTTGGGGAAAAAAATAGGATGTGAATCAAATTAAAGAAGGAAAGCAGCCTTTAAAGCAATTTAATTGCTCTCATGACAACACAACCCCAGCAGATAACATAACCATCTTCCAAGACACAGTTGATGGAAATTGGATGGGAAGAAAAGTATTACAGTAATGCCTTGGTTTATGAGCACAATCTGTTCTGGAAACATGCTTGTAAACCAAAGCACTCTTATATCAATGCAGATTTCCCCATAAGAAATAATGGAAACTCAAATGATTTGTTCTGGGCTCCCAAAGACCACATACTGTATACACAAAATGCCAAAAATCACAAAAGAAGTTGGCTAGAAGTCCACATCCTCACCATGGTTTAGGTACCTGACAGCAGAATCTGCTTTGCTTGGGACTAACAACATAATTTTATTCTGTGTTTTTAATGTAACAATAATAAAATGCAATGTATAGCTCTATACATACAAATGTAGCCCCATGACTAGAAATGGTTTGAAAAATAAGAAAGGATCTTGGAAACAAATTAAAGAAAAATATAAAGAAAAATATAAAGAAAAATAAAACCATAACCTGAACTCTGTTTTGAAATTTTTCGTGGCTGGTGCAAGGGAGACCTCGATTTTTCTCCCCCACTGCCTTTGAGGCTTACCTGAAATGGAACATTCCAGACATTCACCCAGAATCCAGCAAGGAGAGAGAGAGAGAGGGAGAGAGAGTGCCACCATTGGCCCACTTGTGATCATGTGACCTGTTCCAGTGCTCGTATTGCAAGACATTGCTCGTTGATCAAGGCAAAATTGATCAGAAGTGTTTGTTCATCTTGCAAGGTACTTGTAAACCAAGGTATTACTATATTTTGTGACACCATCTATGGTTGCTGCTCTGCCAGAGCTGCAGCTGGTGTTTGACCCTCCATATGTCCCTTTTGCTCTTGCTGACAGATCCCTGTGAGCTGCTGAACATCTGCACTGCTCACAAGACTGAATCGCTGCTTCTGTCAGTGTTACTGTGACTAATTTGGCTTTAAATGTCAGTGTGCTAATTTAGGTGGATTGTGAGATTGCTGTGTTTTAAAAGGCTAATGTTTGTAATAATGTATACATAACTTTACCATACTTCTACTGATTGAGTTAGATGCTTGGATAAGCTAATGTAACCCTTAAATCCCAGTCTAGACAAAGCCCTTGTGGCAATACAAGGAAAGCTGTGGATTGCCAGGAGCATGCTTCATGTTTTTGTAAATTAATGGGTTTTCTGGCCCCTCCTCTGCAAAGGAGGAGGCGGGGTAGGGTGTAGTTGATAGTCTGTTGCAGGCTGGCTGTCGTCCTGCCTCTGTTCTCTCTCTGGGTTTCTTCACTTTTTGAGGTAGCAAAAATGCTCATGCGTTTTAAAGAAAGGCATGCTTTAGCCTTCTGAGTGCTTCTGTGCTTATTTTCTTTCTCTTTGTTCAGTCTAGGGTTTCTCTGCCATCTAGTTTTGTTAACTGAAAGTCTGAGAATCTAAGAAATGTACCTCTTTTATTAACTATGTGGGAAAATGCAGTTTCTAATTTATAGTACAACCCAGTTTAATTTTTCATTGGTTTTCAGACTACATGTTTTACCAAAACAAATTCTGGGTGTGTCCAACCACACTTGGCCAATAAAAGTATTCTGATTCTGATAAAAGTATTCTGACATTCAGAGCTGGTACAATCTAAATATATTTGGATGCAGAAGACAGGAATTACTGCAACAATTCTATGTTCAAGCTTCATTGTTTCCTTATTCTACTTGCTTGCCTCTTTGTCTGTATATTAGCACAATTGCTTTCGAGTAATAACCACACATCTTACAAGACACCCACCTTCTAGATTCAAAAAAACTGCTTCTACTTCGTTAGGCAGTCAGAATTCATTGTAGCAAGAGAATATATGTTAATCTTCTTAAAGACAGCAGATAAGATTTCAGAATCAGATTAAATATTTGTGTTCCATTGTTAGCAGACCTCCCTGGATCTAGCTGACAATCAATAAATCCTCTTCAGATTCCTTGTGCCTGCTGTCTACCTTTCACTCTTTTCATTTGTGAGTTCCAAACAAAAACAAAGCCCCTGCAAACTTTTTACAATTTTAAGTGCTAAATTTTGAAATGGATAGGTTAATGTTTTATTTGGTGCTACCTTGGATTTGCATCTTAAGTCCTGTCTGCAGTAAGTTAGGAATATGTTAGCATTTGTCTTTAGATGGATTGTTTAGGGTAATGTGGGCAGATTTATTCATGCTGTTTCTTGAAGCAATAAATGGCACCATGTGACTAGAACTTTCTCACAATTCTGTGGGGTGTTTAGCATAAGAACAGCCTTACTGGCAGATGAATAGTCCAGCGACACTGTCAGCTGCATAGCAGAATTTTATTTCACACACTCTTTGAGCTGTAGAGTGATTGGCAAAAACATGGTTAACACTAGAAAGAATAGACCATTTTGAATAAAAAAAAGACAGGGTAAATAGCTTCTTTCTGGATTACCATTGCACAGTTCTTAAATTTATTTAGTCTAATTGCTGAGCGGTATGAGTTAAGGAAAACAAAGATTGTTAGCATTGTATTAAAAACTATTAGTTAAAGTTGTTGCTATTGTTAGGCACTGTTCTTCTTTCTCTGTACAATAGAGGGCGCTCTTTTGATGCTTAAAAATAAGGCTGAATGCCTTTTAAAAGCCGCAATTGGAATGTACCAACCAGCATGGCTACTAGCCAGGAGGATTCTGAAAACTGTATTAAAACAAAGCAAAAGAACCAAACAAAAACATTTTGAAACTTTGCTTTAAATCATCATGTTACTTATCAGAGTATGCTCTAATGCTCATTTTTAAAATTCTACTCTGCAAAATCCTCTATTTGAAAAGAAAGAAGCCTGAATTATATTTTACAAATAGATGATGTCCATACATTTTGCCTTCTTGTTAACACTTCTTATTTTAGTAGTGATTAGCACTAGTGCATCTTTATCTTTGATAAACTTTAAAACTTTCCTACTTTCTTGGAACATGGTAAAGCAGAGATAGACCAGTCCCATTCAACGAGTTTAACTTCCAAGTTAAAAAAAAAAACCTTAAAAAAACAACACCTGTAATACACATTTTAAAAATTCAGTTTTTCATCATGTATACTCGTCATGCCATATTCAGGATTACAGATACATGCCAAATGTGTGATCTATTAATGTGTCTGCATGATCTATTAATGCATTTTAATAAACCTGATCAAAAGTTCTTTTTGAGAAGGAAAGACTGGGAACAGAAGAGAACAGCAAGAATCTGGCAAGAACAGAACAGCGAGAATTGGTCACTTTTTACTCAGGATGAGGCATTATTATTTCATTTATGGACCTTGCCTCTAAGGGTTGTCTAACACATATAGACTTTTAGTTCATATTTCTTAATGTGTTCATCATCAAGTTTTTGTTTGAAACACTGTACAAGTACAGCATTGTTTTGTGAATGAAAATTGTACTCACAGACAGAGCATGATAAAACCTTGCAGTTGTTTCAGAATTTTTTAGAAACACAAAGAAATACTGGTGTCTTATGTCAGCATGCATGTGGCTGCTTTTGGCTGATGTGGGGCTGGTTATTTCCAAATAGCAGTGAAAGCGCTTGGATCATGTTAAGAAAATGTGTTGACGTGTAACATTTGTTGCAAATGTAATATAAGAAAGAAAGAATGTATTGAAATGTAGGATTCATTTATTTACCTTTACCACAACAGTTGCATGACTAAACAGACAATATGCTTATAAAAACTAACATTGGTGATATCTACTGTGGGAAAGACATGTGTTTTTAGTTGTTAATTCCTCTTATGGGTGTTTGTGATACTACTGTATTTGATTACATTGGGCTTCTTTTTGAGAAAAAGAGGAAAAGCTTATAGTATGAACATGAAAGGAAAGTAAGAAGGGTGTGATCCTGCGAGCCATACTCTCATGTTCAGAGATGTTCAAAGTCATCTATAGTTTGATCTGAATTTGCAGCCCTGTTTTGTGTGCAAATTATAGTAAGCACAAAGTGTTTAGTTGTTATGAGTTTTTTGGGCTGTTTGGTCGTGTTCTGGAAGTTTTTTTCCTGAAGTTTTGCCAGACTCTGGCCATTACTTCACGAGGTGCCTCGCTTCGAATTGACCTTGCCTTCGATTTGAATTCGGAGGCGGTCACGTGGTGGTCACGTGGTCTCCCTTCGCTCCCACCCCCGTTTCTCTGTACTCACGCGGGGCATTTTGGGGACCGAATCGATTACTACCTCACGTGCTCCCTTCGCATTAGAAAGCTGATTTGCAACGTCCGGTTCCACTCTCCTTTTATTTTTTTTAAAAAAATTACTCGGCGTATCGATGCATCAATGCTTGGCTGTCATTCACGACAGAGCGTGGTTACTGTACGATCCTGTGTTTTGTTTCCTGGCATCATTGGCAGCCCCCCGCCGCCGCCGCCGCCGCTACTCGGGGGGAGCCCCGCATGGCACAGCCGCCCGCCCTCCGCCGCTTGCACGCTGCCTGCCCCGGGTGCCCTGCTCTGGCCGGGCGAGGCGGCAGCGGCTCCTCCTGCGCCCGCCGCCGCCGCCGCCGCCGCCGCCGCCGCTACTCGAGCGAGGAAGTAACAGCGCAAAGCGATGAAACAATATAGCGATGCATCAATATCCCTGTTTGAATATTTTTTAAAAAAACTTGAAATAAAAGCCAAAAACCAAGACCACACGTGATGTTGGGAGCGAAGCAAGATGTGAAGCGAAAAGATTCCCGGCCCATGGCAGGGGAATCACTCACCCCGGTTGGAGCACGGTAAAGGGGGCGTGGTTGGGGTGATGTCGCAGCCAAAAAGGAGGAGCGTGCGGACTGAAGCGATCGGTTCGCACAGAAATGACGGCTTGCCACGAAGCGAGCGGCTCGTAAAGTAACGGCCTCTGTGGCTGGCATCTTCAGAGGGCAAGGAGATCAGGAGACCAGGAGTTCTCTCCTTGCCCTCTGAAGATGCCAACCACAGAGGCTCGAGAAACGTCAGGAAGAAAAACTTCCAGAACACAGCCAAACAGCCCCAAAAAACTCACAACAACTATCAGATCCCGGCCGTGAAAGCCTTCGTGAATACATAAAATGTTTAATTTTCTCAGTTTGGCTATAGCAGTCAAGCAGTCGTTTGTAAGCAAATCGTCACCATATTCAGATATGGACATCTGAGTCTCCTGGATGTTAAGTTTTAACTTGCAAATGGACCAGAGTAGTACATGCTCTAATGAGGTGGTAAATAAATGAATGAATTCTTTAAGGAATGATCATGTGAAGGGAAGAACCATGCTAGCCCAACTTCTCTATCATCAATTTCCTTTACCCTCTTTGTATAGAATATGACTCGTGAACCAGAGAGCGTCTGTTCATTTATTTATTTTCATATTTGAATATTTTTACCCCACCGTTCTCCTTGAAAAAGGACCCATGGCAGCTGACAGTAAGGAGAGACAATATACAGTCCATTACAATTAAGACACATTCAGTTTGAGAAACAGGGTAGTGAGGGGTATCTTACAGCATTAAAACTAACAATTGATAACATAATGTCAATGCAATCACACAGGGAGAGATATAAACACAAAGTAATAAATGGTTATAAACAATTCTGTGTAGCTATGCATGGTAGTCCATTCAGGGAAAGCTTGCCTGAAGAGAAAGGTCTTTGCCTGTTTCCGAAAAGATAGCAGGGATGTGGCAGTCCTGGCTTCTAGTGGGAGGGAGTTCCAGAGTCTGGGTGCAGCAGCCGAGAAGGCCCTTTCATGTGTTCCCACAAGACATACCTGTGAGGGTGGCGGGATGGAGAGAAAGGCCTCTCCTGATGACCTTAACACCTGAGTCGGTTCACACTGTGAGACTTGATCTTTGAGGTAGCTAGGACTCAGATCGAATAGTGCTTTGTAGGTTAAGGTAAGCACTTTGAATTGTGCTTGTTAGGTGATTGGTAGCCAGTGGAGCTGCTTTAGTTGGGGTATAATGTGATCTCTGTACCCCGTCCCAGTTGGCAATCTGGCTGCTGCATTTTGGACCTGTTGAAGGAAGTTTCCTGGGACTTTTCATCGAAAGTCCCACATAGAGTGCATTACAGTAGTCCAGTCGGGACGTCACTATGGCATGAGTCACCGTCACCAGAGCAGGTTTCTCAAGGAATGGGCATAACTGGCGTATTAGCTTTAATTGTGTAAATGTGCTCCTGGTCGCAGCTGTGGAGAATCATGGAAGATTCTCCACATGATGACATGATTTGGAGAGCTGGAAAATAAGGGGTTTCTCTATACAATACAAAACAAATTCATACTTTCTTCCTGTGGTACTTTGTTCCCAAAATCTTTCATCAACATTTTCTTGTGTAAAATTCAGTACTGCTAACTTTTTAAAAGTTGTTGAATCAAATACATTCAAATATGTCTTGATCTCCCTTCAGTTCTACTGATGTCAGCAGTTACAATTACAGTGGAACCTCGTATAACAAACTGTTTGTATAACAAAATCTGTACAACATGAAAAATTCTGGAGATAGGGGAAATTTGTTTAACAGAATCGCCTATGGGGCAAATCCATACAACATTAAAATGGTCATGATTAGGGATTACTCCGTTTTCAATGCATTCCTATGGGAAATTTGTATAAAGGAAAATTTGCTTAACAGAATTTCATTGGAAATGAATTAATTCCTTTATACAAGGTACCACTGTATACTGATTAATCGTAGTCTTCTGTTCCTTTTTTATTTTGAGCAAAATGACTTAGGGGAGAGGGAGGTGCTTTAAAAACGTAATTCCAGTAATAACTGCAATAAAAAGAAAAGAATGAAATACTCCACATATGTAGAGATATGTATTATTACTGTGCATATAGATACGCTGAATTGTTCAGTGAGATGGTGCACCTATCTGTGGAGCCTGGTGTTGGAAGCCCAAATCTCCGCTATGCCTTGAAGGAGAAGGAATAGACTATATGGCCTTGGATGAGCTCCATGGAGTTGCCCCCTAAACCACTTCTGGGTAACTCGTATCTAGGAAACACTGAATGGGAATCAGCTTGATGGCGTGACATTACTTTGAATAAATCTGCCCTAATTCATGTTATATTTTAATAAATATATGGACGCTTCCAATATCTGTTTTACACTGGTTAAACTGCACTGGTCTGGTGTAGACCAGACTTTCACAATCTTACCCATGAGATCAGGCAATGGACTTGGATATTCTTTCCCACCTTATCTTTTCCAGTTTCCCACCCAGTATTATTCAGGGCAGTTTAACTTCAGATTGTAAGTATGAATATTATAGGCACATTTATTATTTTACTGCAGCTGCCATTCACAAGGAATAGCTTTGACTCTAAAGGCATAAATAGATTAACTAAAACATCTGACACTTTCAGGAACCTCTGCCTGATATTCTCTCTATCTCTTGAGAAGAAAATATCCCCATCGGTTCTAATTTACAGTATATCACAGAAATGAGTAGACCCCCTTACATTTTGTAAATATTTTAGTACAGTATATCTTATATGACAACACTGAAGAAATGACACTTGGCTACAATGTAAAGCAGTCAGTATGCAACCTGTATAATAGTGTAAATGTGCTGTCCCCTCAAAATAACACAACACACAGCCATTAATGTCTAAACTGCTGACAACAAAAGTGACTACACTCTTAACTGACAATGTCCAAATTGGGCCCAAAGTCTCAATATTTTGTGCAGCCACCATTATTTTCCAGCACTGCCTTAATCCTGCTGGGCATAGAGTTCACCAGAGCTTCACAGGTTGCCACTGGAGTCCTCTTCCACTCCTCCATGACAACATCACAGAGCTGGTGTGTGTTAGAGACCTTGTGCATCTCCACCTTCCGTTTCAGAAAGCCCCACAGATGCTCAATAGGGTTTAGGTCTGGAGACATGCTTGGCCAGTCCATCACCTTTACCCTCAGCTTCTTTAGCAAGGCAGTGGTTGTTATGGAGGAATTTGGGGTTGTTATGTTGGAATACTGCCATGCGGCCCAACCTCTGAAAGGGGATCATGCTCTGCTTCAGTATGTCACAGTTCATGTTGGCATTCATGGTTCCCTCAATGAACTGCAGCTCCCCAGTGCCGGCAATATTCATGCAGCCCCAGACCATGATGCTCCCACCACCATGCTTGACTGTAGGCACAACACACTTGCCTCTGTACTCTTCATCACCTGCTTGCCACCATACACTCTTGATAGCATCTGAACCAAATACCGTATTTTTCGGTCTATAAGATGCACCCCCCCAAAAAAAAAGTAAGGGGAAATGTATGTGTGTCTTATAGAGCCAATACACTAGTCCCCGCTACATATCTATCACACATTTTCATTTAGTACAGAGCCTCTCCCGTCCTCTGCTGCAGCCGGGAATTCGACAGTTCCAATCACCTCATTTAAAACCCTTCCCTTTTGCAGCTTGGATTCCACAGTTTTGGACCACAACTCCCAGAATTCTAAGCCCGTATTGCCAATGACAAAGGATTGTGGGGGATGTGGTCTAAAACATCTGGAGTGCCAAAAGTTTGCCACCACTGGTCTAGCTAATCACTTGTGAGAAATGCAGTAAAATGCAAGTTTACTGTGATACTTGATCCACAATCAAAAAAGCAACCAATATGTACAATATGTGTTGAGAGCATTGTGTAGAGTGATTCACTTTTGCCAGGCTCCATTCAGTTTGTGCATGCAGTGCTTATATATGGAGGGGAAAACATTTTGGAAGATTGTGTATCACTGCACAGACACATGGGATTCCTTCTCATACCATGATAGCCCATAGTACTTCACTGCGAAGTTAGGAAAAAGCAGTGGATTTGAGAACTACTTTGTGCATGTGGGTAAGTAGTATAACGAATCAAAGCCTATTTCAAACAAAATTGTTAAAAGTTGAAATACAGTAGGACCCCCATATCTACTGATTCATTATCCACTGATTCAGTTATCCATGGTTGGCAGAGGAAAACAATTAAATAATTCAGCAGCTACAAAGCAAGCTATTGTCACAAACAGCAGCTGTAAAGCAAGCTATTGTCACACATAGCAGCTGTAAAGCAAGCTACTGTCACAAACAGCAGCCGTAAAGCAAGCTACTGTCTCAAAACACCAGTCATAAAGCAAGCTACTGCCAGGAAACAGCAGTTTGGGGGTGGGTGGGCAGGCGTTCTCTCTTATCCACGGTTGGGAAGGCCTGGAACCTATCCCCAGTGGATACCGGGGTCCTACTATAGTCTCATTCACTTTCAAGCCAATCCCAGTTTACGACAACCCTTCTCAGGGTTTTCTAGGTATACAATACTCAGATGTGATTTACCATTCTCTGCTTTGGGAGGGTAGTTTAGCACTGTGTAACTTGCCACAGTCCTTACAGGTTGCCTCTTCTAGTATGAGATAAGAGTGGTGAAAAAAACTCCTGACCTGGTAACCCAACTTGCTAAATTATCCGACTAGCTGTATAATCTTTACCTGTAGGCTTATAGTTAAAAAGAAAGGGGTGGTTTGGAGGATAGATTGGAGGGAGAGTGGATCTAAAACAACAGATATTTTCATCTGAAAAGTAATTCCTCTATCAAATATTTTTTGTCTTTAAGCCTTATCAATGGATTGATTATTTTAAATAAATTGAAACATATGTCTATGACTATTCTCATTCATCCAGATGTTGAGTCATGGCAAGTGGACTTCTTTTCTTGTTAGATCAAACATTTTGTTACTCATCCAAGCTGCTTGAGGAAGGTTGGTAGGACACCACCAATTTATACTTCACATTGATTTCACTTCACTTTAACATTTGGTCATATTAGGTCCGGATTCTGTTTTTCATTGCTTGAAGTATCTATAGCATCAGGGTTGCAACGTGACATGTAGAGGCTACCTAAATGGAAGAGAAGAAGGGAGGGGAAAAAAGATAAATTTTCTCTAGCCAATGCCATTCTCCATTTTTATTTGTTGTCCAGATATAACAGCAGACTCCTGTCTTCCCCACATTTCATCAAAGAGCTGACTGGCAAAGAGAAGGAATTGTTGTGGCTTTTTAAAAACTATTGTCTGCAAAAAAATTCTCAGTGACAGGAGAGCAGCTGTTGAATATTTCAATGTTTAACACCATCCATTAGGACCATAGCATGTTTCCAGCTGAGAAACTGGAGAGATTTTATATGAAGTGAGGAAGCTCAACAGGTGTGCCACAAGCTTGACCATAACCCTCTCCTGTCTGTTCATTCAGCTGATTGGACCTTTCTGTTTTTTTCGGATGTGTGTGCGTGTCAGTCTCTCAACATACATCACGATAGGGATGGTTACTCCTGCTGTTGATCCCTTTGGATCGTACCTTGCGGCAATACAATACAAGGAATTCACAGTTTGCATTTTTTTTTAGCTGGCCAAAATACATGTATCCTGCATGCACCACAACATAATACTAGACTGTAGGAGAACTCGTGAATCTCAAGACCACACATACCTCATATGCAAAAAAGGGGGGAAATGGCAGGGTCACTTTTTTTGACTGCCCAAAGTCCACGGTGGTTGCATGGGTCATACTAGTAGAGGATTTGAGAGCTGAAGTCTAAATAAGTAACTTTTCTAAGTTCTGATTACTGTTACCATAGTCCAAAACTAGCTTTTCCAGCCTCAGGCTACTTTTAGTACAGTACATTCAGAGTGAAGTTCTAGATTTCTACTGAATTTGCCATTGCTGTCATGTACATTTCAGAATAAAGTGAATAAACGAAAAGGTCAACTCGACCACTGTCGTAATTGCCGTTTCATGTTTGTCAGACATCCCACTGCCAGCAGAAGTTTCAGTTTCTTTTCTTCAGAAGCAACTATTTCCGTCTCAAGCCTCAATATTATCTCATGCCCCATCCCTATAAATGTGGAAATTTTAAAGCATTTTGAGACACAGTACGGGAATGAGCTGCTGCCTGAGGAGAAAACAATGTCCTTTGCCTTGAGGACATCTGCATCTGAGCCCTTACAGTTGCCTATGACCACAGAAGACTGCAGTGCAGGAATTCAGGAGTGGTTATTTATTTATTTATTTATTTATTTATTTATTTATTTATTTATTTGATTTCTATACCATGCCATCTAGCAACAGAGGCCACTCTGGGTGGTTTACAAAATTAACAAATACAAAATACAGGTTGTGAATGTTGGATCTGCGCTAGGCCAATGAGCTGATCTAAAACAGACTTTAGGAGTATTAATATATTAAAATGTGGAGTATATTTATTTACACGTTGACAGGTTGATTTTGACTTTTGGATGTGTTTCCAGGGTTTCCGAGGTATAGAGTCCTCAGAAGTGGTTCATCTTGGGCTGTGCAGCTTGCCCAAAACTACCTTGGCTGCGGTGGCGGGGGTGGTGGTGGTTCTCTTCTGAAAGGCATGTTGGCGAATTGAACTCCTGACCTCTGGCTCAGCATCCAGGTGTGTGTGTATGTTGTGTCGTTACAGTCGTGACCGACTCTTCGTCACTCCATGTCCATGGAGTTTTCTTGGCAGGAATACTGGAGTGGCTTGCCAGTTCCTACTCCAGGCGCCTACAGCACCTGGTATTCCCTGGTGATCGCCCATCCAAGTACTAACCAGGGCCGACCCTGCTTAGCTTCCGAAATCAAGCGAAATCGGATGTACTTAGGGCATCTAGGCAGCTCCAGCATCCAGGTACTCCAGCTCAATTAATTATCCAGCCAGTCATTCCCCCATCTTGATGTACAGTAAGATTGCCATAGTTACAGGATCAGTGCTGCATCATGATGATGATGATGATGATGATGATGATGATGATGATGATGATGATTACAAGAATACATATTTTCCTGAGGTGTATTAACAGGACTGGGCACTAGATGGAAGCAGAGACTATGCTATGTACAGGTGGCTTAATGGAAAAGCACTCCTCGCTGGACATCTCAAAAGGAAGCAGTTTCTGGTGCAGTGGAGAAGCCACTTTTTGGGGGGGCGGGTGCTGTGGAGAGGCATCATTTCTGGTTTCAAGAAAGCCTCCATTGTGAACAGGAGGGCAGAAAATCCAGTCCTCCAGCAAGAGAGGCTGCCTCTCGCAACCATGCATGGACACCAAAGAAACGGGAAGTGCTTCGTTTCTCAAGTATTTCCAGTATCCACGGGGTGGCAAGTCATCTTGGAACCAATCCCCCCCCCATGGATTCTGCAGTTGTGCTGTATTAATTTGTGATACACATCTTATGAAACCTGTGAATCCCAGAATCTTAAATTTGCCCAGGAAGCCCTGCAGGTAGTGGTTATGTCTGTTCTGCTCTAACAACCTCTGTTACACTCTGTTGGCCAAGGAGAGACAGGGATACTATCAGGTGGACTTCCTTCCATACTGAGAGCCTATTAGCTCTCTGTGATGGAGCTGCCATTGCACTCTTCCTCTCCTTCCTTTGCTCCCTTTCTTATCTGGTCAACAATCCTATTTAGTTGGGCTAAGCTTTGAACTGGGCAAAGCTTAGGTGAGGAAGACAGCAGCAAGGCTGGTTCTGTTTACAGTGGTACCTTGTATAACAGACAGCTTGTATAACAGAAAATTTGTACAACATAAAAAATTCCGGAGATAGGGGAAATTTGCTTAACATAATTGCCTATGGGGAAAATCCGTACAACATAAAAATGGGATCACTCTGCTTTCAATGCATTCCTATGGGAATTTGTATAAAGGAAAATTTGCTTAACATAATTTCATTTGGAACGAATTAATTCCTTTATACAAGGTACCACTGTACTAGCTAATCCCCAAATATAAGAAGGCAAAGGGTTTTGTCTCCAGTCTAAGCAGCATTAGACACTTTCCTGTAGGCACCTTGGTTACCTTCCCACCCTCACTGCAACCTTTTGCTTGCAATTGAAAGTAAGCAGCTAAGAGTGGATAAAGCTGCTTCTCTGTTGTGCATCCAGGCAATTGCATATGCCAAATCAAGTAAAATAAAGTGCAAAGAGTATCTATTAAAAATAAACAGCCTTCAAGCAGGCATTTTAAAAACCATACTTCTTAGCTGGGGGGGGAATGTGCACTTAGCTGTATGTCGTGTAGTTGGAGATTTTTAATTCGATTTCAGTCATGCCAAAACCAACACAAAACCAGGAGTATTCCAACACGTAATTGCACCCTGATACAGAAAAGAAGTCCAAATCGGATTTGGAAAAGCAAAAATGAATTAAAAGGGGAAGGAATTTAAGGAGATACCTTTAAAGCAAAACATGGTGAAAGTGAATATCCACCTACGCAAGAGGTGAGAGAAATATGATCTGAAATATATGCTTAAGAAGTTCTGTAATTAAGTCTGGATTAGTAAAAAGCTTAATATACCTGCTGTCTTTCTGGAAATAAGCAGCAGGCATGCCTGTAGATGTAGCATTTGAATGGTGGCTGCTTTTAAATTTAAATTATCTTGATCTTGTAGTATCAACTGTGGAACTCCTTTGCTCCATTTCCTTCCCTGTTTCTCCATAGAGTTCTTATGGCTAATTACTTTTTTCAGTAACTTAATCAAAACTAAGTTATATTATGATTGTAATGTAATGAGTAATAGCTTCAAACTTTTTGTAGTATACCTAATTTAGTTAACTTTTATAGTTGTTGACCATGTGATTTTGCACTTTTGGTATGTTTTATTCCATAGGTCAACAGTTTGTAGCATTCAGATTTTGAATAAAACCCTTCAATCCACAATAAATTGTTTCTTAAAAGCAAATTAACTGCCCCAAATATCTGTAAAAGTATTTTCTGACACATTGAGTTTGACTCTCAGACTAGCAACAAAGGTGCTAACTTAATTCCACGAGTATAAACTATCCTTATTTTATGATAAGATGTGGGCAGCCAAAGACACTTGACTCTTGTCCGCTGATCCTTAATACAAGCACCCTTTGTTTAACTGATTTGGATGATGATAAGCATTTTTGAAATGAAGCAAATTAAGAAGATCAGTGTTATGCAAACCTGGGGCATTTGAAATCAAAGGATAGCTGTGTTCAGCTACGGGATACTTCACAATAGCTTTTTGCTGTTGAAAGTGACCTAAAAGAGATAGAGGAGGGAAAGAGATACAGTATTTCATTTCATCTGCTGGAGTATTTCATCTGCTGGCATTCAGAGAATGGAAGTAATGGCCACGATCCTGTTGTTTAGTGTAGTAAATGGCATTGGAGTATGCTCATTGAATCGTTGGGGATTTAGTGAGTCAACTCATTGGTAAATTTCATGATTCAAATGGGTCTACACAAATTGTCACTTACTATGCTAAAGTACAAGGCATACAGAAGAATTCTCACCAAATCTCTATTGGTTCAATGAGCCTATTCTAGTGTAAGGAGATTTTGGCCAGTATGTTACAGGTCATCTAATTTGTTACTTGTTATCTAATGATTCAACTAATATGGTTACTTTTTCAATTGTGTTTTAATATATCTACCATTTCATTGGAAATACACCTATGCACAAATAATACATAAACCATGGTAACCTTGCATTGTCTAATGTGGTTTAAACAGGGAATACATTTGACTGACAGTTCACAGTTCATATAAATTCTAACAATAGAATTGTTTTCCGCGGAGAAAACATAACAAAAGTGAATTGAATGACAGACCTTAGTCTTGAATGACAGACATGAAGCAGTTTGACCTGGTGCCCTCACAGGCATGAATATACTCCTGATTTGTCTGAACCAATGCTTTGGTCCATTGAGAGTTAAAAAATGCAACTATAGTTGCTGTGTATTTGCGGGGGAATGTTGTGGGAGATGGCTTGACTGCCACGATCATATCCAGCATTTTCTCTCTCTCGGTAGAACAAGGGCAACTGTGAGATGGCTGGCATTGGCTAAATTAAACATGTGTCTGTCGGTGGGTAAATCTGCTTTTTGGCCTTTGTGACGAATTGGTAATCATGGATAAAACCATGGACGCCAAAGGATTTCTTTACACCATCTGCTATTTTGGCCTTGGGTTAACATTCTGAACTCACTTCAACCTCTCACTTGTTTACATAGTGAGGGGTGAATTAAGAGATTGGATGAGTTGAACAAAGATCCACAATTCAAATTAAATCAGGAGCCCTTTCTCTTATTACAGTATGTGCAATCAGTGGAAGAGCAACAAAACAGTGCGTGGAGGGCAAAAGCATTCAGCCACATGTGAATAGCTCACGACAACAGCAGATTGATCTGACTGATAATATCATATCTCATCTTAATAAGTGGAAATAAGCACAACATGTTTGCTTGTGGTAAGTCAGCAAGTCTTCAGTTAAGCACATTTCCTCCCCCCTTTTGCCCAAACTTAATTAACACTTAAAGTCTCAAGAACCCACTCAGAGCCATTTGTAAGAGAAGAATAAATTACTGTACTTTACTTACAGTTCCTTGAAATGATACACTTGCGTATGCTGCTTTCTTTACTGCATGCATACTTAGCAACCAGCTGAACAGATCGACAGCAAACAAACAACCTGACACCAACCAAGAAAGAAAGGGAAAGAAGAAACTCAGTAGAGAGGCAGAGCTCTCTTTGGCTGATACTTCACGTCCATCTCATCGCTGTTCACAGTCCCGCTGGGGACCGGTACGAAGAAATCTAACCACACATCCATTGTGGGACGAGGGGACTTTGTCCCGACCACGCCCCCTGAACTGCGATTCAAGCGGGATGAGAGATTCCCCTCCCTGGCCTTGGGAATCTCTTCATCTCGCTCCTTGTTCTGATACGAGTGCCTGTGAGGTAAGGCTCGTCACGCAATGTGCCATTCTCCATCTAGTGGCAGGAGTGTGAAGTGCTGTTTGCCAATACATTCCCTATGGAGTCAGCAACGCAGTGCAGAGAGATTAAAAGACAAACTTAGCTCAAACTTAGCTCCGTAACACATTGAAGGCAAGGCTTCGGAGAATCAAAACATCGAAAAACGGAAGGTCAGGGCCGGAAAAAAAACACGGAGAAAAAAGGCATGGAATTTCACATCTCATTACAGAACGAGGATGTGAGGTAACAGTCATGCTGGTATCATCCATCATGCCCGTGCGTACACAGGGCCAGGGACCGAACTGGAAGAAGGCCACATGACAGCGACCAACATCAACACGCAACAAACTTCCTCCCGGGACAAGAATGGACGTGAAGTACGTTCAGTTCAGAGGCTGGAAGGAAAAGCTGGTTAGAGCTGTAGAGAGAGTCACCCCAACCAAGAAAAGTCCCTCCCAGTTATACAAGCTACAGACAGCATGCAAGGTTGCAAACAAAACTTCAAAAGGGACAAGCAAGGATGTTAAACCATACTTTTGAAGTAAATTTTAAAAAGAGTTTGGAGATTAATTGCTACATATAAGGACTTTCCAGCACGGCCAGATCCTTATTCCTGACTCAGTTTAATGCACTGAGATGCAAACATTTGATGCAGTGCAATGTGTCTGAATATGGAAGACTTTGGGTTATTTTGTTCTTTAGATGATGAGAAATGTTTGGAGGATGACATCAGCTCCAAATGGATGGACATGGGTTTTTCTCAGTGAAACTTTAATTCAGTTCATGTCACATTTCTTCCTAATTGCTAAGAACTTCAAGCTTTTTTTCCCCAAACACTTTGATATTCAAGTGAACTAGACATTCATGGTTTGGACTGGAGGATGGAGAAATGGCTGATAAAAGACCTTTCCGTTGATTGACCTGAAGGATTTTAACTAACAATGGTGAAAACGAAGGAAAGGTTTGAGGGGACAACAAGCTAAATATTTTTGGCTGCTAGGAAAGGGGAACACTTATATGGAGAATTAAATGATATGAAATGTGGATCATAAGGAATATATTCCTAGAAGAGAGAGTAAGGCAAGGGGGGAAAATCCTTTTTAAAATACTCAGAGCCCATTGTAGTCTGTCAATGTCTGTGGAGACGAAAACTGCCAGTATATGAGGACCAGGAAACCTGATAGTGGAAAGAGCAACATTGCAGAAGGTCCTTGAAAGTATCAAGTAGTGAGTCTTTAAGGTGCCTCATTTTTGTCTTTTTATTTTTTCCCTTTGTTTTTGCCAAATGTGAGAGGTTAACCCTTTCATCTCCATACTGAAAAGCTCGTTGTTGAAGGTTGACTTAATATCTTTAGTGCATTTAGAAGCTTGGACAGATGCATGATGAATGCAAGTTTAGACGTGGATGGGAGCAAAATAGTAAAAGACCTCACAAAAATCAGCATACATTATTCATTTGAATAAGAAGCCTTGGCCTGTGTGTGTGTGTGTGTGTGTGTGTGTGTGTTTGACATACTTTTTAAAAATGGGCATTCAATGCCTTTAAAGAGAGAAGTAACAAGGGGAGATGCTGTTCTTTCTGAATTTTCCAGAGAGAACAAAATACAGTACTACAGCCTTCCCACAGTCATGCTGTTGCCACTTGTGTGTTCCCAGCAGACTCGGGGTCTCACATGGAACCAGACTTCGCTCTCTCATGTTTGGGTTTGTGTGCTTTAATCATCTGCGGTTGGCCTTCTACCAAACAACAGGCCTTTCTCATGGAATTTGTGGGGCTGGTGGAGGAGGGGGAAGGGCAAACCAAGCAATAGGTGGGGTGCCCTGAGGCTCTACTGGCACTTTGTTGTGGAGTTGCTTTCTGGCTGTCAGACGGATTCCCTTCTGCTGCCTTAATTTAGGAAAACAAAACCACCCAGATTAATTGTATATTTTCAAGTGTCCTCAGTTGGGTCAAGGCAAGGCAGTCAGATGGTTTAAAAAAGCAATCAAAGGCTAGCAAGTTTTCCTTGGCATGGTTTTTTTTTTTTTGAGGACTAGAGAGCCATTATACTGTAGTTCACCAAAGCCTACAGCAAGGAAAACTTGAGTCCTAAACGAACCCCAGGACTTCCCATTGTTTTTGCTGCAACAGACGAAGAGGGAATACCCACCTGCCCCTTGGGGGCAAGGGCAGGAGAGAAAACAAAAAGGGGGATAGTAGTTTGGATTCTCCTTTATGATCTCAAGAGAAACGCAACTTCGTATGTAAATGCCCACGAGCTGAATAAAAGGCTGGGGCACACAAGCCAAGGTATGGGTGAGCCTCGGGCTGTTTTACATGAAAATGTGCAGCCCCGCAGGCTCTCGGCGGGTCTAACTTAAGGCCGCTTCTGGATTAGCATAAGACTGGGTGGCTGCTGCGTTTCCTGCGCCTCTATAGCTGCTCCCCAGGATTCAAGGCGGAGAAAGAAGGGGGGGGCGGGAAACGGCGAGACCCGGAGGGCAGACGAGCCGACGAGCCACACGGCGACACCGCTTTTCAGAGAGCAACCGGGGTTTGGATGCGTCTCGCCACGACTCGGGGGCTTGCCTTGCGCGTCGCCCGCCGGCTCCGGGCGCCGTGACGCTCGGAAAGCAATACGTCGGCGCGTATGCCATGATGGGAAAAGAAGAATAACCGTGCATGCGGAAAGGAGGAGGAGGAGGAGGAGGAGCGCCCGACTGGCAAGCAGAGGCTGCCTGCGGGAGCGCGGAAGGGGAGCCCCGGCCACGATGACCGCCTGCGTCCAGCCCCCGCGGTGCCATCTGTAGGTCTCTCCGCACCTCGAGATGCGCCAGTGAGGGAACCCAGTCGTGCCATTGAGGGCGGAGAGGCTGCGAGCGCCTCCACCGCCGCTGCTGCTGACGGGAAGAATGGTCGCTGCTGCAGCCATGATTTATTTATTTATTTATTTCTGAAGGCTGCCCTCATGGATGTTTTGCTTGGCTCCTGATAGGTTGGCGGAGGGAGAAGGGGAAGCCAGCCTTTGGCCGCCGCCGCCGCAGCCTTTGGTGCGACTCCGATGGCATTGCGGATTGGATGCTGTTGGCCTCGCTTCGCTGCTGCTTCCTGTCGTCGTCGTTCGGGTCCAAAGCCGAGGCCGCCCCGCTCGGCCCCATTTGCTGGGGCCTTTTGTGTGCGTCCCGCCTCGCAGTTGTCGGAGCCCTCCCGCGCTGAAGCGAGCTATTGTTTTGGGGGCCCGGAGCTTCCGCGCTGCAGAGCTTTTTTCCTCTCTCTCTCTCTTTCCTCCCCGTTCGCCCCCCCTTTTTCACCCCGCTTCCCCCCCACCCGCCGCCACCCCCACCCCGCGTAGCCCGCGCGCACCCGCACCCACAAAGCGCCCCCACCGCCCGCCCCCTTTCTTCCCCATGACTTTGGGAAGCCGGGGAGCCCATGTAGTGTAATGCATTGTGGGACGCGTGGGGGGGACGCTGGCGCTTTCCAGGAGGGGGGAAACGGCACCGGCGGGGCGCTTGCTGGATGGACGAGGGGGTTAAGGGGGGCCCCCATGTCGCTGGCAGGGCCCAGCCTTGCCGCGCCTGGAAAGAGAGACTGATGTAAAAAAGAAAAAAGGTGCCGAGAGGAGATGTGTGCGCGCGTGGATGTGGAGGTTGCCGCGTAAGGAGGGCTGCGAACGAGCCGTGAGGCCTGCCCGCCGCCTCATGCTGCTGCTGCTGCTCCCGCCGCCGCCGCCGCCGTTGTTGTTGTTGTTGTTGCTGCTGCTGCTGTTGCTGCTGCTCGTGGTGGATTAAACTGCAGGGAGCCTCACCATGAAGAAGACCCGAAGCACAACCTTGCGGCGAGCCTGGCCTAGCTCCGATTTCTCTGACCGGGCTTCGGATCGCATGAGGTCCCGCAGTGAAAAGGACTACCGCCTCCACAAACATTTCCCACCCGCTTTCCTTTCCCAGGCATCACGGGGCTACATGACATCAGGTCTGTAATACTACTCGGTGTATGTGCGAGTGCCACATACACGCTCTCTCTCTCTCTCACACACGCACACACCTGTCTGTCTCGAGGCTTGATCTAGCATGCTTGTTGATCTCCCCTGGGTTGTGTAAAAGGGGTTGCGGTGGACTAACCTAGGTTGTGATGAATAATGCAATTTCTTTTAAAGCTCACATCCACCATTTTGTACTTCGGGAAGATACACAGCAGGGCCTTCTCAATATGGTGTTTAGGGCCTCCTAGCCCCCCATCCCCACAAAATGAATAGAGACTGGAGAATATACACATCTGTGTTTTCAGCCAAGGACTGTTGCTTGGACTGGTGTTTGCAAATGCCTCCCCCATTACATGACAATTTCCTTGTGCTGAATGATGATTACCAAATCACATATTGTCTCCTGGGTACATTTGTCTCAAATAGGCATTTTCTGTGTTTTGTTATCTAAACACAAAGCATCACTGATGTTGCAGCCCCATGAATCCCGTTTCCCTGTTCCACCAGGCTAATTTTGTCGGGAGTTCTTTTTGGTGCTGAAAAGGAGCACAAAGGTAAATATTTGTGGGTCAAGGAAAGCGTGTCTGTGATGGCAAATCACATGTGTGTGCATCTATTCATTGCTTTAGTGGAAGCTGTTCAGAAATGATGGGCACTGCACCAACATGTTTGTGCAAGCAGGGCAGGATAGGAGTTCCACCAAAATGTAACAGTGTAGAGGTGTGAGATCATAACAAGGGGGGAAATGTCAACCTTTCAGCCAAGAATGATGGGAATATATCCCTCCATGTTCCATCTTAAAATAATGCCTGTTTATTTCATTCATCCTCTGATGGCAAGGTGGAAAGGAAAGGATATTTGAATGGTTACTGAAGGGAAGGACAACATACTGGAAGCCTCCTTTGTTGTTTAAGTGCTTTGTTGGTGTGGCAGTTAGGCATAATGCTTCATTATTGTGAGTCAGATATCCATTTTGTTGACCCAAACATCAAGCCATTTCCTTATCCCTAGAAAGCTTGCTTTAGCTTCAAGAAATGAATATTTATTTTGTATGACTGTAAAGGTTATACATATCTCATTTCCTTCTCCCCCGGTGTTAAGCCATAGCTCTTGGGCTGTTGGTAGCTTACTTTAATCAATATTCTGCCTTTTAAATAAATAAATAAATAAATAAATAAATAAATAAATAAATAAATAA
>JAHTLZ010000330.1:52659946-52698442 GCA_023846285.1 Phrynocephalus versicolor
TAAATAAATAAATAAATAAATAAATAAATAAATAAATAAATAAATAAATCTAACTAGCACTGGCTTTTAATTTGGTAAAAAACTCTTAGGATTATTTTGTCAGCATAATAAGGACAAGGAGATATGTTTTATGAGGAGAGTGTTTGAATAAGTTTTGTTGGACGAGACTTTTTATGTTCACATATACCATGCATTGATGAATGACAGATGTAATTTATGCTTAAGTGTTAAGCAGTTGGGAGTTTGGGTACTGCAATACTGTACGTGTAAACCTATGAAGCATATTGGTCTTACTGTTTATACCTAGGATCTAAGCTAGTATTGTTTATCATTGCAGGCAGTTTTCCCCCTCCTTTTTTGAACTGGTATATTTTAGACAATAATAATTGGGTCCTTTCTCACTGCAATAGTATGAAAGCTGTTGAAGAAATGCTATCAAGTTTTCTTCTTGTTCTGGCAATCAGTGTTGTTGGCAGACTTATCTTGTAATGTTTATAGTTTTCTAAAGAGTTTTATAGCAACTCATTGAAACTAAACACATTCTGTATTCATAACAGCAGAGTCGAGAGAGAAAATTAGAATATGATCTAAGTGGATTGTGACTATTGAGATCCCCCTCTCTCCGTTCGTATGTATGAATGCACAGTATATTTAAGAATGCAAGCATACATGTTTATAGCCCGCACACGTTTGAGGGATAAGAGGTAATATGTAGTGTGTCATGTCATAGTAGAATGGATTGTTAGACCTCTGAATATCCTGGAGGCAATTATCTGCAGTGCTACAGTGCAAGAACGTGTGGTGTCAGAGGGGAGGGAGCAGGTGACACATCCTCTATGAGTAATACTCTGTAGTTGTTAAGAGTGTGGTACAAGCAGCAATTGAAATGAATGAGGTAAACCAAATCTAGCATGTGATCCTGTACAGTAGTTAGAAAAGTAATTCTGCCCTAGTTGTGGGTTGACTCCTCCTTTTATTTTTACTTTTTTTTAATCAACTCTGTCCTTTGCCTTTTCAAATATTAGTTTTTAGAAGAACGAGTACTAGAGCTAAACATTGCAGCTGTTTTAAAAAGAAGCTCTCTTCTTGACAGGAAATCTATAGGAAGTCTTCTTGCATAAAAGTTTCAGTGACTGTGAATATAAATGTTTTCTTTGTCACCCCAAATGTTTTGCAAGAGAGAGTGCTTTGAAACACATGGGCTTTTCATCTGCTGCATTCTGTTTGTCCAGCCATTTAAGCTGATTATTAGTAGCATTATTGCGGTCTCTTTTTAAGAGCATCGTTTAAGAGGTGGAAGAACAGGTTGCTTGTTGGGATCAATTGTTTGAAGCCAAGGATATTAAAGTGTGCAAGCAAGGAAATTAATTTATCTGCCCCCCCACCATCCCCAACAATAATTTATTATTAGGCACCTAGAGCCATAGAAATAAGGCATCCTATAAATGTGCTTATTAAATAAAGGCCTAGCAACTTCTGGCATTCTGGAAGGCAGTTTTGGAGGGGTCACCTGAAAATGTCAGATCACCCTTCCAGAAACTTAGGTAACTGAGCTGCAGGACTTTCGAAAATCAGCTGGTGAAGGCAAATCGCTTCCCCCCCCCCACTCTGTTTTTAGAAAGGCCTTTGTGGCCTAGAGTACCTGTTCGGGTTTCTGGAGGATATTAATGATTTCTGATTGGGGGGGCAAAATGGATGGGGGGTGGATGTGCTATGGAGGGACCTTGAGGCTGCTCTGGAGAGTGCCTGGAGTCTGGAGGTTGCAGTTTGCTTATTCTTGCTCTAAGTAAGTACTTCCCTGATACAGAAGTCAGATGTATCTGGGCTACAACTTCAGAAGGCTTGAACATTGGTTGTGTGAACAAAGATTTTTGGGAGTTATATCTCAGGGACATTTGGTGCCCCAAATTTGGAAATTACTTAACATATGGATATATAATGATTGTCAATATCAGTGGTTGCCAAGCTTAGGGCCTCAGATGTGAGAGCTGATATTGGCCCATTTTTATAATACACTTTCCTTCTGTAATAAATAATGATGTTCCTCAGTTTTGATTTTTGTCAGAAAATCATCCTGCTAAATATTAACAGTTTGAATCCCCTTTGGAGTGAACTAACCATGAACAGCAGAAGGCATTGTAAAAGCTGATTGCCAGCTCATGAAGGAAACAGACTGGTAAAGTAGTGAGATTTTCATTGTGATAATGGATGTGTAAAGCATTAGGGTTTTTTTTTCTTTTGAATAATTTCTCAGTGGACAACGTCTGTTGTAATCCACTGTTATAATGTGGATTCAGAGGCCCTGGAAACTGCATTGTTTGTGTTGAAAATTTAACTTCCCTATAAAAAAGTTCTCTAGCACCTATGCTTCAGAAAGAAGTTCAGCTAATCATGAAAGTATTTTATATATCCGTACTTAATAATGTTCAGGAAATCTGTTACTTTTAGTGTAAGACGTTCACTAGAAGTTCTAGTTAAATTATTGTAGACCTGGAAGTAAACTAAGTTGCGATTCCTGAAAGTTTGTTTCACTTCTGATGGGGAAAATCTTATTTACAATTTAAAACAAATGGCTAAATCTTCATAGAATATGAGTGACAGATTTTGTGTGGTGCCTGCTACCAGAAGCTTCTGTTTGCACCCTTATTGAAATAGACTCAACTTGTCTTAGTAGTAGCTGAAGGGCATTTATTTACTTTTTTCTGGTTGATGTCCCAATACACTTGACTGGGATTGAGAGCAAATATTTAAGGAATAACTTAAGAGTGTAGGGTACCAATTTTATTAACAGTAAGTAGAATAACCTATTTTGGTTTACATTGAATACATTCAGATGAAATGTAGGCGCATCAGCTGCTGCTTCTTTTTTTAAAGACAGGAACCTGGTAGTGCTCTGAGGCAGAACAAGGTCATTGTCAAAATAGCTATTTGGGGCTCAAATGAATAAGCAGGTTAATAAAAAAATACTGTGGCCTCTTTTAGGCTTCTTAATCCTGGGTGGTTGACTGAATAATGGAACTGTCATGACTTCATACATGCTGCAGTGCGTAGCATTTAGCCAATACTGTTACAGTATTGACTTGGCTTCACAACGTAGTACAGTACAATACAGTACAGTATTAAGATATTGTTTACTAAATGGGAGGAGAAGGAAGAGTATGAGGATGAAAAGGATGAGGATGCAAATCAATTCTGAATACGGTGACTCTTTTCACAGTTTTCTAGGTAGACACAACTCAGAAGTGCTTTACCAGTCACTTCTTTTGAGGTTATCCTGGGACTGTACAGCTTGTCCAAGGCTGCACAGGCTGGTTTTTCTGGGATTCACAATGGAACACTGAATACCCATCCTCTAGCTCCACAGGCAGATACCTAATTCAATGAGCTATCTAGCCAGCTATTATGTGAGATGCCTTAGCTAGTACATAAAATCTATATTCTTGTTAAGCCAATTAATTGACCTTCTAATACATTCTGTGTCAGGGATAGGTTTCCACTGATTTTAAACTATGCCTTCCATAATTCTTGGATTTACTGGATAGGACTGCCAATCTCTGTTCTAGATTATCTAAATGTACTGCTCTCCATTGCAACAACCTCTTCCACCTTTCCATCTTTCACAGGTTGAAATTTCTTTCCTTATGAGGAATAGGGATTCTCCACAATATATATATTATTATTGACGTATCATTTACTGAACGCTCCAAAACAGCCTCTTGTTGCAGATAAATTCTTTTGAATGTAAGGTTCCATAGGCTGCACTGAAACAAATCCATTAAGGTGACCCAATATATTGCCCCCACTTCTCTCTCTCTCTCTCTCTCTCTCTCTCTCTCTCTCTCTCTCTCTCTGTGTGTGTGTGTGTGTGTGTGTGTGTGTGTGTGTGTGTGTGTGTGTGTGTGTGTGTGTGTGTGTGTGTGTTTCCTTTTAATGCTGTCAATGTGGGCAGGTAGATTAACAAGGATGCCACTTTGAGAACTTTCCTGTTGTAAGGAAAATGCAAGATGCAGGGCAGAAAACAGATATATTTTGCCCAAATTTCATCTGTGAGACTGATGGCCACTGTGGTGTATTAGACCAGGGGTCCTCAACCTAAGGCCCCGGGGCCGGATGCGCCCCCCCAAGGTCCTGAATCCGGCCCCTGGGACCAATTGCAACCCCCACCTACCCCCTGTTTTGTGAACAAGCCAGCCTCCGCAGCTGCTTTTGGACTGTGATCCGGCCCCCAGTGGTGTCTGGGTGGTGGTGGACCGGCCCGCTGTTTGAAAACTTTGAGGACCCCTGTATTAGACTAACTATTGATGCATCAGGCAAAGGCAGAACAACCAGCTTGAAATCCCTCTTCACCCTCATGGTTTTCTGGGTTACCTTCCAGTGTGCCTAATCCACAGACTAGCCCTTTTCACAAGATCATTGTGAAAGTTAGAAAAAAAAGAGTAGAAGAGGATTGGATTCGCTGTCCTAAACCCCTTGGAGAAAGAATAGGATGAACATGTGGCAAATAAATAATACACTTGAGGATAGGAATTGAATTGTTAGTAACATTAAAGAGAGATAACTATATTCACTGATAGCATTTAGCTGCAAAATCAGAAAAGGGCCTCTTGAGATCTTAAAGACCTGTAAATTTTATCTGACTGGAGTGTTTGTGAATTGTGCCATCTTCAGTTGCTAGGTTCTTTTTTGGTTTTGCTGTAATTTTATTACAACTGATTCTGTGTTAATGTTCATTCCTTTGAATGAGAGACGTATTCACAGTAGCTCAAAGATAGATGATTCTGATCTTAACCATGGAATTTGCCAAGTGACTGCTCTTTAAAATTCTAGACAAATTCCATCTAAGGTGAATTCTAAACACCCTGAAGAAACACCTGAGCAATAAATGGTGAGGCATTTATTTTTCTGATCATTTATTTAAAAGATTTACACTCCATGTTTCCACTAGAAGGTTATCAGGGTGACCTACAGTCCAAAAATAATGCAATGCCAACCAAATAAAAACAGTTTAAAAGGATCAGCAAAAAACAAATAGACATTAGTAGTACAACTAGCAGTAGCAAAGGAGGCAGGCAATGGTAGCAGTAAGCAAAGTTAGTGCTTATCAAAATCTTGAGAAAAAATGAAATGTTTTTCATATTCCATCTGAAGCTGAAGAAGGCATCAAATAAGTTTCTCTTTGGGAGGAGCATTCTGTCATCAGTGCCATCCAGTCCCCGCCTGCTAAAGGTGGGAACATTCGGAAAAGAACCCCAGATAAACTCAATGCTTATATGAAGAATGATGGTTCTTCAGATGCTCTGAGCCTAGATAATTATTTTTAGGTACAAAAATGAGACTGGATGCCAGCACAGATGGAATGATATTTCAATTGAGCAAGTCCTAATTAACAGGTTGGCTGTCATATCCAGATCTTATGAGTTCCTCAGAGGCACCTCCATGTGTGATGTGTGCCTTTGAAAATTGGGCTAGAAGATACTGGGAGAGATGTTAAAACCAATAGGGTAATCATCATGTGAAATCTGCCTGTTTCAGTCTTATGTCTTCTGATGCAAAATTCACTGAAGGAAGAGTTACCACACTGTGTAAACTGATCTAGATTATGAGTGGAGTTGTGTTATGCCATCCTATATTTGTATTCAGTGCGATTTTCACCTTGATGGGTATATATAGAATTACATTATAATAATGAGTTGTCTGGAGAGCTCAGTGGTTTCGATATCTGGCTGCAGAGGTAGACCTCAGGCACTCCCCATTGTGCCTTCTGTAAGTAGAGCTAAGCTAGCCCATGTGGCCCTGGGTAAGCTGCACAGTCTCAGAGCACCCCAAGAAGAAGGGAATGGTAGAAACACTTCTGGAGTCTCTCTACCTGGGAAACCCTGGAAGGGTCGCCATGAGTCAGAATTAACTCGACAGCATATTATTATGATAATAATGATGATTCTTGAATGCTTGGATTGTGTCATCATTTTAAGCGATGATTAGAGGCATAACATAAGTGAATGTTAAGGAGTTTATTATTTTTTATCAAAAACAGTAGCTTTTTGCAACACAGTTGTTAAAGGTCTTGATATTTTGAGTTGGAAGGCCATTGAGTCCAATATCCTGCTCAATGCGGTATTTCAAATCTGAGCAAATCTGACAAATGGTTACCCAATTTTCTCTTGAATGCCTCCAGCGTTGTACTCATCACACGTATGACTCCAGTGAAAGAATATGATTTAAATACATTGTTCTGAAGTTTCTTAATAGTTTGTTTGATACTTTTAGATCATTCTCTCTCCTGTACCATGATTAAAAAAATAAACAACCTTCAATGGAATGCGGTGGCTAACATTTTCTGGCCCCATTAAGAAATTCAGTCCATTGAGGATTAATTTTAGGATTAGAGTTCTGGTTACGGTTAGAAGAGGGGATCTCCCTAGTGAGACTTTCAAGACACTATTTCCCCCACCAACATATCTATATTGACTGACACAAAAACATGACACAATGGTTCAGGCATTTTTTGTCCCCACATGTGGCAAATGGTTGCTTTTTTTTTCAGAACTTTATAGCTGTTCAGGTTGTGTTAGTCCACAGAACACCCACATTGTAGGTCTAGATTTTGACGTATGCTGCAGCAATGCATGACTGGTGAACTAATACAGTATTTCCTATTAGAGTGCATGTTAGTTAGAAAGAGAGTGTAAAGAGTTACAATCTTCCTTGAAGAGCGCTGAAGGGTTTAAGCTTCCTTTATTGATCGAAACACAGTTGAAACCCCACCTATGCACATGGAATATGATTTCACAATGTTCCCATCCCCCCCTAAGGCTCACCTTCATGCCACCAGGTGCTCCACAAATTTTGCAACCTGTGTGACATTTGGCACATGAAGGAGAGGTTGCTGAGAAGGAGAATACAGTACAGTACTTATGTGACAGCCAGTTCTTTCTTTCTTTCTTTCTTTCTTTCTTTCTTTCTTTCTTTCTTTCTTTCTTTCTTTCTTTCTTTCTTTCTTTCTTTCACACCACTCACCCAGACGTGAACTTCCTTGTAATATTCATAAGAATATTTTGTATCTTCGTACAAGTTATGGTATAAGAACTGCATGATTTCATAATACTGTACAAAGAAAAGTTGCTAAATTAGTTATTAAAGGATTTTACCACTTTCATAATCTCAACCAATTGCCAAACAACAAAAACTTGTTTTTTGTTTTCATTGTTGAAAATGAGTTCGTATCATATGTAAAGAATGAGGAGGAACTCATATTTGGCTTAGCATAAATGCCATCTGCTAAGAAAAGCTGCACATTCTATTTAAGAGAAAATTAAAGGAAAATTTATCCCTCCCCTTTCATTTATACGCCTTCCAGTTGGGAACACTTATTTTTACCATGACATCCCATAGATAATTATTGGTAGTTTAATTCTGGAAAGAACATGGGTGGAAAGTTGGCGTGGGGAAGATGACGTATTGCAATAGCTAAGGTTTGATCAGTAGGATTACACTTTCAAATTTGGCATTGTATCAGTTTAATGTGACAGTTTGTGCTAAAATGGGGAAGACATGAATAGAAGCCAGTACGCCAAAAATTATTTATGAATTGATTATGGTATAACTGCCATATCCATTGGTAAACTAAAATTAAAACCTGGAAGAGCAGATAAATGGAAATTTTCTATAATTTCTTCTTGCATCCTTATGCTGGTAGGGCTGAGGCCTTGCTCAGTGAGTCAGTTTCAGAAATAAAATCTAAAGTAAGAAGCCTCACACTGGAATTCTCAGACATTACAATGTTTGCAAAGCGACACCATAGTGCAAGCAAAGGTAGAGAGCTTGTCTAAGTAATGGCCTGAAATAATGGCATCTGATACAAAGCCTGTCTGAATTTCCTCGTTGGGTAGACATGAAATAGGACAAGTAGATAATAAAGCACCATACAACAAACAAGACTTGGTAAGGTAATAGTCCCAGAATCCATCTAGCCCCATAAGTGGTGGGAACGAAAGTCCCAAATTCACAGTTTTTCTAAGCACTTGAACTGAAACAGTACAGGTTTCATCATGACTGTGCATACTGTATTGCAGAGAGAATTTGATTCGATTGATTCCCATTGAGAATGTTGATACTCTAAGGTATGATTATTAAACTAGTCAATCATGATGATATTCAAGATAGTCAGCTCTTATTTGATGTGCATGTGTATTCAGTACTTTATTCTAAAACATCAGTAGTGAATATCTAAAGAATTAGAGTATTTCTTTCTTTCTTTTTGAAACTAGCATAATATATCTTTTTACTGATCATGCATAAACTTCAAGTAATGGGTTTCTGATTATTTTTTCCTATGTATAGCATTTTACAAACTAAAGCACAAAGAGGAAAGGTTCCTGTGACGCTCTATTAAAAAACTATGCCATTTAAAACCAAGGCTGACACAGCTGCTCACCTAAATAACAAGATATGCAGGAATGTTGATTTATTTAATGATAATGGAAACTTATTTTGTTCAAAGTTATGAAACAAGGAACGTGCCTTGTTTCATAAGAGAATCATTCCTCCAGAAGCATCTGGAGGCAGATTTCCCAAAAACGAAACAAAATGAAACTGTCCAGTTTGCCTGTTATCTAGCCTTCTGAAACTGTTAACATTTTAAAGATGGTCTCTCCTGCTGGTCTTAAAATCTGGACGGGCTAATAACAGGACAGGTGTTTTCTCAGATTTCCAGGTTTCAAGCCATTCAAGGCTTTAAAGGTTAAAACCAGTGGTCTTTAGGTATCAGGGTCATATGATCACAATACAACGTACTGTACCTGTTTAACTGTTGATCTAAGTGGATTGACCCACATAGAGTGTATTGCAGTAGTAAAGGTGTGATATAATTTAGGTGTGCATGACTGCTGGTTGACTCAGGGAAGGTCAGATGGTGCACAAAGCAGAGTTGTGCAAAGCCACCCCTTGTTACTGCTGCCGCTTGGGAGGTCCGGCAATATACCACAGAGTCAAGGAGCACTCCTAGACTATGAGCCTGAGCTGTCAGGGATATGCAGCCCTTTCTAGAACAGATTGAAGCCCAATTCCCAAATCTGACTTTATGCTGACCAGAAGCGCTTTCACCTTGTCAGGATTTAGTTTCAGTTGTCCACCTTCCATCAACCAACTATCAAACTCAGGTGTTCAGGGGTCTTGATAGCTTCCTTGGTGTTAAATGACAAGGAGCAGTAGAGCTGGCTATTATCAACATACAGTATTGGTGGCACAGCACTCCAGAGCTCCAAATGACCTATCCCACTGGCTTAATTCCTAAAGAGAATAAGAATGAACTGTAAGGGACACCAGAAGTCATGATGTCAATAATGCTCCCCTGCCTAACTCCACTTTCTATATATGTTTTGAAATATGGTGTTCCCAATATCTAACATTGTCAGGCAGTTCTACAGGATATCATCATAGAATGGTACTAAGTGCTGCTGAAAGGTCTATCAGAGCTAGTAAGATTCCCTAACCCAGCGACCAAATTCTCCCATATCCTGAATGAAAGCCTGATTGAAATGGGTCCAGATAACACGTTAAGGTGGATATTGGAATGAAACTATCTTTGATCTCCTAGATTTGTTGAGGTTCCTGCTATCAAATTGCTTTTTTCTTTTTTAAACCTGCTGGGATTATTGGGAACAAGGATCTAATTAAAATATATTTTTTCAACAAAATTAGTGCATGGTACTTTATTTATTTTATTTTATTTTGTTTTGTTTATATACTGCCCATCTGGTGACGAGGCCAATCTGGGCCATTTACAACAATTAAACATAAAATACCCAATACAATATACAATATATGCTCAACAGTACAACCGCTGAACTATAACAATTATCAAAGTATCCTTTTAATTTTACTACATGTGTTACTGCAGAGTTTCAAAACATTCCTGTGTGTAAATCCTCAGTTCTATATACTGTATTTTTCACTCCATAAGACACACCTGACCATAAGATGCACCTAGCTTTTAGAGGAGGAAAACAAGAAAAAATGTTTAGCCTAAGGTTTCATGGCCCTGGAATCCTGGCTGCAAAAGGGGAGACTTGCAAACAAGGGGATTGGAAATGTGGAATGCAAGCTGCAAAAGGGGAGGCTTCCAAATGAGGTGATTAAAACAGTGGAATCCAGGCTGCAGCAGGGGATGGGAGAGATTCCGTGCAAGTAACTTCTCTCTAAAGGAAAATCTGTGCTATATAGATAGTGGGGACTACTATATTTAATTTTTTAGATTTATTTATTTTAGAGTATTTTTACTCCGCCTTAGCGAAAAATATGCTAACTGGAAAAAAATAGGAAAGGTGCCTTATACCTGAGCAGTTGATTAGTTGATCTAGGCCAGTAATTGACTTCATTTTGGGGAAAGGCTCTCCCGTGTGTCGCCCGTTTTTCTCAACATCTTCCACCCGATCTTTTACATTGGTGATGCCTGGGATTGAATCTGAAGCCACCCAACATACAAAGCACGTGGCTGGCACGGAGCTATGGCCTCTTCTAGACATGAGAAGGTTTCATCTTTAAAACAACTAAGTGACAATTGTGATTATTTCAAACATTAGTAAACAGTACGATAGACAAAAATGGTGTGTGGAGGGGGAGATGTCCACTCTTTTTCTACATCCAGAAGGACTCAAGAAACCGATCATTTTCCACTGTGCAAATGGAAGGATCTCCTGGCTGAGGGGAAAATAAAAATCCTTGGTGGCTGGGCAAGGGAGTGTCAAGGTTGCTGTTGGTTAAAAGTGCTTGTACCAGTAGGGACAGTTATTGGAGTTCTCTCTTATCATAATAGGAGGGAGGACAAATGTTTGCCAGTCCATCCAGGACAGCAGAGACAGTGGAACTGCTCCCAGGCAGGCAATTCCTGGTGTTGAAAACCTCTCTCTTCTTCCCGCAGCTGAGGATCCAGGTGGAGAAAGGCTCTCAGCTCACTGGGATGCTGCCTCACACAGCTGGCGGCTGCACAGGTGTGCAGCTGTGGTTACCTTGACAAAATATGACCCCAAGGTGGTGACAATGTAGTCCCGAAGGCTCCTGCAGCTCTTGGGTGAGTTAGAACAGGAGAGGACACCCCAAATAATAACCCCCGTAGTACCAAGCGCGGCACTCTCGCCAATTGAAAAGGCCAGGTCAGCCTCAGCAAGATACCTTGAAGAGTGTCTGTAGGAAACTCCGGAATGGGCTATCATAGGAAGAGGATGTTTGGGGCCAAACTGCCACACGCAATGCCTCCCTGTCTGGCGGTGAGATTCTGGAAGCTTCAGAGGGAGATAAATGCTGGGGAAGAGGGCTGAGGAAACCTTCCACAGCCACATGAGGAGGTTGTTACTCTGAACCTCCATCGCATTGCAGTGTGCGGTGTAGTTATCCTCTTTCTCCCAGTTATCGTTGAAGCAGTCAGGAAATCGGTAGAAGCCCCAGAGGCCCTGTGGCCTCAGCTCTCGCCGCATCGCTAGTGTGGTCTCCATGAGTGCCCGAGCTGCCTCTTCAAACTCCAGCTCAGTAAAATGAGATTGTTCCTTGGCAAGCAGACTAGGACAGTGTTGGTGAACCTATGGCACAGGTGCCAAAGGTGGCACTCGGAGCCCTTTCTGTGGGCACCCGACATCGCCCCTTCACAGCCACCTGTATTCAGGTTAAATTGCTGTATTGGCACTTGGTAAAAAATTAGTGGGTTTTGAATTGCATTCTGGGTGCTCGGTCTCTAAAAGGTTCGCCATCACTGGACTAGGATATCTTCTCCATGCCCATTGTTTATAGACCTCCACGTACACTTTCTTGGCACCCCAGTTCTGCCTCCAAAGCAGGCACCACTCCTCCCAGTCAACCACAGCCATACCCTGGAAGCTATTTTTCAAGAGCTCTGTAGTTTCGTTTGAGGCTCTCTCAAGGTGTTCATTCGGATGGACATTCTGGGGTATCCCTCCATTGTGCCATTCTCCCTCTGGGAAGATGTAGGGATAAAGTCCAAACTGGTTTTTGTAAGAAAAAATTCATATTCTGGCCAAAAAACACATTGCCTTTATTCTCCATAATGCTATAGACGCCAAGCTGTAGGGTGATCCCAAAATGCTCTTCACATCTAGTTGTGGGCAAGTTCCATGCACAACAAATGGTTCCTGGTGGACAATGCGTCTGGCAGTTGTCCATTCCCAGTTATGCCTTCTCAGGCGTTGGGTGGCCCCAAGGTAGAAGGTGAGGCAGATCCAAATGTCTGTGTCCAGATTTATGGTGGATGTAAGGAGCCAATATCTGTTATGCATTCCCTCACTAGAAACAGAGGCAACCTGCAGTCCTCAGTCTCCTTTCCATACCGGCTGCAAGAGATTTAAGTCAGACTTTTGGCAAGAGTGATCTCTCCCTCTCTCATCATTTCAAACAATTCACCGGATTTTAAAGGCATATTTTAGGCATATTTAGCCACTCAAATTCAAGAAGAATATTTTTGAAAAAAAAAAAAGAGGTTTTGTTTTTATTTGCTGTCCTGACTTCATTATTGATACAACTTAAAACAATACTTAGGGTTGTTTCCTTATTAACTCTGAGTTTGTTCTTTTCTGCACCCAGAATTTGGAATGACTATCATAACTCCTAACCTCGATTAAGAGCAGCAAAGAAAAAAACAGATAGCATGTAGAGGAGCTGGGTGGAATGGGCTGCACAAGCATGGAGCGCAGTCCAATTCGACAGTGAATGTTAAGCTACATTACATCATAAGCACATAAGAGGAGCCATGCTGGATCAGGCCAAAGGCCCATCTAGTCCAGCTTCCTGTATCTCACAGGTGGCCCCACCCCATGTGTCCGGGAGCGCACAAGGCAAGATATCTGTCTCTTGATATCACTCCCCTGCATCTGGTCCTTGACGTACCCCATCAATTTGGATGATATGAAAGGTGAACAACACAGACATCTTTATCTATTTCTGCTGGTTGTAGAGGACAAAGGATGGTCCACCTGTATTCTCTATTTAAAACTTCAGGGCTTGGTTGTCTTGAAATCTATGCAATGGTTTCAGATAAGCATCACAAATAAGTCTCACAATCAGAGAGTGCTGTCTGGTTATAAAATCTTTTAACCACAAAAATAAACTCTCTTGATTTGTAGAGATAGTGTAGATTGGTTCCTGTGGTGTGGAATGGAAGGGACACCACCACTATAGGTAAGTTTATAAGAGGAAAAAGATCAGCCTTTATCAAGGGATGAATTTAGATAGAGAAAGGGTCACTTTTCAATTAATAGGATGAGATTGTTTAAATGTACTTAGGTTAAATATGCTCAGTCATAGTGCCTAATCCAAAAGAGATTCTTCCTCAACTCAATTAGCTTTCAGCAGCTTTTCCCCTTCAGACCGAGATATACATCCCAGTCAATTTCTCACAAGCAGGAACAGATGCTCAACAGGAATCGTCAGTTGTCAGCTCTTCTTGATGCTTCTGGTTTCTAGGAGAATTCAAATGTTGGGCTACTTACTGAAGCTGCCCGTGGCCAGACATTTTCCTGAAGCCTTCTGGTGCTGGGCTTGGCCGCCTGTTTGAAAATTCACCACAGCCTCACAGCAGGGCTTCCTGCTCTTCTTTGCCATCCACTGTGACCTCTAGCTCCTCTCCCAGCAGGTTTGTCTCCTCCTCGCAGGCTTGTTCCTCTCTTAGTCCTGCCCTCTGGAGCAAAACAAGCAGCAATCAACCATTTCCAGCTGACTTTTCCACTTTTTAAAAAGTGTGGCCCAAATCTATGATCAATTATGACCTTTATGGATATTCTACCTCACAATAAAATTTGTTCACCTTTTGACCGATCACAATTTAATCTTCGACTGGTTTCTCTATAAACAAAGTTGGTTTCACCCCCTAGTCATTTTTAAAGTATGGGTTTGAAACTTCTCCGTGATACCAGCTGTAAATTAGGGCAGCCGCAGTCATAAACCCAATCACAGTTGACTTCTAGCCTGTTTGGTCTTTATGCCTTGGTTATTTAAATATTATAAATCTGACAAAACATAGAACAGGTAAAGATGCAGTGTTGCTTTTTACTGGCTGAAATCCTGCTGCTTTGCATAAGCCAAATTGTAACTTTCGTTCCATTTCTCCCAGGAAAACGAAGCATCTTGTGGTATCTGTGTGCCTGCACCAAACCAGCTTGTATGGAGGAACCTTCAAGAATCAGGGAAGGGACAGTTTGTCTACTAGAGAGGAATAGCCTGAACATTATGATTTGGCTTATGTTAAGCCAGTAATTCCCAACCAAAGCCTCCATTACTAAGAGTTTAACTGTATCTTGTCTCTATGTCTGGGCTCCATCACTCAAATAACTTTGAAGTTCAGTGGTTTAAAGTCAGCATCGGGCTCCTTTTATAGATTTTATGCCATATACAGTAGAACTCCACTTTCTGATTGAACCAGTAAGAATAATTAAAGAGAAATTTTGATTGATTAACATTAGTCTTTAGTTAATTCTCTCTGAAGACTACAGCATTTACCCGTTGAAGTGTTCACGTTTATGAGAAGCCTAAAAAGGTTGAGAATTTTCAATTTGATTTTTAAATTGCCATGCTAAATAATTAAAATCAAGATAAAATGTTCTAATTGTAATGACATATTTTAATTATGACTACATGTGTACTTTAAAATTAATTACACTGGTGTAGAAAACTGACCGAAGAATGCCACTTTTTAAAAAATAATAATAATACCCAATGTTGTACTATCTGTTGTCAAATGTAACAATGAAGTTCATTATCTATGGGTTTGGAAAAGTTAATATTTTGAGATTACTCCCAGACTCTGTTTGTCCCCCAGCCACCATGGTCAGGAGTTGTGCTGATTGGAGAATTCTGTGAATTGTATTTCAAAGAAGTAACCTTTATAAGAACTGGTTATTTGAAATAGAAATTAGTTAATTTAGACAGGAATGATGCTCAATATGTAGAGAAATTGTTTTAAAATACAACTGGGGGTGGGTGGGGAGGATAAATCTATATTGCTGGTATCTGTTAGCATAGTGCCAAAAAGTGCTGTGTGCCAAGTGCTTTTATTAAGGCATTACACTGAAAAATTATATCTTGGATTGTATGTGATTGTCTCCTGCTAAAATTCAGTGGCTTAGAGGTTTAAATTGCTTCACATTTTTGGAAGTTAGTTTTGTAATGAGATATGCAGAGCAGATGGCTTTTATATATTGGGGTATAGAACTGACAAATCCGAGTTTCAGGAATTCTCATTCTGCCTTTCTGTCTGGTTTTAATAATTTCACTTCCATAGAAGTGAACCAGAGTTGAAAAAAAGGATGCCTCTTACTTAGCTTGCATTGCTCCTGGTATTTTTACAAGGTGATGCAGTTTGTAAATGCCTCAGATATGATGAGTCACACATTTTGTTCAGTTGTTCCATTCATTTTCTTTAGGTTTTGTTCTATTGAAGTATTACTTTGCATGAAACGGCTACAAACTCTTCCCGAAAGCAGCTGTGGCAATCTGATGTCCTTGCTCCCTGTCATTTAACACATTCCGTCTCCTTCTTAGAATCCATTCTTTAAGTGGTTTTTATACATGAGGGAGGGGGCTTACAATTGTAGTTGCACAGCCATCTGTCATGATTGTGCAACCATGTGAACAATTCCAGTCTTTGAAAAGATGGTTTCGCTCAATCTAGTAACTTCTCAAAAAGTGGTATACTGTACAAAGAATGGTAATTAGTTGGACCAGACACATGTTATGTGCCACCAAGTTGCATCTGACTAATGGGAACCCTAATAGGAGAGATATTTAAGGAATGGCTTTACCCCTGCATCTTCCCACGTCTCCCCTGCATCTGAAGTAGTTGGCAGTGACAGCCCTCAGCCCTACAACTCCCACTGTCTTATTCCCACTGCTGCACCCTCCTCCAGCTGTCCTTTGTCAGGTGATGGCCCTTTCTCTACCTGCTGCAGTGCATCTCTGCTGCCTAGGGGCTGGGGAGATACACTGTCCTCAGCTTCTCTGCCCTTTTGGGATAGTCCCAGATGGCCTGTTGGGGGGCTTTTGTGATGATCCCCCCACAGAGTGTTTCCGACAAAGCAGAAATTGAGAACCTCTTTCAGCCTGAGTGTCTGCATGTAACTTCATAGAGATTCTTGGGGTGCTCTCTTGTACCAGACAGGGACAAAGATGAGTCTGCAGAAACAAAATTGTTTAGTTTTTGTCCATAACTAAACAATTTCAACATTTTAAATTGGGCATTTTAATATTTTGAACTGGAAAAGAAAAAATGCAGAACCTGGGAAACCACCAAATGACAGCATAGCCTTCTGGGAAACCCCAGAAGACTGGATAGTGCCTCAGGGTCTGCGGTTCCCTATTTCTACTCTAAATGGATCTGTATCTTAATAACATTATTGTGTAACAGTTCTGGGTTCTTCCCTTAAATAGAAGCTACAAATGGTTTTGGTTCCGTACTGTGAAATTTTAAATGGCTGTCTAGTGGTATGGCTTCGTCTGATGGGTATGTTTGTGTGGCAAAAATAAATACATAAAAATGAAATATAAATTAGGAAGCAGACTCTTCATCTGGAATATATGTAAATAGTGCTCAGAATGTATTATACATAGGAAGATCCTGATAGATCTTACAATGTTTTTACATGTCATGCTTGAAACTTTACACATAGTTTCAGTTCTGCAGCTCATTGGGGCTTATAACATGTTGGTTATGTTTGCCAACACTGATATTTATTTTTTTAAATGTTGCATTTTCCCTTTTAGTCTTTGCATACCCCTCAGGATGTCTGAGAAAAGAGCAATAATATAAATACCTTAGTTTTTTTTTTAAAAAAAAAAGCCTGCTTGAACAGGAAAATCACCATATGGTAAAGGAAACAGACTCTCAGGGTAAGAAATTCCAATTCCATGTAGCCACTGTGAAAGACTCCCCACCCTAATTCCAACCAATAATGTCTGCACCCCATTTGAAACAGACTATTGCGTGTTATAGTCATAGTGGCCAAAATCCTGTTGCCAAGCTTAGTAAATGGCACCAGAGTAGACCTAATAAATCAGTGGGGATTCGGAGAGCCAACTGCTTCATAAGTTCCATTTATGCAAACAGGCCTATTCTAACCACAAATTACTATGCTAAAGCAGTGAATAGTGAATTTTTCCATGTATAAGACTATATTTATGTCTAAAATTGTTACACTAAAAATTGAGGGTCATTTTATAGATGGAACTAAGCTGAGGAGGGAACCATGCAGTTGCGAAACCGTAATTTTGGGTTGGAAAAGTGGTGCATGTGTCTTATTCATGGGGGTGTTTTTTTATTTTATTTATTTACTTATATAGTTTTCAGTATTTTAAACCCACCTGCTTCCTTGGAAAAGGACCCAGTGCGGCTTACAATGGAAAAATATGATAAGCTGCTGCTACTTAACAGGACATGTTCAACATCTTATTTTTTCTTAATTGCTGAGAAGGTAAACAATTTAGCCATGTTTAAAAATGGGTATAGAAAGACACCAATTGCCATGCCTTTTGCTGTCTTTGGGGTACCCTCATCACTCATCCAGTCATCAGATTTATGGTGCTTCCTTATATTTCTACTTCATTGGTTGCACCACTTTTAGTTTCGCAGGTAGATGAATGGATTTCCCAGCTTGGAGTAAAATTCCCACGTGTTCCCTCCTCCCCTTCTGTGGTCTGCTTTGCCCGAGTTGCTTCACCAAAGAGTAATTAATCACTGCCTACAAGATGAAGCAGAGATGGCTGGCTTAACACATGGGAGCAGTGTTATCTTCTGGCTCCCTTGCTGAATTAGGTGTGGCTGTTGGGCTGATGGTGTCTGCCTATTTCTTTTCCCCTCTCTGTGTGTCTCAGTGTTGTTTTGTGCTGCCCTGTCAACTTGTAATGGATTGTTTTTCTGTTCAGTAGAGACACCGCATCTCCCCTCTTTAAGCCTTCAAATGTAATTTTGTTTTCCCATTGAAAGGGAAACCAACAGTTGCTCCTTATTGGTTCATACCGAGCTTTTAGAGATTCACCCTTGGTGCCACCCCTGCATATGCACCTTCAGGGACAGATGTTGTTATTTGGATCCCTGCATTTTTTGCACGGAGTGGCTTCCACACTTGAAGGGTTACCTGTGAAAGAAAAGGCAAGGAGGTCAGTTAGGGTTTTAACTGACAGAATTTTAGATAGGATGCATGCAAGGTCCCTTCCAAAGTGTGTGTCCACAAGCAGACACCTCCACCGCCCTCTGCTTGGGGTTTTCCCACCTCCAAAAGCCTGTTGCGACTGATTTTGTTATATTCTCAATGGAGCCCCTGCCCGGGGGGCGGGAGGGCGGGATTTCACGTGCATGTGCCTTGTGTATGCATGCACATGCACAGAAAAGAGCTTGAGTATGGATGAAGTTTTAGCAATTTTTAAAAAAATAAGAACCATTAATAATATGCTATTGTTTCAGAATGTAATAGAACAATAATTTCCAAAACAAGTTAGCCCACCTTCAGTATCAAAAGTGATAGAAGTAACCATTCTCCTAATGTGTGAATGATATTTATATGTGCAAATCTTCTGTGAAAAAGATTCACCAATCAGGGATGTGATTTTTATAGAATCTTATTTGATTAACAACATTTTAAACATTTATTTGAATGTACTGATATTTGCAGGCAGAGATCAAGACGACTCCCTGCTAAATAATTTTCTTGTTCTATGGAGAGTGAGAGTGAGAGAGAAACTGACAGACAGATGAAGCTAGAAATGTCCCATTCTTCATCAGCCAGAATGCTATTGGAATTTTTTTGTTGATGTAATGCAAATGGGTTAACATTTGGTTGTCAGTTGCTCCAGGTTAAGAAATAAGTGTAACTGGTGCAGCCTGATTTCCCCCCCGAGTCCATCCCTGAGCTTCCATCAAAAACATGTTTAAGTTTTCTACCATTTCCTTGGTGTTCAAAGATGGAAAAGACAAGTGTTCTTGTGAGTCATCTGCATGCTGATAACACCTGTACCAAACACTTTGACATTTTAAGTAGGCAGAACTAATGCAGAATTGCTGTAAGGAACTACAACAAATATTGTTCAGGAACATAATGTTCCTAAAGAGACTATTATTTTAAATCAGAAATATATCTTACTTTTTTTTTCAAGGAGCCAGCCATATTAATCTGTTGAAGCAAAAGCAGCGAAGAGTTCTGTGTCTTCTTTTAAGATAAATGGGCACGAGTGTTTGTGTATAGAGTACCACCACTTTATAAATGAGTCAGGCTACACCTCATGCATCTGAAGAGGTTGCTTGCAGTTCATGAACCCTTATGCCAAATGAAACACGCTTGTCTTAAATGCGTCAAAGGACTCTTTGTCATCTTGCAAATAAAGCTGCAAGCTTGCTTCTCCTGAAAGAGCGCCAAAATTGTAAGAGCTAGGAAGACAATATTTTGCACATTTGTTATTGAGGTTCCAGTTTAAATAGCAGGGTGAATCTCATCCTAACTGACCATGTAGACTGGAATTCTGGGAGTTGTAATCTAAATGGATTACTTTTTAAAATCTTCTGCAAGTAGTATGTTAGTACAGTACTGAACTGAGTACTGAGTTAGGTGGTTAAAAAAGAGAGATTTTTTTAAAAAAAAATTGGTTTAGAAGAAGAATTGAGATAGGGCACTAGTGTAGGGTCAAGGAAATAGTGTGTTGCTAAGCCAGATGCAGAAGCCAGATATATAAATGTGTACATTTTAGAAATAATCTGCTCTACAATTTGTCAGTTAATTTCTTCATTTTCTTCTCAACTTGTTTTCACTTTGACTGTGAAATGCCATCTTCTCTGCTAGGAAAACTTGTCCAATACCTTTTTTTATTTAGTGTATCAGTGAGGTACTTAATTGCGTTCGCCTGGAGGAAAATTAGTTTTGAAGATACCTCTAAAATCTCTTTTAGGATTGCAGCTTTGGATAGTTTATTTGAAGGTACAATTTAAGCATTTTACACTCATATGGCTTTTGTGCAAAATGACCTTCTGAAAATCAATTTGTCTGGAAGGACTAATTATTGTGGTTGACAGCAATCAATTCATAAGCGCAAGTGCGCTTATGAAAAGATCATTGATATAAGACAGAAAATAATAAAGTGGCACAAATGTAAAACTGGGAGAGGCAACCGAATGTTTTCACCCTACGGCAGGGATGAATGAGGTGGAGACTCCATGGGTCTCATGAAGCTCTTCCTGGATCCTCTTCCACATCCCCCAATAGAAAGAAATTCTATAAAATTAATCCTTAAAAGGTCCCATTGTACATTTTAGGGGATATAGAGTGTATTTTTTTCATGTTTTACAATGCTAATGCCCCTGCCCGCTACATTGCTTGTGGCAAATTTAAGGCATTGCTATTCAAGAGTAGAAGCGGCTCTTCAGTAGAAAAACAAAATATTTTTGAGGTGGACAGCAAGATCAGATGCAATCATTTAAAGTCCTGAGGTGAGTGTTTATAAACCCAGATCTCTAGAAGTTGCCTACCCTTCCCCATTAGCTTGAGTAATAGAGTTTAGGATATCCTTTGTTGAAAACTACCATAGACAAAGTTGTTAAACATTTTGTGAAGGCTGGATGTTTGTTCACTAGGGCCTTCTGCTTTGTTCCAGAAAATACTTCAAAGTGTCAGCATAACGTGTGAATTTTTGTACAGAATTTCAAGGTTTCTGCTTCATATTTACTAACTAAACTTAATTGATGCCTGAATTGAATCAATCACAGCTGTAAATTTTTTAGGACCCTGATAAATGGTCTTAAGACTGTAACTGTTCTGCTGGATCAAATCAAAGATCCCTCATAATTCAGAATTGTCTCCCCAGTTGTAGCTGGTCAGACATTTCTGAGATGTTATACAATAGTGTTGTTGGCCATTCCTGTCTAACCCTTGCTAGTTGGAGAGGTACTAGTTTTAAAGGCAGAGATAATATTTTAACTGTTGTAGCTAACAGATGATGAGAAAATCCATAAATTGTTTTCCTTTCATGGATCATGTAATCTACTGTCCTATTGTATTGTCCCATTAAGTTGAATCCAATTTATAACAAACCTAGTAGAGATTTCAGGAGATATGAGGTATTTAAGAATTTTTTTTATCATTGCCATTTCTACTGATGAAAGTCCAAAAGGAAGATTCGAACCTGCATCTCCTGAGCACTAGTCTGTCATTCTGTTGGTAACATTGCACTTTATCTCATTTACTGTTGCCATATATTGTACCTCACATGGAGTCACGAAGGGTCGGTCACGACTGTGATGACACAACGCACACACATACAGAAAGCAAGCAATTCTTCAAGTTGTAGTAAGAAATGTAGCTTGGCTTCCATCGTACTACTCATTGAGAAATGGTTTTCTGTTCTTCACAGCAAGTTTCAAAACAAGATGTATGATTTTGTTTGTAGTACACATCACTTGAAAATGAATTATAACCTCGGCAAAACAGAAATGCTAAGGTCAAACCTGTTTGTAGGTTTATAATTTATAAAGGTGAAATGTAGCCAGAAATTGAAGAGGAAAATCAGGGTGCAATTAGACAATTATTTAGTTTACATTTTGGAGTGCTGACGGCATGGTCTGGTACGCTTTGTTTTGCAGTCACCAGATGACATACAGTACTACAGATGATGACCTGGGCCAACGCTGCTCTAGGGCCTGTCCAGACCTTTAAGGTCCCGTAACAGGGCTGTGATTGGGACCAAATGGAACAGTTACTTTAAAGGGCCCCTTGTATGATCTCACTCTGGAAGCAACCCTTTTCAGTGTGATCCAGTAGGATCATTCCATCACTATCTGATGGCACTTTTAATCATAGTGAAAAGTTGAGTTTTTAGCAATAATTTATTAAATGGTGATATGACATATGTGTCATACGGAAAGCAATTCCAGTATAAAGGACAGTCTTGACTGGTTTTAGTAAGTGTGAAGAGAGTGTGCACCCCTCTTCTCAAGAACATCCATGCAGAGACAACACGCGCTCACAGAGAGCAACCATTAGTCCAGTCCTGGGGGTGGGGGGAGCAGAAGAGTAAGGGAGTGCAGGGGAGCAAGAGGAAAAGGAATCCATGGAAAAGGGTATTCAGAAGGAAGAGAGGGGGGAAGAGTCGGCTATGGGTGGATGGATTGGCGTTAAGGACGATGTGCAAAAGGAGGGCTGGGTAGAAGTAGTAAATGAAGACCCCTGGACCGGGGAATGGGTCACTTTTAGGCACCCATGAGAAGTGGCAGAGCAGGAGTGGATAGAGAAAACAGCAAGGAAAGCACCTTTTGGGGGGCAGACGGCATGGCCTGAGCGATGGAGGCAAGCTCACAAATACTTTGAGTGGCCAGCCCGGCACCAAGAGACTTTGTGGGAGCTGAAAGCCCGCTGGGAGGGGTATTACAGTACCCCTGGGGAGAGCCAGAATGAGTGAGCCATGAGAGTTAACTGGAACCTACAAGCGAGGTGCAGTGGGTGAGACGAATCCATTGCTAGGAACATTCAAAAGTTTTTCTTTGGCCTCGAGCTGTTATTCAGAGAGTTTATTTCCAGTTTCTAAGTGGACATTTGAACCCGATGTTACATTAGGATGGGTGGTAGAATAGCGGTCAGAGGCACAGCCCTTGCTAGAAGGAGACGAGGAGCCTGTAAATGAAGTTGCTGAGACCACTGAAATTTTAAACAATAAAAGTTTATTACTTGGAACAACTCCTGAGTTGTCGTTTCATGCATCTCAAAGGTCGAGCGATGGGGGTGGAGGTGGGAGAGGCCTTCACAGTAAGCTACACAGCAGTGCTACACAGCAGTAATAAAAGTATTAATACAAACTAACGTTATCTCCAAGTCTTAGCATTTGAATGGAATATTTCTCCTTTCTCGATGCCTTTGCGGGTGCATATTATCTCCTGAAAACTTTATTCCGCATCTGGGATCCTGCTGTGGAAGCCCTACTCAAGGTTCAGTGTCCCTTACTGTTCAGAAATTGTTCATGGTACGCTATAGTGTTCTGTCTCCATTGGTTCTGTTTAATGCAAAAACAGTAGTGTACCATGCTTGCCCCCAAAAAGGTGTAAGAGAAGGCAGTCAATTCAGGGAAAAGGTAAAGTGAGGAAATGCAACCAATATGCCCTCAGCACAATTTTATTTATTTTAAGCATGATGCTTGGCTATATTCCTGGCAGTAGCTATAATCTTTGACTACCTGTCTCTGTTTTCATAGGAAAAATGGAAAGAAACCAGTGATTTTAGAGTGGAGGAATTGATGGAACAGATGCTGAGACCAGTGACTAACAATTTTTTAAAAAATGACTTCTAATTCTGGCCACAAACTCTATTTTGACGCTAGTCATAGCCATAGCGAAGATTTAACTCTGTAATATGATTAATTCCAAAAAGAGAAGGGGGCATGAATGCTCACAAGAAGAGAGGTGCATAGTAGCCTGCTCTTACACATACTAATGAAGGTGTAAATCTTACTTCCCCTTGCTGCTGTTGATTTAGTTCCAAGAATGATTTGTCTCTTACTCTTGATTGTGGTTTGCCGTTGTATTTCAGGCTGTGATTAAACAGCTAGATGATACTGGATTTGCTGTGGAATTATAAAAGGTATATTCGAATTATTTTAAAATTGATCATATGACACAACAGTTACTGTGAATCAACATGAGCCTTTATCATGTCTGAAACAGAGTCCCCCCCCCATCCCCTCTGCAAGTGGAGGCTTATAATTTTCCAAGCCGGAGCAATTTGAATGGTGTCTTCCCTGTGTGATCAGTTGTTTTGTTCTCCAAAAGGATGGTGGGTATGTGGTATTTTGGTGAGGTACTAAGGTGAATATGTCTGGAAGTTGAGTCATGGCAACTGGACTACTTTTTCTTGAGAGATCAAAATGTTTCACTGCTCATCCAAAGAGCTTCATCAGTCTGAAGAAAGCTAGTTGCGAGTTCTCCATTTTATACTTCACTTGGCCTCTTGTCACCCTGTCTGAAATAGGCTCATAAGATGAACAATGGCCTGAATAGGCTCTAAGTAGCCAACAGTCTCAATGGCCTTACGGTGGACCATGGCCTAAGGTGCTGAAACCCATAAAGTATGGGTCGTTAGCTATGGCCTTGGTGGTGAACGCCAGAAGTATTTTTGATTGGTCTGGGTATTTATGAAATCACAGCCTGATAAGTAGCAGATAGACTGTGCCTGAGGCCCCCCACCTCTGTTAAGAGAGAGGTTTTCAATGTTCACATGAATGGTTTCCCTGACCCCTCTCTCAAACCACTTCTCTTCTCTGTCTAATATTGTACATCCTCATCTTTGAATGAGTGCCCTTTGTCCTTCAATTGGAGGTGTACTGTAGATTCTCGTCCTGAGCTGTTGCGCCTCCTGTGTTGGGCCATTCTTCTTTTTAATGGTTGTTTAGTTTGCCAAAAATCCTTTTAAGCTTCTCAGAGTTCTGTTCTGTTTTAGGCAGCTGACTAGAGTATATTGGGTTGTACTCTGAGCGCGGAACAGTAGGTACAGTTTTAGTTTCTGTCAAGTGAAGCAGAACACGGTCAAACAAGTCTACGTTCTGGTTCTAGTAATGAAATTATAGGCAAGTAAAAGCTCAGCTTCTCTAGTAAAAGAAAAACCAAACAAATCAGAGGGTAGATTTTTTACAAAGAGAGTCAAGAAAAGCAGAGCTCTGGTTTCTTAGAGGCAAAATAAGGTAATGCCCGATAGCACCCTGTATAGTTTTGGAGGAGGCTCCCATCACACATTGTTCATATAATAATCAAATATTTGTCCCACCAAGTCAATTCTGGCTTATGACAACCCTTTTCCGGGTTTCCCGGGTAGAGAATAAAGTGGTACCTTGTATATTTTCCTTTATACAAATTTCCCATAGGAATGCATTGAAAGCAGAGTAATCCCTAATCGCAACAATTTTATGTTGTACGGATTCACCCCATAGGTGATTCTGTTAAGTAAATTTCCCCTATCTCCAGAATTTTTTATGTTGTACAGATTTTATGTTATACAAACTATTTATTATACAAGGGTCCACTGTACTCAGAAGTGGTGTACCATTTTAGTTTGCCAAAAATCCATTTAAGCTTCTCAGTTTAGCACTAGATCACATCTGTATGGAACAAAGAAGATAACAATTGATAAACTGCTTTGTTTCCGTGGTATGGGTGTATGTGTTTTTTTGTACATAGACCTTTCCTCTAACTCCATGCAACACCTTAAATAGCCCATCTGCTTTACAATGAAGCTGCCTTGGGGTCCTTTTTCCAAAGAGAAATACTCTAAAATAAAATAATAAAATGAGAACCAAGGATCAGCAGAGGATGGAATGAAAGGAGAAGGGATTGCAGATTATAGTACAGATCAAACCATGTTCCATTGAGGGTCTGGGTGTAGACACTGACACTGAAACAATCCATTGTCTTTGTTCATCTAATCCAAATAAAAGCACAAAAGAGGCTGTAAATCAAACCACAGCAAAACAGAATTACTGTATTCCAGTTTGACCTGACAATGTAGTTGTAGCCTGTCTTTGTTGTTCATACAAACACCTAATGTTTGGGGATGTAGTGGAAGTTTTACCAAAAATAAAAAGATTAAAATGAAACATATTTCCCATTTATAAACAAACTCATCATTTACAGTGAAAAAGCAAAGCACTATAACTACCCTATTGTAGATCTATCTGCAGTTTCCCTTCTATGCAGGGATTGGAGTGCAACATGATTTCGGATATAAGCTCTTTTATTTAAGCTTATAGAAGTGCCAAGCAGTGCTCGTGGAGCTTAGTGCCTTTACATCCACCTCCTAGCCAGGTGTGAGAGAATGCAATAATTGAGTGGTATTAAAAAGAGAAAAAGAACTGCCAAGGGTATCATAAAAATCAATGGCAAATAAACAGATGAGAGGGTTACTATGGAAATTGCACATATCTCAGCTAACCCTGTGAATGATATCTTGGATTTGTTAAAATCAAGGGGACTGAGTTTGCATTTTTACGTGCAGTTTTATGTGCAGCCTCACACTGTGTAGCAAATGAACTCACTTTAAAAACAAAAATACAGTTTTAAGATCTTTCATGTTCTCATGTGTGTAATAATTTTCTCATTTTTGTAGTTCCCCCCCCCCCCCCCAATATTAACCTGATCTGTTTAGCGGCACACATCTGTAACATAACAGTAGCATTTAAAGTACGGGTTGGTTTTCATCATCCTGATATAAAAAATACTCATCATTTTCTCTGTATTGCAAGATTATAATCTTTATTCTGAGAATTCCAGGTGCTTATATGACCAGTAAAGACGGAAAACTTTTTGTCTGAGAAGAACTTGGCTGAGGTCCCTTACATGTGTGTGTAGTGCTAGGGCTTGAGTTCTGTTCTGTTATAGGCAGCTGACTAGAGTACAGTGGACCCTTGTATAACAAACTGTTTGTATAACATAAATCTGTACAACATAAAAAATTCAGGAGATAAGGGAAATTTGCTTAACAGAATCGCCTATGGGGCAAATCCGGAGAACATAAAAATGGTCATGATAAATTTTCCTTTATACATAAATTTCCCATGCATTCCTATGGGAAATTTGTATAAAGGAAAATTTGCGTAACAGAATTTCATTTGGAACAAATTAATTCCTTTATAAAAGGTATCACTGTATATTGGGGGTCTACTCTGAGCATGGAACGGTAGGTACAATTTTAGTTTTTGTCAAGTGAAGCAGGACACAGTCAAACAAGTCTACGTTTTGGTTCTAGTAGTAATGAAATGATAAGCAAGTGAAAGCTCAGCTTCTCTAGTAAAAGAAAAACCAAACAAATCAGAGGGTAGATTTTTTACAAAGAGAGTCAAGAAAAGCAGAGCTCTGGTTTCTTTGAGGCAAAATAAGGTAATGCTGGATAGCACCCTGTATAGTTCTGGAGGAGGCTCCCATTACACATTGTTTATATAATAAACTAATATTTGTCCCACCAAATCAATTCTGGCTTATGACAAGCCTTTTCAGGGTTTCCCGGGTAGAGAATACTCAAAGGGGGTGTACCGTTCCTTTCTCCTGGGGTTGCCTCAGGACTGTGCAGCTCACCTGTGGCCTCACAGACTGATTCTTCTCACAGAAGACACCCTGGGGAATCAGATTCCCAGCCCCTGACTCTGTGCTCAGATACCTAAACAATTGAGCTATTCAGCCTATTGTTGTTTGCATACCAAGTAAATAAAGGCTAAACCTTAAAATACTTATCCATGTTTGTTTGGGTGGACACTTTTTTTTTAGTGAGCAGCACTTTATTTAAAGGGGCCGGTTTTTTATCCGTTGAATGGCTCTGCTGAGCTAAAGCTTCTGGAATCAGAGAGGGACAACTTACATCATCAGAGCAGCGCTATCTGTACTGTGGTGTGTTTGGGATATCTGGGTTTGGACAAATACTTGTCCTCTCCCACATCTTCTCCTGAATTCCTACCTTGAAACTGGGTGTTATTTCCATATTTATGACATCCTTCAACAGCTGGTCTTTAAAGACAGAGAGAATGCTGATTTTATGGATACATTAGGACCGCGGTATCTGCTGGGGATTGGTTCCAGGCCTTCCGTGGATAATGAAAACGCCTGTCCAGCCATCCCCAAACTGCTGTTTCCTGACAGTAGCTTGCTTTACAGATGCTATTTGTGGCAATAGCTTGCGTTACAGCTGCTGTTTGCCACAACAGCTTGCTTAACAGCTTGCTTTGTGGCTGCTGAATTATTTAATTTTTTTCCACTGCCAGTTGTGGATAACTGAATCAGTGGATAATGAATCAGTGGATACGGTGGTCCTACTGTATTTGCAAATGTGTCTAGTCCTTTTTTAGGCCTTGGTGTTAGGTTTGCCATCTCTAAAATGTTCTCAGGTAAGTTTTTCTTATAATAACTTGTTTTATCACACAGTGCACGTCACGTATGACTTGGGGTTAACTGTTCTGTGGTTGATACTCATGTATAGATTATTTCTTCCTTTCTTTTGATGTGTTGCATTATGGTGCCATGCGGAGGGCTGGTGGATTTGGTGGTATGGTACTTTATTGGCCAAATAAGAATTTTGATTGTTTGTGATAACACTACACCTTAGCTTATGGTGGGCAACCTACACTCCTCATCCACGTTTTAAAATCACTTGACAAGTCATAAATTTAAGTCCATGGGAGGCAACCTGCTCCTTAGCCACTAGCCCATTATGAATAGGAAAGAGCAACCAACGGAGAAAGCAGGAGAAAACTGGGACCTATTATACAGAAAAATCTGCAAGAAATTATGAAAGAGTACTGGGGGAAAAAGATGAGGTTAATAGAAATAGCTGAAGATATCAATTATTACAAGCATCAAGTAATTGAATATAGCTAATATAATATGTAAGCAATACGCTTTAATAGAACATGGGGTCACGAAGAATCAGTCACAACTGTAACGACACAACAACAACAACAACAACCAAAGAATGTAATTGTACGCTTCTCCCCCTCTTTTTTCTGTCTTTTTCCCTCCCTTTCGTCTCTCTCCCTTTCCCTTATTATTTTCCTTTGTTTTGATATATAATTCAATAAAATATTTTAATAAAAAAAGGAATATGAATAGAGGTGGTGGAAAGAGAAAAAGGAAGAGGGCTAGGCTCACCTGAGATACACAAAGAGGAATGTGACAAGGTAATTTTTTTGTCAGAATTTCTTATAAATTCTTTAGAGGATAACCTAAGTGCTAGGATGAATTAATAAACACCAAGACGAAATAAAACACACAAGAGGCAGAAAGCCATAATACAGTGGAACCTTGACTTACATGCTGCTTGACTTGCAGCATATTTGACTTGCAGCAAGAAGGGGCCTGTTTGACTTGCGCTGTGGGCTCTGACTTACAGCTTGGAGCCCTGGCGCAAGGTCCCGGAATCAGGGGCAGCCATGACCCAGCATCGCGGCTGCTGCCTCCAAACTGTTCCTGCCTTCTTCCTCTCCTCTGGCAGTGGCGGCTTCGACGAGGCCAGCTCAGAGCACCTGGAGCTGGTCCTCGGCCTCGCCGAAGCCGCCGCTGCCGCCAGAGGAGAAGAAGGGCCGGGAACTTGGGGCTGGCCTCGCTGGTTAGACAGTCGGCTCAGTCTTGTAAAAAATCTGGCTGCAGAAGTCTGGTCCACAATGGAAACATTTTAGTTGGGGAGCTGTACAGTTGTGTGACTCTAATGGTAAGCATAGGGTTGTTCAGAACTTGGAACGTCAGGTTAAAAATCAGTAAAACTTAAATGTTAGACATTGTGGACTATAATTCCACTGCCTCTTCCTCTCTTTGAAGAGACATTTCATTTACATCCCTGGAAGGAATCCCCTATCCCAGTCAAATTTGTGTTAAATTGCTGTTTTGGGGGGGTCTTTTTCATTATCTGGAATGGATTAATCCACTTTCCCATTACTTTCTATGGAAAAGTTCGTTTCACTTAAGGCATGTTTGACTTATGTCTAGACTTCTGGAACGGATTAATGACGCAAGTCAAGGTTCCACTGTACTTTGCTTGCATGCTGAGAAATGAGAAATATAGTTTGTTATATGGGGTCTTTTAGGGTACATAAATTTGAAAATAAATTGCAAGAAGGAGAAAAATGCATTGATTGAAGAATCAGAGATTGGTTTGGATGCAACACTACATGAATGTTTAGAACTGCTTCATCCAAAGTCAAAATGGCATCAGAATTCTTATAGGGAAGTAATAACAAGAAACAGAGGCATATCTTTTCACTCTCTACACAAATACGCATTTTTAAGATAGTGAGTAAAGTAGGGTATCTCATAGCTTTAATATAAATGGTTCTTCATAGCCTTCCACGAAGTCTTCTGAACAGTGCTTCCAACCAAGATATTCTTGAACCTTAGTTCCCTCGCTAATGATGTAGAAGTCTGGGACTTAAAGTCCAGCAGCAACTGTAGGCTGACAAATGAGGAACCACTCATTTAGAAAATAGAACAGTTAGCTAATAAACATTTGAATATATGTGGTTTATTGAGATGGCACGTGGCATGAATTTTTTAATTCATGGGGGAAAGGTTTCCAAAGCCATGTGCATACTCCGATTCCTTATGCACAGAGTTTTTCCTCCCTGTGTGCCTGAAATGACTTAGTTTTGTTTGCAATGGGATGCACAGGCTATGCACATACCTGGAAAGAGCCCCACTGGCCAAAAATTAGAAGGCATGTGTGCAGGTATTTGGGTGTCCCTTAGTTTGACAGGCAAAAGTGAACAATGACTGAAAGTTACATAATATCTCATGTTCATTCGGTTAATGCCTAGGAACCTGCATTCGTATTAATTCCTCAGCGTTTCTTAAAATGGAGGAAGTGTTTAATATTTCAAAAAGTTGGATTTGGTTTTTTCCCTCTCAAAAAGTCATTGTTCTAGTGAACTAAATTTAAAAGGGGGGCTTCTGATTATCTGAGGCACATATTTTTAAAATGTGTTGTCCTTAAAATGAATTGATAGGGGAGGTCAAATCCGACATTTCCCCTATAGGGAGACATAGTTCTAAAGATACAAACTAAGTACAAACAAGAGTCAATGTCACATTACAGTATTGAACACTGCTCTCACAGATTCTCTGGCAGCTCCATTGCTGTACTTCTGCCTTGGTGATAGTTGGCAATAATGCCTCACACTACCGTAGCCTTGATATTTCAGTTGCACAGTCACTCCATCAATATCAATATCAATATGATGTCATGAAATTAATGTCTTCATGCAGGATCTTGAAGCAGGAAGATCTGTGGAAGGGAAACCTACACTTATTACCTCTCTAGGTGTTGGGTGACATGAAAGGATCATAGTTTTTTAGCTGCTCTGGTTTATATTACTATCTTTTTTTCCTGCGCCATGTGTCAAAGTAATATAACTAGTTGTATACATCTTGACTTGGATGGGGCAAGAGTAAAATGTCTTATGCCCATCACGAATGTACCTGGGATCTATATACAGTATCTGTCTGTCTAGGAGGAACATGGCAGCAACCAGAAAATAGAAACTAATGGTTTTTACCTAATTAGTACCCCTTTTCCTGGCTTAGCTGATTGTCTGTGTAGTGCTAGGTGATGCTGTGAGTAGAATTATAGAATCCTTATATCTGAATCTTTCCTGTGGAAGGAAAAAAAGAAGAGAACAGAGATATAGATGCTCAACAAGCAGTCACAACAATGCGGGCAATGTAGTCTGCATACTGTAATTAAACCACCCAGAGACTACTTGAAGCTGTATGTGGCGGTATATAAGCAGAACACTTTGCTTAGTGTGTGGGCAATGCAGTGCTTGTCCAGCCTCCGTGCCTAAGCCAGGCTGTCCACTTTTCCAGAGAATGTAGTCTCTTTGTCAGTTTGCCTGACAACTACATTTAGGGAAGAGAGAGTTGTTGGAAGAGAGAACTGGCTATGATCCTGCAACTTGTACAGGGGTGTTACAATAAACAGTGAATGTTGTTCTCTCATATGCCAGGCTGTGATTCTACACACATCATGCGTGTTTGGTGAACTCCTGTAATAGTGGGATAAGCACAAGCAAAGGGGACTCTTTTCCCTTTCTGTTGCAAGCTCGCCTGTGTTTATGGATCTGTGGCCGATGTATGCTACACAGGTGTTCTGTGGCAGTCTCTGCTGTCACCTGTGAAATAAAGAAGGCTGTTGAAGTTGCATACAATTTCCCCATATTGTATTTCCTTTGAAATACACTGTGTTGCCGGCGGGGGGGTAGGGGGTGCCACATTTCTCATAGATGCAATGTTATACTGATGACCACAGGCTGGAGGCACCTGCAGAGCCAGCAGAGGATTCTAGACTTCCCCCTTGGCATCCCACAGCTATACCCATTTTAGAAAAATACACTGGAAATGTCTCATCAAGTAGGGGTTATTGCGATTGTAGCACTGGTGCAATACTTATATCAGCAATTTTATGTGGCAGTGATTCTGTTTCCAAGCAGTCCTGTGCATGGCCCAGAGATTAAGCTGAATTCAGCCATGTGTGGAAAAAATTGGCTAAACCAGTAATGTTGAGTGATTTATCATATCCACCAGTTTGAATTTCATCAAAAGAGAATAGTGTGCATTTGTTTCTTCAGTTGCTTTTGCTGTTCACTGAAAATACTTGGCAGGCATTCTCAACTGACTTTTTACTGCGTGCTGTAGCCTGCTTTGTGTCAGGGATGAGGATAATTAAGACACAGAAAGAAGCTTTCAATCTTTGTTGTGTGTGAGAGAAACTGCAGATTCCATCTGTACTCATATAGTGACCTTGGCCTAATTTCATCAGGAGCTGAAAATGAAAGTGAAGAATTTACTGAGTTTTTCACAATTCACAGGTCTCATATATGCTGGAACAGTCACAAGGAGAAATGCCTATGGATCATTTATGTAAAAGTAACCACACTGACTCTTACACTTTGCCAAGGTATAAGTTAGAAATTGCCTGCTTTTTAAACGGTAATTATTTGAGACAATAACTTGCAGAATGGCCAGACAAAATGCCCTGTTTTTTTAAAAAAAAACAACAACAACTTTCTCTCTCCCGTAAGAATAGTAATGTTTAAAAATTGTGGAAAGCTGAGTCATCTTCCCTGAAATGCACAGCTTACCAGGGGAACTCATTGCAAGAAAGTTTAGAAGATAAAATGGTCCATTCAAGTTGCTCCTCTTATTTCCAAGGATCTCTCTCTCTCTCTCTCTCTCTTTTTAAGAGCCACTGTTCTGGATAATGTAGGCATTAAATCTACCTTTAGGTCAGAATCTTTTCTTTGTCCATTTTAGGGATGAAGTGTGGCTATTACTTAGTTTTTCGAAAAGTAAACGTTTGTGTTTGCAATTAAACATGGGTGTTTATAGTGAGAAAGAGTTTCTTCAGTTGTTTACTCTTAGGAATCAGAACTGCTTTTCCTTTTCTTTTTTGACAAGCTACATATATAGAAATCTAAAGATATGCAGACTAAGATAATATTTATTTATTTATTATTTACAAAAAAATTAGCTGCCCCACTACCAAGTGGTCTCTGGGCGGCAATAATATTGTGGGCTCATACCTTTTGTGTTGTTGTTTTCATGCATGCCGAAGAGTTCGAAAGAGCAACGTGATACAGTTCTTTAAATTATCTAACTTCTCTATTTAACCCCCACCACCACGAAGGTATGCATCCATCCTAGGAATTATAGTATCAGCCTGTGAGCTCAGGAAACACAGAAGCTGAGTCTAGGTAGGAAAAAAAGAGGGTTAGATATTTTCTAAATATTCTTTATTCCCTTTCGGATGGCATAAAGTGCTTGAATTCCTTTCTTTGCCATCACTCCCATTGCCAGGGTGGCAACTACTGTGACCATCACCATTGTTCGCATTGCTGAAAACAGTGTTTTCTTCACATGCCTTCCCTTTCTGTCCATTCTAGAAAGGATGAAGATGCTCCACCCTAAATTTGACAAGTCTCTGTGTTATAGGAGGGTGTTTTGTAGAGAACTGCCACAGTTCAGTGGCCATGGTGGTAGATCATTTCGTGAGCATCACTACATTTGGGTGTTAATATCAAATGTAGCAGCAGTGTGGCCCTGATTGATTCTTGGGAGTCCCTTGGAGTTCACCGATCCCACAAAATTGCCGATACCTATGGGCTTCCATTTGTACTCCTATGGTAGCATTTATATTGTTTCACTTAGATGGTGAAAGTGTAGTTACAAAGTCTTGGCTATGTTGAAAAGTGAGCATTTTTAGTTCTTGGTGGGGGGAGAGTAACATCATGATCACTCCCTCTAATGATGAACTTGGGATGCTGAATATCAACTGGATTGTAGGGGGAAATGTGGCTGTTGAGAAATGAGAGAGGTTATCAGCATGCTTGGGGGACCCTCAAGGTTTGTAAAAGTAGAAAAAAATATTTTTGGGAGAAAACCCTAAAGATAACAAACCTCCCAAATCAGCCCAAATGAAGACAGAACAGGTGGAAGTCTTATACTGTAAGGCTGTCCACTGTGGGGAAAGGGAGGTGGTGGTGATGGAATGGAGAATTTCAGACAAAACTGTGGCTGGAACTCTGAAAAGAAGCACTTGACACTGCAGTGCTGGCCATTGCCAGTTTCCATCCATCACTACCAGGCTCAAATTCCGTGGACAAAAGGTGTCTCTCAGGCCACAATTTCTGCATAGTAGTTTGAGGAATGATTTGCTCTTTGGCTTTTACATTTGGTGCACTTCACAGTGCTCTCACTTGCTCTCAAGAGATGTGACACGGGGATTGTGGGGCTGCTGTAGGAAGTTCGGTCAGCTGCTTCAGTAGGACATGAAGGCAAGTGAAGTAGTGCAGAGCACCAGTTGCAGCGTTGCCTTACGGAGTGTTGCTTTATGGACCCACTTGGTAGTGGCAGTTGCATGTGATTTACCAACCCTCCTTTTCTGCCATCTGATTGATGCAAGGGATTGATCTTGCTTCGTGGAAGGGCCAGGCTTGTGCCTGAGAAGCTTGTTGGTTTACAATATTTTATTAGTTCTGTTCACTATATCTTTCATTACCTTATTGTCATTTACCTTTCCTTCAGTAATACCATCTTTCCAAATCTCATAAAATACCTATATTTACCAATTCTTTTTACCTGTTCTTTAGTCCATTATTCTTATTGAATAAGATTAAATCAAGATAATGTTTCCATTACTAAATTTTCAATTATTTATACTTTCTTCCCCATATTTTCCTGCCAACCTTTATTCTTACAACTTGTTTCTTTCTTAATAAGAGAGTTTCTCAGTTACCAGACAATTGTATAGTGGCACAATGGGCAGGATGGTTGAAACTATGGCAGGATACAGGTACCAAAGCTCTGCTAACATCGAGTAGGGTTATCCCCAACCACATAGCAAAAAAGCCAATAATTTCACATCTTAAATGACTGAGCTTCTGAGGATTTGCTCCCTATTTTTAAAAACTACCTTTCAAATATCTTTAAAACTAGACACAGGATCCCTTTGCCAGATTCAATCCCCCTTTGACCATCAGAGGGTTTGAAGTTGTATGTTTTAAGTTCTCTTTCTGAGACAATTGTGTCCTGACTGCCAGGAGTTCAAATTGCCCTCAAACTTGAGTTGATTTCCCTTTTGTTGGTTTCAGAAATCTTGAGAGAATGTTGCCCCGAAAGTATTCAGTTGTGTTTGTCATGGCTGGGAGAAGCACAATTGTCCTATGCTTTTATAATGCAGAAATACTTTTAATAATACCTTACAAAATTGTATTGTAGGACCACTGTATCTGTAGGGGATTGGTTCTGGGACCCCCGCGGATAGCAAAATCCATGGATAAGAGCACACACTCTTTTACAGGTTTATGGTGTCGACAGGGGTGCTGGGGGTGCTGAGGCAAAAGCGTTCACCCCGACACCCCAAATGCTGAGTAGTGTGGCATCAGATGAGAGGTGGGAATGGTTTTTAATTTTTTTCTTTCATTTTGCCCTCGCTGCTGGGCTCAGTGGCTGGCGGCAGGAAAGAGACAAAAAAAAAACTTGCCGATGCCAACCAGCAGCCCTTCTTGCCACCACCACCACTGGCCAGCCACCCTCCTCGCTGCCAGCCAGCCACCCTATGGCAGGGTTGGGTAGGGACTTAAGAGGACCTGCCTGGCCATCTGGCCTTTGAACTTCCCGCTCAGATCCCAGAAGTTTGAGTTTGAGCAGGAAGTTCAAACCTTCTGGTTGGCCCCTCAGGACCTGAACAGGAAGTTCAAAGGCTGGTTGTCCAGGTGGATCCTCTTAATTCCCTACTCCACCCCTCCAGAAGGTGGGTGGCTGCCGGCAGTGGCGGCGAGGAAGGTGACTGACTGGCATTGGTAAGTTTTCTCCCCCCCCTCGCCACTAGGCTCGAACCTCCCCTGCACCCACTGACCACCAGCCGCAAATAACTGAATCTGTGGTTGGTGAATCAGCGGATGTGGCGGTTGTACTCTATGTTAAATCCCTAAAAAAACATACCAAAACATCCTTTTCTGGAGGACTTGTTTTCTTTTACTTTTTTTTTTTTACTTTTCAAAGAACACCTGTCTTTTGACTGTTTATGTGACCATTCATTGGACTCTAAACATCACCATTCCCAGGCCACAAAGCTACAACAATATATCTACTTTGTTAGGCTGTTGCTGGCAAGCATAATCCAAGCATGCCCTGTTTATAACAAAGGCACTGTTTTACATTGTTGAAAGTCCTTCTTTTGAGGATCAATGTTTTAACCCCACCAGCATATACCAAATAAAAAGTGGGTGGGCCAACCATTCTCTTTCAAGGTAATTAAGATTGGTCTGTTCAGTTTTTTTTGATGTGCTTTAAATCAAGGACATTCAAGATGGATTGTTTCTACACAACGGTCTTTACTTTTAAAATGCCCAAACTACCCCAAACATGGCACAAAGCAAGAATAGGCTGTCCGAAGTCCATTTTCAGAGTTATAATTTTTGTTTGTTTGCTTGGGCTGCCCTTGTTTTATGAATTGCCTTATGAGATGTTGCTTTGCTGTGCTGCACAATAACATCACTGCACTCTTGTGCAGGGATAATAATGAGGAAATCAGTGATAAGTGTGTGTGGGAATTTTCAGTTTCTTTCTTTGCAAGCCTCATGCAGCCCACTCACCCCATTTCTTCTTCTATCACATTGGTGATTTAATTAGGATCTTCTCCTACACAATGCCTGCTATCGGTATCTTGCAGAGAATTTGGAATTTTGTCTGTCCTGATTCGAAGACAAAGGACTGTGGGGCAGAGTTAATCAAGCTGTTTGAATATATATGTTTATATTGAGACAGTAAGAGGGACATTGAGCAAGTGCAGTTCATCTTTTTCAGCGTGGTTTTCCAGGTTTGAAACTGGGTAGAGTATCTTTAGGTCTGTGCCTGTTTGCAGCAAAACAAAAGAAGACTAGCTTTAGTGACAAGTTCCATCTGTCCAGGTCTGTGCAGCTGTCCACTGATTGGTTACATCGAAATTCCTGTTTATTTTTAACAGTGCATTTTCATCATTCTCTAGCTAGGAGTCTGGTTTGGTTTCTGTTTGTTTCCAACATGTGAAACAGAGGCCTAAATTTTTAATTAGCAAAAGTGAGTGGTGAAAGGGGAGGGGGCCTGAGTAATGTAACAAGCCTCGGTGGAGAGCAGCTGGGATGTGTTGCCATGACGACAAGTTCAGCAGGCTGCAAGCTAGCATGTCAATGGGCAGCGTAGGGAGGGAGCTTTGAAACAGCGCCTGTTAGCCACAATGTGATTGGTCACACCTCTGTTGTCTTTGTGTGGACCAGGGAATGCTGGGTAGGACCCAGAGTGAATGCTCAGTTTGTCTCAAAGCAGCGGTGAGGTAATGCTTTTGAATCTTTTGGGATTACGGACGGTATCTTTGAAAGGGCTGCAACGTAGATTATTTTTATTTGCTTTGGATCTCATTGTCCTCCCTATGCATTATATAGTTTCTGTGTATATTTAAGTAGAAGGATGTGGGCATTTACGGAGAGCAATTTTAAGATATATTTGTGAACAGATTGACATGATTGGGGAAATGCTGCTTTCAGCAGCATCACGTAATATTGGCATAGTTCAAGGGATGCTGACAGTTCCCTTTGTAAGCCATGACAACAAGGATTGATGTGGGAAAGAAGAAAGTTTTGGAATTACTTCTTGGTCACCTTTGGAAAAAGAGACCAAGGTTTACCACTGCTTTATTGCGAGGAGCGGGTTGCTCAGTTCCTTGCAGGACATGGGAGAATGTACAATAGACACATGGATAAAAGTGCATTTACCTGCTCTCGGTGTTTGATGAGGAAGATACCAGTGGAGTTTTAGAATCTGTCATGACATTGATGTGATAGTGTGCTGAACTAATAACAGGGCTAAAAAGAGATTTGCATTCTTTTTAAAACAATTAGTCACATACTTCTCTCTTGATCTTGGTGTGTTTTTTTTTTCTTGAAGGGTAAAAGAGGAAAGTATCAATATAAATGTTCTAGTTAATGGGATTTGTTGAAATAGTTGCTTGTCTCTATCCATTGTGCTTGTATTTTGGGTGAAAGCATCATTTTCTTTCATATCTTTTGCCCCCCCCTTTGACATGAGGAATAAAATACCCAAATCAAAGCAGCTTGCTGCATTGTGTTCACAAACAAATACACATTCATATCATCCTGTTTAACTTAGCAACTTTGTATAGGACATGCAGCCAAAGAAGGGATAGCGCAATCCAAGACATGGGGGAAAAAGGGACAGTGTTCATATATGACTCAGCACTAAATGCAAAACATGGTAGCAATCATAGGTGTGTCAATGTTGCCCTTGTTGCAGTAATTCTGATCTTGCACTTTGTGGGCAGGCCCAGTAATGCTTATGGCTGACATTTTTCTTCTTTTTCTCTTTGTTTTTTTCTTGTAGTAGTAGTAGTAGTAGTAGTAGTAGTAGTAGTAATAATAATAATAATAATAATAATAATAATAATAATAATAATAATA
>JAHTLZ010000330.1:52698452-52761078 GCA_023846285.1 Phrynocephalus versicolor
ATAATAATAATAATAATAATAATAATAATAATAATAATAATAATAATGCAGTATTTTTTGTAGTAGAGGGGTTAGGCTATCTTTTCTGCATGTCATCCTGTTGCTAGTATCCCTTGGTAATATTATCCCTGATCCAAGCTAAAGGAGAAGCCAGCCCACCTATATTGGAAAATAGCCTTCAAAAGCTGTAGGAAATATGTATCAAAATATGAAGAGGATAAATATGCTCTCTCCAGAGAAAGAATATAAACTAAGAAGGCCAAGCTCGATTTTCTAAAGGATATTCAAAGTTGTGAGGTTTTGAAAACGTGTAGCAGAATCAGAGTGAAAAGACAGGTGTGTCTGTTTGCTTAGTCTGTGGGAGTCACACGAATGGTTAAGTTTAGGTCTTTATGAGACCTACAATAGAAAGACTATGAGATTCCTGGTAATTTTTAGAAACAAAGAGAGAAAACACATTTACTGGTAGCAGAAAAGTTCAGAAACCCTAACCATGATCATAAAATATTTGTAAGTGCACACATTGTGGAGACTGGTTATACATTTTTCTCTTTCTGGTTAGAACATCTAATTTAGGAACATAGGGTTGTCTATTGATGCATTTTGTCTCCTCCTGGCTTAATTAGGGTAACCAGGGTGTGTATGCATGTGCAGATGTCCACATGCACCCATGCTTCTCTATATCTATTGTGCTGCTTATATATCACTCAATGGCACTTACAGCATTCTCTGAGCATTTTTAAAAAGAATTTAATTCTACTGGCTGTATATTGAACCTTTACCTCACCACTGCCTCCAGGGTGGTGGATACTCAGTGCACTGACCTTGGAAATTCTGTATTCTCTATGGTTCCCCTGTATTTTGGTTTCAGGCCTCCATAGTTGATCATGGAATCAATCCTGTGTGGATATGGGCTGGTGGCGGTACTACTGTAATTCCTCTAACAGCGGTTGGTTTTTATTTTTTAACCAGCTAAGGGTAATACGGTGGACCCTTGTATAACAAACCGTTTGTATAACATAAAATTTGTACAACATAAAATATTCCAGAGATAGGGGAAATTTGCTTAACAGAATCGCCTATGGGGCAAATCCGTACAAGAAAAATAGGATTACTCCATTTTCAATGCATTCCTATGGGTAATTTGTATAAAGGAAAATTTGCTTAACATAATTTCATTTGGAATGAATTAATTCCTTTATACAAGGTACCACTGTATACAGTATTTTGGTGCCTCACTTAAGACAGAATTCAAGTATTTATATGTTTGCTTTTATTATTTATTTGCTAATTGTTGAAATCAGAAGAATTAGATTGTTTCAGATTTGAAATATAACTTGTGGTTGAAACTCACATTTTCTTCTGTTGATGCACTATTGAAATTATTCCTGTAACAACACCTGTTGCTTGATATCAAGTTGCTAGATTGTTGTTGTGAGTTTTTCAGGCTGTTTGGCTGTGTTCTGGAAGTTTTTCTTCTTGACATTTCTGTGGCTGGCATCTTTAGAGGGCATGGAGCTCAGGGAACAAGGAGTTTTCCTCTGTGCTCTGGGATATAGAGCACGTGAGACTGGGGTTCTTAAAGTTGTGGGAAAGAGGAAGTTTGACTTATGCAGGACAAAAGGTGTTAGTCATTGTATTGTGATGGAGGGATTAAGAACTTTCAACATAATCAGGAGTAGCAATGATCCTAATATGTAGTTGATGGGTGTCATTAGTTGTTCTGTTGTGTGAATTGATCACCTTTGCTTGTGGCTAGATGGGAATCATTGAGCTTTGACTTTTTTTGCACTCTGCAACCTTTAGTACTGGAAGCCAGGCTTTGCTGATTTTTAGGCTTTCTTCTTTTTTGTTGAAACTGTGCTTATGTTTGTGGATTTCAGTAGCTTCCCTGTGCCGTCTGACATAGTGATTGGTAGTGTTGTCCAGGACCTCTATGTCCTGGAAGAGGATTTCATGTCCAGTTTGTTTCAGGGTGTGTTCAGCTACTGCTGACTTTTCAGGTTGTTTTAGCCTGCAGTGTCTTTCATGTTCTTTGATTCTGGTCTGGATGCTGCGCTTTGTGGTCCCAATATGTGTTCTTATAGTATGTTTGGACTGGAGAAATATCAAGTCAAATGCCAAGATGCTCACTGGATAACTTTGGATTAAATCACAGTGTTTCACAATGTCACTAATCCACCTCCTTTGATGGTGTAGATGTTTATCCCATGGATTTTTAAAAGGATAGTTGGGGTACAAATGTAATGACATCAGAATTGCTCATCTGTCTTGATTTTCCAGCAGAGATCTATAGGTTAGCTAGGAGTGATGATTACATTTTATGACCTAATTGATGGGGATGTTAAAATTATTCTGTGCTATAATCTATTGTAGTTTCATTGAAATCTTTTTATAAATATGGAGGAAAGAGTTTCTGAAAATGAAAGGGGAGTTTACAGTGCAGTAGTCCCGCGCCACATCACGCGCCACATATCGCGTTCTTCTGCTAAGGCCTCCAGACTAGGCTGCGGAATCTTCAGGAGGCCTCCAGTCCCGATGGAGGTCCCAGATGTGGAGGCCTCTGGACCCATTGGAGACCCCAGCAGAGGCTTCTGACCCTCACAATGATGGCGTCCACATATTGCCAATTTTCATTTATCATGGGCAGTTAGAAAACCTAAGTTGCGTGATAAACAGGAGACTACTGTATATTCCTATTCTTGATTACTTACCTATATACCCGAGTATAAATCGATCTGAGTATAATTCGAGGCCCCTAATTTAATCCCCCCCCCCCAAAACTGGGGAAACTTATTGACTTGAGTATAAGTCTAGGGTGGGAAATGCAGCAGGGCCTGGCAGCTCCTTCTTTGTGAGCTTTTAGCCACTGAGGCAAGTGCTTGGTTTGGTGACTAAAAGTCATTTTAAATATTGTGCACCACTTCTCCTGACACCCCCACCGCGTTGGGGGGGAGTGGTGTGTGATGTTTAAGCACTTGCGTCAGTGGCTAAAAGGTTTGACCCGAATATAAGTCGAGGACCCCCCTTTTCAGCCCAAAATTAGGTCTGAAAAACTAGACTTTTAATCAAGTACATACAGTGCTTGCAAGTTTAGTTATTTCTAGTGAAACTTAATTGCAAGTAAGGAAGTACAGTAAAGCCTTGAATTATGAATGCCATGAACAACAAAAATTTTAATTATGAAAGGAAATCTGCCAGTATAGGGTAATTTTAACTTACGAATAAAAGGCGGGTTTTTATTAACGAAAAATTCAAGTAATAGTTTTTCAAGGAATCCATAGGGAAAGCTTTTCCTGACCAAGCAAAGCAGGGGAAGAGTTTCCCCTGCTTCGCTGGGTTCCTGAGAAACCCCTTCAATGAGCTGTCAACATAAACTGTGTGTGGTGGTGGTGAGCGGTGACCAGCGGCTTTAGTCCTGCTGCCTGGTTTTGCTGCCGCCATTTGGCTGAAGCCAGACCAGAGGGCAGGAGTGAAGTGTTGCCCCACCACCACCATACAGCTGATTTTGACAGCTTAGCAAGATCAGGTCCTCCCGTTCTCAACCAGGTGAGGGTCGGGTGGGTGGTGCTACTCGATCTTGCCTGGCTCAGAATGGGACAGCAGAGCAGTTTTTCAATTTCACACCACAGCAGTAAGGATGCTGCTGTGGCACAAAATTCAAAAACCTGCTCTGCTCTCCCCTTCTCAACTGGCTGCCCTTTAGGTTTGGTGGGGAGCAAAATCGAGTGGCTGGTTCCGAAGCCTTTCTTGCACTTTAAGGCTTCACAACCAGCCACCCACTTTTGCTTTCCGCCAAAAGATAAGGGCAGCCAGCTTGTCAGGAAGCAAAGTCGGGTGGCTGGTTGTGAAGCCTTAAAGTGCAAGAAAAGCTTCATAACAAGCCCCCCCCCACCTCCGACTTTGCTCCCTGCCAAACCTTAAGGGCAGCCAGGTTTTTGGATTTTGTGCCACAGCAGCAAAGCAGGATTAATTGGTTTTCAAGGCATTCCTATGGGAAACTGTGTTTTGAACCACAAAAATTTTGAATTACAAAAGATACGTTGGAATGGATTAATTTTGTAATTCAAGGCCTCACTGTATAGGTTTGAAGCATGAGTTATATTAAAATAATGTACTAAGCAAAACATGATCTGATGGTAACTTGGGAAAACATACTAGAGCAGATCATGTCTTGAAGAACACTGTTTGTAATATTGCATTTCTATTAAATGGAAGTGGAAAGCAAAAATGTCAAGATCTCTGTTGCAGGAAATCACACTCCTATTTTTTCTGGTACATCTGTAACTTTAAGATTCTACATCTGTGGCCAGGATTTTTGTTGCAATATCTCCAGAGTCTTTCGGTATTTGAAAAGATCATTTTTAACCAAAGAGCATTTGAAATATCAGTTGTAATGTTTAGATATTCCTTGTGAGGGGGTTCACATGAAGCACTTGGGACACTTTAGTAAACATGTAAAAAGACTTCTTGGGCAATGTTGTCTAGCTCTCCTCACTGCTGGAACTACATGCTAGCTTTCTGTCCCATGGTGAATGTCCACTAGAAATTAATAAGAAAGAGGTCTCCACACATGTAAATGTGCAGATGGAGCTCTCCTGCACTTTATTGAGCAGAGATGAACAGGGTTCATCCTTCTCAACTATAGAAGCTCTCATGATGAATATCTCTACATATGGACAGTTATTTCTCACGCATGATAGGTATTTGGAGAGCGAGCGAGCGAGCAGGGTGTGTGTGTGCATGCTTACACTGGTGGGTGAGGGGAACCATACAGCTCACCACAACCTCTCTGAACATGTAAGTCAGGCTTGTCCAAACTTCGGCCCTCCAGACATTTTGGACCACAACGCCCACATTCCTTTGCTATTGGAAATACAGGCTTGGAATTTTGGGAGTTGTGGTCCAAAACATCTGGAGGGCTGAAGTTTGGACATGCCTGATGTAAGTGAATGTGTGGAAAAATTTATTTTGATGCTTATGATTTCCTGGGAACAGCCTTTTTTTTTAAAGGTGTTTGGGCGTATGGTGAACAGTACAGATAGGCACAGATTGATTCGGCCTGAGTGAGTGAAGTTAGTTGGCACGCACACTTCCTTCCCTCATCCCCAGCTGGCTGCTCCACGCACAGGCCTCGGTGCACTAGCTGGGTTCTCCTCCTGGGTTGGCTGTCTATTCTGAACAGGGGCAGGGACTTCCCTCTCCTGCTTCCTTAGGCAGCCACCAATTTCCTTTTCCAGTATACAGTTGCAGGAGACTAACTCATCTTCACCTGACACAATCCAAAAATGTGACCTAATAATCCTGGTTAGCATTTGCCTGCAGAGTGCAACCTGGAAGGAAAACAGGGGAAAACCTATGGAAGTTTTTGATTTGCATACTTGCAGCGCATTTGGTGGGAGTTCTGTCTGCATGTTTCAAATCCTATGGTCCATTCACATTTTAATAGTGGCAGCTGCTGGCCATTGAGGTTGGTGGGGCAGAAGGCATAGGTGCTGGTGGGCAGAAAGTGGTGTTTGTAGATAAACATGAAAGCATTCATACACAGAGGAACAAATTAATACACATGTAGACAGGCACTCGGGCAAACAGTTGCAGGAGATCCTGAATTACTGTGTCAGCAGGGCTTTATGCTCTGTTAGTGTTTGACCGAATCATGGTCAGAGTGCACTGATAAAAATCACGTAATATGCACCGATGCCTATGTAAGGACACAAATTCACCAATTCAACATATATAGAGTGTGTGTGAGATTCAGAGAGTGGGGGAGGAGGGAGGGAGAGAGGGAGAGAACAAGAGTGCAGTTACCGTTGTGCTTAAGAAAGAATATGTATACTTTTTTTTCAGAAAGGTTTCAGCAGCCTCATGCAACTCTTCTATATATCTAGCTAGCTAGCTAGTGTGGAGCCATCATGGATGTTGGGAAGAGTTGCGTAGGTGTAACTTTCACCCTTGCCTGTCCTGGCTTATCAAGTCTGCTGGAGGGAACATGCAAGAGTGGGCTTCCATTATTTCTACTGCATCCTTCAAGGAAAGGATGTTTCCCTGTCACCTGAAGGAGACAGTGGTGAAGCCCACTGTGGGGCAGGAGAGGCTAGCGCCCCCCCCCCGCAGAGGAGAGTGCCACCCACACCTGCCGAAAGAGAAAGGGAGGAGTGGATGGCAAAACAGAAACAGAGGGAGGAGGCCAGGGTCGAACACCTGAGAAAGGAAGAGGAAAAAGAAATGCTGTGGCAGGGGTTTGCAGAGTCACTGAAAGGGATAGAAAAGGAGCAAGCCCAGGAAGTCCAAGAGTCCCAAAAGGCGGGAGAAAGCGACGAGGCGGGTAGAGCTGAACAACCCCAGAGACTGGTGGAAAGGGAAAAGGCGGGAGAAGCCAGCCAACCCACAGCCGTGGAGGTGGGGTTTGGAGAGGTTAAAAAGGGAAAGCCTCGAGTCCTCCCCCCAGGTTGGGAATGGGTATGGATGGAGGATCCATACACCGGACGATGGGAGCAAATGATGATGCCCCATGCTGAAGCAAAGAGTTACTGTTGTCGAGCGCATAAGAAAGGGTGCTCGTATTGGGGAGAAAGGGAGGCTAGGGAATATAATTGAAAACTGAAAAAAATAAGACAGGACCTAGCCTTTGAAAAATGGGTGAAGAAAATAAAGGAAGAGGAGCAACGGACCGGGAGGTATTCCTGCGGGAGGGGGCTAGCTTTACGGGACGACTTCCCTATCAAGAACTGGTGTCAGGGGAGAACTGGACCCAAAGCTACCTCAGAGGTTGGGGTGCAGGTGGAGATGCAGACCCGGGATTCAGAAACGCTGAAAGCGTCTGGTGGAACCCCCCTCCCTCCGGAGCAGAAGGGGGACTTCACCCCTTCTAAGGACTCTAAGAATAACCCCTTCACCGTTGATGTTAGTTGTGTTGGACCACTTGTAAAAGAAAGTGCCTCCAGGGAACTGGAAGAAGGCAATAAAACACCTGTTCATTCCAAAAGGGAAGCCTCTTTATTGAATTCTGCAGGGCAGGTAGTTTGGCAAAACAGTGAACCCTTACACACTTTATTTATTTATTTATTTATTTATTTATTTACTTTTATACCACCCATCTAGCCCAAGGGCTTCTCTTGGCATCGGATGATTTGTCTAACTATAATCTGGTTGCCAGTGTTCCTTTTTTGGGCAAGGTGATCAAGAGGGTGGCCGCCGTCCTGCTCCAGTCGTTCCTGGAGGAGTATCACATCCTGGACCCATTCCATTCCGGGTTCAGGCCGTGTTGGGGGACTGAGACTGCTCTGTTCGCACTGCAAGATGACCTCCACAGGGTGGCTGATGGGTTCCTCTACCTTGTTGGTCCTCCTGGATCTGTCAGTGGCCTTTGGTATCATTCACCAAAGTATCTTGGTGGGTTGGCTTTCCAAGGTGGTGATTGGAGGCCCACCTTGTAGCGGGCTCTGGTCTTTCTTTGGTGACCATCCCCAGAGTGTTCAGCTGGGGGAGGAGTTGTCAGCTACTTGGATGCTTCCTTGTGGGGTGCCCCAGGGGTCGGCAGTCTCCCCCATGCTGCTCAACATCTACATGAGGCCACTGGCTGAGGTCATTAGGGGATTTAGAGTCTGCTGTCACTAGTGTGCAGACAATACACAGCTCTATCTCTCCTTTACCCCCTCTGCTGCAGAAGTGGTGCAGACTCTCGACTCTGGTCTGGATGCGGTCAAGAAATGGACCAGGACTAACAGGCTTGGACTCAATCTGGAGAAGACTGAAGTTCTGTTCTTTGAGGCATCCTCTCCCGGGTACAGTGGCCCTCTCCCAAGTTTGGGGAGTTCTACCCTCCAGCTGGTGGATAGAGTTAGGAATCTGGGTATGGTCTTGGATCCAGCTTAATCCCTGGAAGCCCAGGTGGTAGCCGTTTCTAAGTCCGCTTTTTTCCATCTTTGACCGATAGCCCAGATTCACCCATACCTGGACGAGGCTTCCCTGAGAACAGTTGTGCAGATGCTCATGATGTTGAGGATACACTATTGCAACATTCTCTACGTGGTGTTGCCCTTGACCCTTATTTGGAGACTTCATTGGATACAAAATGCAGCAACTAGACTGGTGGTAGGTGTGGGCAGGTATGACCGGATCACCCCATTTCTGGCTCGCTTGCATTGGTTGTCCGTTGCGTCCCTAATAAAGTTCAGGGTACTGGTTTTGATTTACAAAACCCTCTACAGGGTATATCTGGCGTAGTGGATCTCCCAGAGGTCAACTGAGGCCTGACTCAGTTCTCACTTCAGGTGGCCACGCCTAGGGAGGCCCAGAAATCAATAACTTGAAACTGGCCCTTCTCTGTGGCCAGCCCTACGCTAAGGAACAATCTCCCAAGTGAGATTCGCCTATCACAGTCCGTGCTGGCCTTCAAAAAAAGTGCTTAGAGAGGCATTTGGCGACAACTAGTTTTTTTTCCTTCCTACCATCTTGTCGAGCATCCTTATTTGCTTTTTTTGTTGTTGTTTTCTTTTTTATTGATGTGCTTTGATATACATATATATTTTAATTGATTGGATGTTGTTAACCACCTGGTGTTCCTTCAGGAAGACGGGCGGTATAGAAAAATATAAACAAACAAACAAACAGATGGGGTGCCAGTTTCATGTCATTCATATGCCAGCAAACACAACCAGGAAGTGCCCAGTATCTTGTTTATTAATTGCAATTAGCCATGGCAACTTCCATAATTCCTATTATATGTACATAGAAATTCAATAGCATTCTCCTATATGTGAATCCAAAAAACAGGTTGCAGTTTACAATTTTTTTTCTAAATAAAGAGTTAGTCTTTAAGGTGACACAAGTATTTTTGTTGTTTTGCTACAGCAGAGTAATCTGTCAGACTCTTATATGTTACATACTCCAATTCTAAATTGAAAATTTGACAGGGTCTTTCTCTATTTAAACCAGCTTGGGTTTTGAACTGTTAAAGATTAGAAAATAATCTTGAAAAAAGCAGCATGCGTCTTTATTTACACTATATGCTATCTTCCAATGAAAACTGTTGCAACCCATCATCATAGGAAATACTTCTGAAGAATGTCATTTGTGCATCTCCTTTGGCAGAGTGTAGCTTCAAGAAAAGCTCCCTCTGGCGGTATACCCACATACTCTTGGGACTTCAAGGTACAGTTTTGTGCCATTTCACGAGTCGTCATCTTTCAAATCAGACTCTTCTAAATGAAACTTGCAGATTATATACTTTTAAGCAAACCCCACCATGTTCAGATGAATTTATTCCCTGGCTTAGAAGCAGTTTAAAATCTGCCTTTAAGGGGCTGTTTGAGGACAAGGTATAGTCAAATGTAAGGTAGCAAGCAAAATCATCACTACCAAACACATGCACGCACCCACACCCATACCTCTCTTTGTGGTAGTGCCTTTCCACTGTTTCTTGAAAAGGATTCCTCAAATTCTTCTTTCTTTCTAAATAGTTTCTCAATGTAAGATACGTTAAGAAAAGTAGAAGAGGTGATACCTTTAGGCTACTACTAAAATAACAAAAAAAAATAGATGTACCCTTTCCTTGATAATATGCATTTAATTTGAAGGAACGAATTTCCTTTTAAAACCAGACCTTAAATAAATTAGCTTTTCTGCAGATAGGTTTTGAAGGCAACGAGTTCCGTGTAGAATATTACCAGCAGACCCAGTTTGGTGCTTACTGAAAATCAATCAATCCACTCTTTGTTTTATGGACCTATCGTTTTGAGAACTTAAAGTTCTGCGAGTGTGTTGACTAGGTACAATTGATGATGATTCTTCCGTTATGAATGATTTCTCTTTCCTGAATCCATATCCAAGGTTTTCTATATCTATTTTTCAGCTGCTGAGAACCGTATTTTGCCTTGCACAGGACAAAGAATACTGTATGTTCTTGTGGCTGCAGTCCAGCCTTCTGGAAGCCCATGTCTGCTTTTACTTATTTCTCAGATTGTTGGTATTTCACAGGCTCTAGCCAAGCAAATGTGAATCGCACTTTGAGAACAACCTCACACAATAACCTCATTCTGAATTTTCCCTTTCCTTTGACCAGGAACAAGACAAACAGGAGTTTCACTGGCTCTATCTCTGTAGCTGTTAGATATTTTTTGCCAAATTACTGGTATGATTTCAAAGCCGTTCTCTGTGGTGCACGTATAGCAAAATGAAGAAATGCAACGACTTGTTCACCAGTTTGAAGCCTTGTCAGGCAGACTTCAGCAGCAAGTTTAATTCACTGACGTCTGTACTGCCCAAGTGGTCTGCAGTTTCTTTTTCCATAGCAGGAAACAAGGAACAGTTCAGGAATCTGCGGTTATGGAAAGGGTGACAAATTAATCTGCAGTCTTTTTTTAGTACCACAGTATGAATATGCTTCAACACTTCAGATCTGGGATCTTGAATACTGTCTAGATTTATTTTTATTACAGTTTTGAAAACTATGGCCTGGATAGCATGAGGACGGGCTTCATTTATAACCCTTCAGTGATTAGGATTCCTATAGTCAACTCTTCCAGCCACTTCAGCTGTTTTGTTTCTGTTATCCATTGCAGCCAGGCAGCTTTCCAAAAGCTGAAGTTGCAAAGACAAGAAAATTGTGCTTGACACTCAGGAAAACCTGAAACATTGTATAGTATAGCATTACCCAGAGCAATTACTCATTTCAGCGCTTTTATGAAGGATTCTAGGTAGAGTACTGAGAACTGAGGTTGGCTAGTCTTTCCCTATGACTTCACTTTGCAGATAACTGGGCATAATACAACACTGCAGAATCCGGAGGCTTTCTCAGTGTTTCCATTCCATAGAGTAGAAGTAGAATGTAGTTCATCCAAGTGGTCTAAGAAATGTTGAGCAGTCAAGATATTTTATGGTGTCATGAATTAAGAAACAGAGTCCTAAAGCTCTTTCTAGTTACTTTTAATTTTGCCTTTGTGCCCCACTGTTTGAAGAGTTAGTATTTGCCTCCTTTGCTTGTCCAGCTTTCCCTAATTCCTTAGATCAACAGATCAATCTGTTTGAAACAAGTACTTGGCTATCGACTATTTGAAGATAAGGAATAAAAGTACTCATTTATATTCTACTTATTTTAGCATCAAGTATGACTTCCACATGCAAGGATTCTAATGGCCAGTTTTGATGTAACATTAGAATATCTAATCTAAGTTGAGTAGTTTGAGTGTTTTATGTGTTAGTAGCATCACAGAAGAGCAATTGTGACAATGCTGTTATTTGTTTCATAAATATTTTGATAAGCATTACTAGTGCAGCTATGTTATTGTACAGCAGGGGAAATGAACATTCTGCAAGACAGTTATAAAAACCGGGGTAGCCCAAACAAAAATTATTACAGTACTTTGAAGTTGGACTTCAGATCAGCACCCCTTTGGGCACAGATGTAAGACTCTTGGATCTTGTTGGTGCCCTACAGTATTTTTGGAAGTTTGGAGTTTTGCGGTTGTAATTTTTTTAAAAGAAAAACTGACCAACCCCCAAGTAGAAACAGGTCTCCAGGTTTAAAACAGCTGAAATAAACTCAGTGGAAAAAGACATTTCTGTCTTTCTGTCTGTTGGTTGTATGTGTAAGGCTATCTGTCACGACCCACAGAGTTAAGGCTTTTACTGCAAATTCAGAGCCAAACCCCAATAGAGCAAATCAGAAGTAAATCAGAGTCCAGGAAAACTATAGCAAGGTCACGCCTATTCAGAGAGCAAAGCAGAATCCAAGATAAACAGTCCAGAGGTCAAAGCCAGAATGCCAATGATAGCTTACGCCAGGTCCACTGAGAAAGTCCAGAGCCAAGAGAGACGAGGTCCAGGGTCACGCCAAGCCGGAACAAGGATCAAGCAGGAAGGCAGTAGCAAGTTGTATCAACACGTTGCTCCCACAAATTGCCTCAGTCCTGAATGCTTAATTTATGTCTCCAGAGACATAACTTCCCCAGAAAATAACCCTGTCAAAATTCGGGACTCCCTAAATGTAGAGTCGGTGGCTCAGGTAAAGCTTGTCTCTGCTTCTCCTGGTTGTAAGTCTTCAACAAGCATCCCTCTGTGGGGGTGGAGAATCCCCTGAAGATGCTGAGTCACTCTCTTGTGCAGCTGCTGAAGGAAATGACAGCCCTGAAACCCCATCTGGGGCTTCTTCAGGCATTAACCCTTTAGTCTCTGGAATAGGTTCTGGCAGGGGACTGACACTATCCTCCGATATCACATTTCAAATGAGCTGATTTTTGTTCCTGTTTTTCCTCACTGTCTTCACATATTATTGATTATTTTGTGCTTGTTTTTTTAGTAGCAATCTTTGCTAACTTGGAGCTCTCTGACCCTCACCCACCTGCCCCCTGCTTTTTTTTTTTTCTTCAAAAAGCAAGGGGACATCTTTTGGAAAAATCTACATACAGCACATTTGCAGATCTGTCAAAAACTATGTGTAGCCATGACGGTTACTTTGTGTTTGGGTGAGAAGTTAGATGGAAAAAGAGATTTCTCCTTTTGGATGATTTTCACTTTGTTAATTGGAGCAAGCACAAGAAAGTATCCTATAAACCATGTTGACATATGCCATTTGTCTTGTCAGCATTCGGACTGCCCTCTGCTTTGTAAAGTTTGGCTCCTTTTTCCTGCTGGGAATGCAGGCAGGAAAGTGTGCAGCAATATCCATTTCATGGAAACAGAAGCACAATATCCCACATTCGTAAGCCAGAGGTTTTCTGAGGAATTGAATGTAATACTTTTCCTCCTCCTATAAACTATGAGCTGTTTTCGTTATGTGTTCAGTATATCTTAAACAGTGCTGCTTGGTTGTTGTGATCTCACGCATTGTAGTTTTCTACCTTAAACTATTTTAGATGATTTGCCTTTGTATTACATATGCATGAAGTTCTTACAGCCTTGCCTAAATTTGCTTTTGAGTTACAGTAGTTCTGCATGTATAAGACTATATTTATGTTTAAAACTGTCAGATTAAAAATTGAGGATCATCTTATACATGGAAGTAAGCCAAGGAGAGAACCACATGATTGTGAAACAGTACTTTTTGGTTGGAAAAGTGAGGGTGTCTTATAGAGGGGACATCTTATAGAGAAACTGTAGTGTAATATCAAAATGAACTTTTAAGAGGAAATAATAATTTTAGATAAAATATGCTCATGAGGGGCTTTTATGAATATTCTTATTAAAACTCTTGTTTGGAAAATAGGTTTTGTTGTCAGTGTGACAGATTATTTGGAAATTGTAGCTCAGTGGCATTAACTTTTAGGTATAATTTTCAAATACAAATCTATATGGTTATTTTCAATTTTGGACATTGTAACATTGGTGAAATCAACTCATACTGTAGCAGCTTGAGACGAAAGGAAGGTATATTTAACTTTTTTTATAAATTGTGGTGATTTTGTTACATATTATAATGATAGAGTGTATGATAATGTATAGCCAATACTTGTTTAAAAAATGTAATGGAACAGATAGCTCAGTCAAATCCAAAACAAAATAAATTGTTTATTTGTGTTTACTTTCTTTATTAATTTGTATTCTACTTTGTCATATGTACAGTAGGCCCCTTGAAATCATTAGTAATGATAAGGCTGCTCTTAATCTTAAATTCAGACCAGGCCTATTAATTGTAAGACATGTTGCAAAGATTTGCCTCATATTTAAATGAATAATTTAAAAGGTGGAGAATGAGAAATTAATGAGAAAACTAGATATGTTTTCAGGAGGAAATGTTATCCTTTGTTGAGATTTTAATTATATCTTTTTGGTATCCATGACCCTGGGGTAATTAGATCTATGTTAGACTTTTTTCCTCTTTAAAACCCTTTTAAAATCATCAAGTGAGCATCATTGGATTGATACATGGACGGCATATCCATGTATGAAATTACAGGTTTCCCTCAGGACTTTCGAAAATCAGCTGGTGAAGGCAAATCGCTTCCCCCCCCCCACTCTGTTTTTAGAAAGTTCTTACGATGATAGAGGATATACAAAGTATCAAAATTATATTCAAGAAATAGGAGGTGGCGATTCCAACTTATGGTTGTGGTCAATTTTATATCTTGGGCTCCTAGGAAATGATGGGAAAGGGTTTACCAGAGTTTTTTAAAGTATTAAGATACATACATAAGATACATACAGCCCAGGGATCAGATGGAATTCTTGGATCTTGACACAAGCAGCTGTAAATATTGGTCTCACCATCGGAAGGCTGCTATAACAGCTACTAATAACCAACTGTCTGCTGTCTCTCGGTTCCACTTCCACACCGGGAACCAATATGTACCTGCTGCCCTCCAGATATTTCAGGCGAAAATTTTAAACCAGCTCCTATTTGGGATCCCGATTTGGATTACAGCTGCCGACTCTGAAATCGACCGGACTGCTGCCACTTTCCTCCGTCACATCTTAGGTGTTCCCAATATGATCAGCCTTTACTATTGCTAACGAACTGGGACTCCACTTGCCATCAACCTCTGCTTGGACAGCCACTATCAAGTTTTGGCTACATATTCATTTTCGCCCTGACTCCAACTGCCTTTTATACAATCTACTAAGGGATTCTTATGTTTCAAAATGGTATCAATTCATCCAGTCCAAAATTCATCATATTGGAATCAATTTAGACTCCTTAATCAACTGTGAAGAATCCCAAATCTTTAAAATTGTGCTCCAAAGAATCTGGGATATAGAGTGCCAAACCATTTCATCAGGGCTTAATCCAATGTGTTCTCCTCACTTTTATGGTTTGATGCCAATCCCAGGAGTAGGAGCAAATTATATGAAACATCTTATTAATCCCTGTCTGTGCCGTGCTTTCATGCTTGCTAGATTCAACATCCTTCCCTCGGCAGTTCTCTCAGGAAGATATCACAACGTCCCATTTGAGAATAGACTTTGTAAACTATGCTTACTGGAACCTGACTCAACCTCTCATATCCTCCTTTCCTGTCCCACCCACTACAAGACCCGCCTTCAGTTTCTGACCCCTTATGTTTCCAATTTCTCTGGAACTCCAGAGAGTATAACAAAGCGTCTTCTCAAGGACAAATTTCCTGAATTGACAGTCTCAGTGGCAGAATACTTGGCCACCGTTTTATATATTAATAATTAGTTTGGGTCCAAGGCCGACTTCTAACTCAACCTTTTAACCATCTTTTATCTATTTATTTATTTATTTATTTACTTCCTACCTTTTTATTCCATCTTTTGCTGCATCTGTTCTTATATTTCATGCCAATAAAGGTTTTTTTGTGTGTGATTTGTAGAATAAATGTTTGGGGCAACTTGAATTAATTTATTGAGGACAGGTATTTCAGATTTGATTATAACTAAATATCTAGCTAAATTACTAGCAGAGGAACAAAAACAGTAAATATATTATAGTACAGTGGACCCTTGTATAACAAACAGCTTGTATAACATAAAATTTGTACAACATAAAAAATTCCGGAGATAGGGGAAATTTGCTTAACATAATCACCTATGGGGAGAATCTGTACAACATAAAAATGGGACCACTCCATTTTCAATGCATTCCTATGGGAATTTGTGTAAAGGAAAATTTGCTTAACATAATTTCATTTGGAACGAATTAATTCCTTTATACAAGGTACCACTGTATTAGCAATTCAAATAACTTTGCAAGGCCTTCAGACAGCATTGCTGAACTGGGCGTCAGAGTCCCAAGGAGAATGAAAAATATGTATTAACACTCATCTATGTGGATTAAAAACAAGATTCTGAAGATGTTTTGCCATCTTGTCTGGACACATAAGAATGCTTATGTGCATTAAAATGCATTAAAATGCTTAACACCCAGAGCCAAAATAGATGCATTCAAATAAACTGTACCATTTTTGTCACCTAGCCCCCACTTTTAAAAGTATCAGTACCATTCCTGTTTACTTGTTTTTGTAAACTGTTATTTCCAAGTAAAATGATTATAAACACCCTAAATTAGGTAATGATAAACTCTAAAGGAAAATAATCATTGTTATTTATTTTCAGACATAATACAGTCTCTCTGGGCCATTTTGGGGGCAACTGTCTTTCTAGATAACCATTTACATGCTGCATTGAAACTTGCAAACACATTTCCTACACATGGGCTCTGTCTTCTAGTTTTCTTATCTCTTGCCCCAAGTGCAGTCCAGTTATTGGGATGATACATTCTCAGCCCCAACCTTGACACAAAGGGTGAATCCTATTGTGTCGTGCTCAACATAAGATAGTAGAAGATGCATACTGAGAAATGGAGCTGTGGACCCCAGGTGTTAGAATCTACATTACTTGACATGAATCCATTTTGGGTTACAAACTTATTGGGAAAATTGGTACAATTATTCTAGTATGACACATCCCAGCATATTATTTTACTTGATGCATGTGTACTATTTCTTTAAAATTTCAATTTTATATGCCACTTATTTGTCAAATGTAATATTTGGAGAATTTAATGTAATAATACATGGAATAAGTAATTGTATAAATGAACTTCTACTGGGATATTGTTACATGCCATCCAGTCACCTCCAATTTATGGCAGTTCTGTGGTCTACAAATGCTCATCCTCAACAGCCCAGCTTAGCTCTTGTAAATGCAAGCCTATGGGTTCTTTTAGGGGGTCAGTCCATCTCACATTTCAGCTTCCTCATTTGCTGTTCCCTTCGACCTTTCCCAGCGTAATTGTCTTTGCAGCAAATCTTGCGTTGTCATGATGTGTTCAAAGTAGGACAGACTCACTTTGATCATTTTTGCCTCTAGAGATAGATCAGACTTGGTTTGCTCTAGGATTCACTGGTTTGCATTTTGGCAGTCTAGGAGAGATTAGCATTTCATTTCCTTTTTTTTAACCTCTCTGTATGATGGAATAATTATGAATGCCATAAACATCTGCAAGGTAGCTTGGTCATTACTATATTTCCTGGATGCATTGAAAACAGGGCTGATTTGTTGTCCATCACAGTATGGCTCTTCAGTTTCTCAGTTTTATGGTTGTAGATTTGTGACATGTAGCTGTGTTAGTCTGTGCAAGAATTCTAGGCAAAAATCAAAACAGAATCAAATGTAGTGACTCATCCAACAGCCAATAAACATTTGGTATGTAACTTATATTCCATTGCATTAATTGTACAACAGCCAAAAAACATTTGGTATGTAACTTATATTCCTTTATATATTAATTGTACGCCTCATTCTGTTACTATATGTCTGAAGAAGTGGACATGTCCACGAAAGCTTACATTAAAATATACTCGTAATAGTCCTTAAGGTGCTGCATGTTTTTATCTTTTATTTTGTTTTGTTTTGATTTTTGCTCAGTTTTATGGCTCGCTGAAAACAAACCATAATGAAAGTTATGAGACTGTGTTTTGTCCCAAGACAAAAGAATATCCTTTGGCAAAGAAAAGTAGATTTGTTGGAGCAACCTTTGTTCAAGGCTTTTGGGGGTCGGGGGAAGGATTCTTTCAAATAAATGCCACAAGCAGCAACTGTGGCATATGTTGGAAGCATATAGTTTACAGCTGTTGAAATGACAATAATGTACCTATTCATTTGATAGGTCTGGTAATGTTTAGAATGACTCTGCAACAGAATGTGACTCTGGGGTACTAAAATGCTCTATCCTGTTGAGTGCAAGTTAAAGATTGATTCTCCTTTTTATCTGTGGAATATCTACAGGAGTCACCTTGGGGTTTTTTTCCAGGCAATTTCTATATGGCACATGTTTTCACTTTGGTTACTTCACATAAGAAAATAGCAAGTGTTAGTACATATATCACAGTGATGAAGCAGCTCTTCACTGGGGACATTTGAACACAATGTACCGCCATGTTGGAAAAGCATTTTTTCTTCTTGTTCACAGTTTGCCCTTTAATTTAGAACATAAACATTGGAAAGTTGAATATGGTAATTTAATTTCAAAAGAGAGCTGCTTGAAGCTAGAATAGATCCAAGTTAATGGGATCCATATGCTTGATTTCTCCACAGCTACCCAAGAAATGTAGTCTTTAGAGACTAACATTTTCAGTTAGAAAATAATTGTTTTTTTGAGATTGGCCCTTTTCCTGACAGACTATTGCAAACATTTTTAAGGGTCTGAATAGGATCTCTTTTGTGGCGATCAATTAAGTCGAAACTACTAGCATTTTTGGTTGTTTTATAAACATCTCAAAAATTGTTTGCTTAGCTGGGATCACAGCATATGTGTAATTTCCCAGTCCCAAGGGGTATTTTTAGATAAAATGTAGCAAATTAGTACCTCTGAAACTGAGAGGAAGATGAGCTGTCACTGGTTCTTTATAAGCTGTGCTAATGTACTTGGGTTTTAGATAAGGAGTCACAAATTACGTTTGGTAGATACTTTATAGACATTTGTGGAGTGCCCATAGAATTAACTGAAGCAGCAGGGAAGGTGAAAAGGTTCCCCTGTTATGATAAACAAGGAGAAATTTTGTAAGAAATTAGAAGTAGTACACTGTGCTGAGCTTGTAGGAGGCAAGAATTATTAGGCTCATATAAATAATTATCAGCCTTTATGTTCGATTTTGTAACCAGTATGAAGATTTAGAATAAAAAAGATCAAAATAGTTTCCATCTATACAGAAATACTCTAAATTACATTCTAAATTGTAGAAATATTTTAAATTAATCTGTTTGGTATTAATATTCCAAGTCTGATTGAAATGTATTATTTGCTTACTCAGTCAATCAGTCCATTGCAGAATAAATAAAAAATGAGCCTCAGTAACTCTTTATTTCAGCAATTCCTGAACTTTTTAGTATTTTTCCCTTTCTAGTTTCTGAAGAAAGACTCATTACTGTCCATCTCTCCTTTTACAGTCACCTAGCCGCTTTTAACAAAAATGTCAGTTTGTAATTTAAAATTAAGAATAAGAAGTTGATAAAAATATAATTTATCTTAAGAAAGAGAAGAAGCAAAGATATATAATGTGAAGAGTGATGAAACTAAGTATTGCATTTTCACACTCTGTGGAATGTTTTTCTGCTGTCTGAGGCTATGTGCTGATGCATCTCTGTAAGGGAAGAAATGCTTTATCATTTGTAGTTGGGTAGCAGAAGTATCCAATACAGAGAACTAGGTATGTATCCATAAGCCCACTGTAGTGAAATGTGAAATTCCTGTTTAAAAACTGTTAGGAAAGGAAAGGAACAAGATATGCTAATGCTCTCTTCTTTGCTCAAAGAGCTGTTGCATCCCAAACTCATTATCTAATGAGCAAATGGTGAGCCGCTGTGTGAGACAGAATGCTGGACTGGATGGGCTGTGGCCTGTTCCAGCAGGGCTGTTCTTATGTTATTATGAGTTTGGGATGGCTGTATATAAATATGACTGAAATTATTTATGTAAAACAGGAGTATTTTCTGATGACTGTCAAAGAAGTATTTGACTTGCATTATGCTTTAAGGAAAGCAAGAAGGTACCTTATAATTGCCTATAGCATGCTTCACCCTGTGCTTACTTATGTAGGGGTAAATGAGTATTTTCCTAACAGGATTCATACTATTGTAACATACTTGATGTCTGTCATCCTGGATAGCATAATATGATGGATTGGACTTCAACTGTGACTGTGTTAAGCTGGCTTGCATGTTTTGTATTGGCTTACTTATGTGCAGTTGTGTGGTACATATAAAATTCTCTGGGTGGTTTAGATTAAACAACTCAAAATGGGTAATTGGTTAAACCATAAAATCATGCAATGTAAAATAAAACAAATTGAAATTTGACATCTGTAATATATGTTAAGGTAGATAGATGGACAATTTTAGCTGCTTTTTATCTCATTATCTTTCTTTCCCCTTGCCCAACTTTAAAATTAAAGTTTCAATGTACATTATAGCCTATTTGTATATTATAAATTCTTTTGTTTTCTAATTTTACTCTTTTACTGTGAAAGCTCTATCAAAACCTAGACTTAATGGTAATTTTGCAAAATACATCTCTAAATGTAATTTTGGTGTTTTGTTTTTTTCTTCTTCTCCAGGTGATGTATCTCCAATCAGTATGTCTCCCATCAGTCAATCACAATTTATCCCACTTGGGGAAATCCTTTGCTTGGCCATCTCTGCAATGAACTCAGCACGAAAACAAGTCACACAAGAAGCACTAATGGAACATTTAACAACCTGCTTCCCAGGTAAAATATATGCTAATGTATCTAGTCAAATTTTTAGTAATGCTTATAAAGTTTTTACAGATTCCCCCCCCCCCCCAAGATACAGTTTCAGATTATGTGCCCTGCGTCACTTTGATAGTGATTCTGGGGTTGTCTTTTCACTCATTCACAATGATACATAAACACTTGCATGCTTCAAATCTATTAATTTGTACAAACCTAGAACAGATAGTTTATTAAAATATTCCCAAATGAAAGCAATGTTGATCTTTTATTTTTGGGAAGACACTGTGATCTCCAGTTCCCAAGGCTGCCATGTATGTATAGAATTTACCATGAATTTTCCCTCTCTTATCTATTGTTACTAGTACTAACCGATTTCTAAATGCACTGTACCTTTCTCCGCAGGCTCTCCTCCCACACACAAACCTCATTTCTGGTGTGTTCCTTTTCTTTTCTTGTTTTAATTATTTATTGTTATTTCTGCTTATCGGTTTTAAGCTGATATAAGCTATCTGTTAGTGCCATTCTTGTGAGAAACTTGATAAAAGAAGGATGCCACGAAGTCCATATGTAGTATTCAGCGCACAGTGCTGAAACTGGATTGTGTGTGAGCTTGTACTGTATAGAGGACTGGTTCTCAACCTGTGGGTCCCCAGATGTTCCTGGACTGCAACTCCCAGAAGTCTTTATCACTAGATGAGCTGGCCAGGATTTCTGGGAGTTGCAGTCCATGAACATGTGGGGACCCACAGGTTGAGAACCACTGGTATAGAGCATGTTATGTCACAATCAGTGAATGAATTTTCAGTCAAAATATGTAACTTTTTCATATCTCTTCATAATTTTATGTTTTAGGTCAGCTGAGATGTTGATTTGCTCCTTCAGTTCTTGATCTACAATGAAATCAGTTTTTATAAACACATAATTTATAGTTATATGATTTTTAGCTTATTAATAGATTTGGAATTCCACAATGTATCAGTATATATTAGGAGGCATCTTTTGCCCTCACTTTGATCCATTATTTTAAACCATTTCCATTTTAAAGTATGCTGCTTAAAACATGCTGCTTATATATCCGCTCTGTAGCACTTAGGCGGTTTACAATTTAATAACAAAAGTACACATAGTCACCCCCTCCCCCAGCAAGCTGGTAATCACTCAGTTTAGTGACCTTGGAGGGCTGGAAGGTCATTACCTGGGATTGAACCAAGGTCATAAGCAGAGTTTTGGCTGTTGTACTGTAGTTCAAACACTGTGCCACAAGGCTTTTAACCAGTTTTCCTGAAGAGGGATTGTAGGTTTTAAAATACCTCAACTTTGTAAATACAAAAAAAAAAAAAAATCAACTTTTTAAATACACACTTAATATATAATGGAAATAGAGTTTTGTTTGTGGAGTGGAATGTGATCACACAAGCTAATTCTGTGCTTGCATTCCAGATAATATTCTTCTGTTTATGCAGGAGCAGATCCCAACTGGGTTTTCAAGTATCTTGGGTCTAGAATTGAAGGCTCAGCCTATACAGAGAATTCTTACTTGTTTGCTTGTTTGTTTGCGTGCTTAATTTGTATCCTTCCCATCTGGCCTAAAAAGGCCACTCTTCCGTTGCCATTCTTTACTTGTGGCTTTATTTATAAGGAGTTTTGTTTGTATTCTCATAAGACTGAAGTTAATGATCCATTTTGGTGGTGGAGAGGGCACAGAAAGTTCACACTGCTCCAGAACTAACTACTGTATATGGTCTGGCTTCATCTACAATGGAAGTAGAGGAAAATATACATTCTAAGAAATGTTGGAATATTGGCATATTCTGAGGACTGTGTTTGGAACAGAGTTTAAGGAAAATTAACATGTATCATTCAACAGCTGTATCTTTCTCTAGTCTGACAGTAAGAAGAGAAGTTGTGGAAATTTAGATCTTCTGAAATAGGAAGTACCTTATTCTAATTTCCTCTTTTCCCATAATTCTTTTGCATTGTTGTGTCCTCCGTGACTGCTGAGAATTTTGATGACCAAAATATTAACAAAGTTTACTTTATACTAGAATGTGATTAAAAAGAAAGTAGCCACCAAAAATAACATACCTATACAGTGGTACCTTGTATAAAGGAATTAATTCGTTCCCAATGAAATTCTGTTAAGCAAATCTTCCTTTATACAAATTTACCATAGGAATGCATTGAAAATGGAGTAATCCCTAATTGCAACCATTTTTATGCTGTACGGATTCGCCCCATAGGTGAATCTGTTAAGCAAATTTCCCCTCTCTCTGGAATTTTTAATGTTGCACAGATTTTATGTTATACAAACCGTTTGTTATATGAGGGTTCACTGTATTATAAATATTTTTCTATAAATCATATATCATATTTATAATTACTTTATGAACTGTATTTTAATTGTCAGTGCATGTCTCAATCCACCTCATTCACTTTGTATTCTTTTTATACTTAATGTTTGAGTTGTCTGTCAGTTAGTTAGAAATACTTCCTGATACAGCTTTTTAAGTGCGGATATGTAGATAGTAACACAGAAGGAAGTAACTCTCAGATCCAAATTATATACAGGTGAAACTCGAAAAATTAGAATACCATGCAAATGTTCATTTATTTCAGTAAGTCAACTCAAAAGGTAAAACTAATATATGAGATAGACTTATTATATGCAAAGCGAGATATGTCAAGCCTTACTTTGGTATAATTGTGGTGATTCTGGCACATAGATTATGAAAACCCCAAAATCACAATCTCAGAAAATTACAATAGTGTGAAAAGGTTCGATATTCTAGGCTCAAAGTGTCTCACTCTAATCAGATAATGAATCCATAACACCTGAAAAGGGTTCCTAAGCCTTTAAATGATATCTCAGGCTGGTTCAGTAGGAATCACAATCCTGGGAAAAACTGCTGACCTGATAGTTGTGCATCATTGACACCCTCCATAAGGAGGGAAAGCCCCAAAAGGTAATGATTGCAATAGAAGTTGGATGTTCCCAAAGTGCTGTATCAAAGCACATCAATAGAAAGTTATGTGGAAGGGAAAAGTGTGGAAGAAAAAAGTGTACAGGCAGCAGGGATGACCGCAGCCTGGAGAGGAATGCATTCAAAAGTGTTGGGGACTTTCACAAGGAGTGGACTGAGGCTGGAGTTGGTGTATCAAAGCCGCCACACACAGATGAATCCTGGACATGGGCTTCAAATGTCGTATTCCTCTTGTCAAGCCACTCCTGAACACTGTTGCTCAGTGGTCCAAAGTCCTCTTTTCTGATGAGAGCAACTTTTGCAACTCATTTGGGAACCAAGGACCCAGAGTCTGGAGGAAGAATGGAGAGGCACACAATGCACGATGCGTGAAGTCCAGTGTGAAGTTTCCACAGTTTCTGTTGATTTGGGGAACCATGTCATCTGCTGGTGTTGGTCCACTGTGCTTCATTAAGTCCAGGGTCATCGCAGCCGTCTACCAGGAGATTTTGGAGCACTTCATGCTTCTTTCCGCAGATGAGCTTTATGGGATTGCTGACTTCATTTTCCAGCAGGACTTGGCACCTGCCCACACTGCCAAAAGTAACAAAACCTGGTTCAGTGGCCATGGGATTACTGTGCTTGATTGGCCAGCAAACTCGCCTGACCTGAACCTCATAGAGAATCTATGGGGTATTGCCAAGAGAAAGATGAGGGACATGAGACTGAACAATGCAGTGGAGCTGAAGGCCGCTATTGAAGCATCCTGGTCTTCCATAATACCTCAGCAGAGCCACAGGCTGATAGTATCCATGCCATGCCTCATTGAGGCAGCAATTGATGCAAAAGGAGCCCAAACCAAGTACTAAGTACATATCCATGCTTATACTTTTCAGAGGTCCAATATTGTTCTATTTCCATCCTTCTGTTATTGATGTCATGTAATATTTCTAATTTTCTGAGATTGTGAATTTGGATTTTTCATAAGCTGTATGCCATAATAATCACAATTAAATCAAAGTAAGGCTTGACATGTCTTGCTTTGCATTATATATCTTGCACGTAATGAGTCTATTTCATATACAGTGGTACCTGTACTTACAAGAGGCTCGACTTAAGAGCAATTCAACTTTTAACTGCTGCCTTCCAAATTTTAGATGCAGTCTGCTCTACTTATATTTTTTTAAAATTATTTTTATATAGAGCTGTTCTACTTAAGAGTTGTTCGACTTAAGAGCATGCATTCCGAATGATTAAACTTGTAAGTAGAGGTACCACTGTATTAGTTTCACCTTTTGAGTTGACTTACTGAAATAAATGAACATTTGCACAATATTCTAAGTTTTTGAGTTTCACCTGTAAAGTTCTGAACACATAGAGCAGTGGTGGTGGCCCTTCAGTGCTCCAGATATTTTGGACCACAGCTCCCAAGTCCAAGCCTGTATTGCCAGTGACAGAGGACTGGGAAACAGTGCCGAAGGTTTGCCACCACCAGCATAGAGTACTGTAGAAAGTTCACACAATTTGAAATACCTACTTGACTCACTGGTGAATATTTCTTTTTCTAGTTAGAGGTTCTCTCATAGCGTTTTGATGGTTATTTTGTACACATTTGTCAGTTTGTTGATACTGATTTTTAGTAGACCTGAAAAAATATAGAAAATAAGATATGTACCTTAATTTTGTTGAAAGGAAATCCAAGTGTTCTGCTTATATACCACCCCATAGTGCTTAAAACACTATTGGGGGTGGGGATTACAGTTTAATTAAGCAGGCTACACATTGCACCCTCTGCGCGCTGAGTACTCATCTTACCAACCACAGAAGGAAAGAAGGCTGAGTCATATTAATATGACTCAGAACAAGGGTTGTGAGCATGGTTTTGGCTGCAGTACAGTTTAACCATTGCACCACGAGGCTCCATGAGTTTACTGTTATGTCGCCAAATGACTCAATTCCCCTACTCTTTCCCAAGTGATGTGTCATCAACATGAAAAGTAGTCTCTCTGATTTCCACTTAATGATAAAATTAATAATCCTGATAGTCTCATGAGAGGATCCATAGAAAGATCCACTGAAAAAGATGGGAAATGTATTGTGAAATTTAGATCCGCTAAAGCCAGAGGATATGTGATTAATGTCTTTTCAAATATAAAGCCTTCAGGATTGGCCAAAGATATCAACCTCTGCTTGAGATCTGGCAGAATCAATATTGAAGAAGTTGGCAAGAGGCAGAACTAAAACAAATCAGGGGAAATTGTTTTAGGAGGCTTCGCTTTATCATGGTAATAAGTTGAATTGACACTTTTTGCCTTATGGCAACAGTTTACATGAAGAAAACATAAGGACATCAAGAAAATCTGGAAGTAGAGTCATGGCAACCGGACTTCTTTTCTTGAGAGATCGAAATGTTTCTCTACTCATCCAAGCAGCTTAGTCAGACTCTCAAGGAAAGAAGTCCAGTTGTCATGACTCTACTTCCAGATAAACTCACCTGGATGACTGAGAATCTTCAAAGAAACATCAAGAGAAAAAAATTATCTTATTTGGGACAGATAGCTGTACACATATGGAACCTATATTTCCAGGCACAAATTTGGGACAGATAGCTGTACACATATGGAACCTATATTTCCAGGCACAAATAAAACATTCTTATGGACTGCGAATTACTACTAAGAAATTAAGCTATGGCATAAGAATAACCTTTTCCTTTTGTAGTCATCTCTGTTCTGCTAAGGAACAGTCCATGATTCGTTCAGTAGATATAGTTAAGAAAACAGCATGCTCACAAAAATAAAAAGAAGGAAACCATTAGTGATAGGTACCAGCCTGTTTTTGTTAGCATAACGGACGAACAGATATTACATTAGAACTTTTCAGAAAAGGAGTTTCACTAAAGAGGAAGGAGAAATTATGAACAGCAGAGGAGCAACTGAAGAATTAAATAAAAGTTAGATTTAGCAAAATATTGAGGTGCTTAAAGAGGAACAACAGTAAGAGATCCTTCATTAGTCTTTCAGCTTGCAGAAACACATCTAACACACATGAAAAAGGAAAGCAGGTGCCCTTGTTAAGGATACATGTTTTCTTATTAATAGAAGAAGTTGTTTGTTGTAAAATGATGATCAGTGTTATCTGAAGAAGGATCAACTGAGCAGAAGCCAGGACACGAAGTGCCACTGTATCTGTGAAGATTCTCAGTCATCCAGGTGAGTTTATCTGGAAGTTTAGTCATGCTGTTAGTTTATTGCTGTGATTTCAGCAATACCCAGACAAATAAAAAATACTTCATGCCTTCACCACCAAGGCCATAGCTAATGACACATACTTTATGGGTTTCAGCACCTTAGGCTAGTGGTGGCGAACCTTTGGCACTCCAGATGTTTTGGACCACAACTCCGACAGTCCTTTGTCAATGGCAGCCTGGGCTTGAAATTCTGGGAGTTGTGGTCCAAAACATTTGGAGTGCCAAAGGTTTAATTGCCACCACTGCTTAGGCCATTGTTCACCTTAAACGTATGGAGTCTACCTAACGAACCTATTCAGGCCATTGTTCATCTTATGAGCCTATTTCAGACCAGGGTGACAAGGGGTCAAAGTGGACTATAAAATGGAGAAGTCGCAACTAGCTTGCTTCACACTGATTAAGCTGTTTGGATAAACAGCGAAATGTTTCAATCTCAAGAAAAAGAAGTCCAGTTGCGATGACTCAACTTTCAGAGGAAGTGCCGCTGTTAACATCAACAATGTGAATCAGCATTGCAGTAAAGGATATTTGGGCAAGAAGATGCCCATCATTCATGAGATGTTTTGTAGTGTAAGTGCCAATTGTTTGAAAATATATGCAAGAATAAGAGGGGAACTTATTCTGGAAGATGAAGGGAAGATTTTGCTAGTTCTGCTGTCATGATCATTACAAAATTAATGCACCATAAGATTATCAAAGCATGGTGAAATAGCCAAATGACTGAAATGCAGTGTAAGTATTGATGTTGCTTTTGTCTTGAGAAGTGAAGACATCATTTTTTTTGACAGCTACTGTGCTTTATTGTGACCTTCCTCAGAAACTAGAATTCCTATACATCGTCCTTCTAAATTGCTTCCAATGTACACATAGCAGTATAAATGTGCCTTAAATTTAACTGGGTTCATCTTAGGTCAGCCTTCTTTTGGGAACAGCACAAGACATAATCTTTTGTCTGGAAGCTCAGCTCTTGAGACGAAGAAAATGTACATGTCTGATGACGTATTGTCCAGACAGATTTTGCTTTTGAATTATTAAATTGTTTGAATTATTAAAAGACTACATAATCTCAAACAACACTGCTGCTGTGGAATGGTATTTTAAATTCCTCCTTGCCTTAAGTTTTCTGATTTTCATTTTTGTAAACTTTGCCAGTAAAATATAAGACTGAGATGGGCATTCAAAAAAGAAATCTTATACTGTAAATGCATTCTAGCGGCAATTCAGCCGGTCCGATTCCAGGTGCCACTGGTGGTATGATTTTATGATTTCTTATATGTTCATTTGGTGCTTAATGGTCTTTCTTTCTGAAGCTGCATAATGAACATAATAGGAAGTGACAGATTATATATTCAATTGATTAATTGTGGTAGCTTTTCAGATAAATCTTTACATGTGAAACCTTCCTTTTTAATTTTCATGTGGTTTACAAATAGCAGGGCTGTTTCATCAAAGTTCATAAGCTTCTGTCTTGAATCATCATTACTGAATTGTTAGCAAAATTACAAGCTGAAAACCCGATATGATAAAAAAAAAATTCCAAATATAGTTGAAATTGTTTTCCTGGATATTGGGTATTGGTTTTGACATTTTAACAATTCATATGTAGTCTCAAATGAATTTTGTTACAAATAGAATGGGAAAGTTTGAGAATGACTAACTGGCAGAACTAGAGGATCTAAAGCTTTATAGAAGAAGCAAGTTAGAAGGCAATCTTTAAAGAAAATGGGATGTTGTTTTCAGCACGCTGAAGGTTATGAAAAAATAACAGAGTGTTCAAAGTAAATAAGATGTCATGATGTGAAGAAGGTCATAAGAATATGTAAGAGTGCCTGGGTAGATTCTATATGCAATATTGCCTTCGAGAACTCCCTGACTCTAGGACAGATAAACATATGCAAATGAAGTATTTAAGCAAAGTGTATTTGCTCCCCTTTTCCTCCTGCTGCCATATGTGCATTTGATTCTCTCCAGGGTAGGGTAGATTTTTTAAAAAAATAATTTTTAAAAAACCAAGATTTAAATTTAAAAAATCAGGTTTTGACAATTTAAATTGTGGTCTAAATCACTGTGACTTTTAAAAATCACTCAATTTTATTCACCTTGATTCTGTCATTCTCTTTTTGAATTTCCTTCAAATAAAAACTTTCTAGAAAAATATTTCTGTAATATTGCAAGAAGAGAAGCCCATTGGATTAGAGTAGAAAGCACTGCAATTCCAGCCAGCATTTGAAACTGATATCTTGATTTCCTGATGCTTCCAGATGAGGTAAAGCCAAGGCAATTAAATCACCATAACAACATTCCACAGTAGTACCCCCATATCCATAGGGAATTGGATCTGGGCCGCCCTGTGGATACCAAAATTCACTCTTATCCAAGGGTGACAGTGGTGACAGGTGCTGCTGTGCTGGGGGTAAAAGCTTTAACCCCTGACACCCCACCACCCCTGCTTGGCAGTGCAAAGGTCTGAGCGATGCAGCGGCACAGCAGCATGGGGTCTGGCAATGTAAAGGTGAGGTGCTGCACTGTCCAGTCTGCCGTGCTGCCCAGTGGGAGGGGCGGTTCTAGGGGCAAAAGGGCTGGGCCATGCGGCACAGCTTTCACCCCCAGCACCTCACCACTCTCGCTAGGCAGTGTGGTGGATTGGGAGGCATGAGAACGATGGTGGTGCGCCACCTTGTGGCTCAGCCCTTCATGCTGCCCAGTGGAAGTGCCAGGGCAAAAGCAGTGGTGCTGTGCTGCCCGGTCCACTGCCCAAGTAGCATGGCACAGCTTTCATCCCTGCCATTGCACTTCACACCCACCCGCCGCTTGCCAACTGCGGATAACTGAATCCGTGGATGACAAATCAGATACGAGCGTGCTGCTGTACTGCTTCTTCTTACTCAACATCAAAATCATTTTCAAAATAAGAAAGCAAAGCCTTGAAATCCGTTGTCTGAAAAACAGACCCATTAAACCATTTTCTTTAAATAAACCAGTATCAACCGATACAATCACTCGACACAACTTTTTCCTTTATTCCAGTCCTTACATCGTGCCTCAAAACCAGGTATTCATCAAGCATAGACAGATCACAGTGATTCCTCGAATTTAGATACTGCATAGGATTACAGTTTAGAAACACCTGTCAGGTCGTGGCCTGATTCAAATGTATTGGAACTCAACAGTCCCAATCTGAACATATATCATATAACAATTTAATTCAGAGGATGGCCAAATCCTTGCAGTTATAATTACAAATGTCTTAATCTTCACAATCTGCAAAAGAAGTCATACTTGCAATAGTAAAAAAGAATTTAAACATTCTTGTCATGATGGCCATGGACCTCATAACTCAATCCTGACAGAAACTATCTACAACACCAGCCATTTCCAAACACACTGAGAACTTATACAGAGTGTAAGAGGAAGGTATGTTAGCTTTCATGAGGACAAAGGTCATACATAGAAGACTGGGTTACTGGTGATGAACAATCAGAACACTTTTGTTAACAATGTACGAAAACTTCGAATTTTATCAGATCTTGGTCTAACAATGATTTCAAAGCAGTTGCATCTAATATCTTGTTAGTGACCCAGTAAATAGGTGCTCCTCTATAACATCCAGGGTGGATGATTAAAAAGAATCTTCAAATGGGAATACTCTTCTGGCAGTTACAAGCACCCTTTCTTAAATAACAGATACAAGCAAAATAAGATGGAGAGCATATTGCTGCAAAAGAGAAATGACAACTGGCTGCTCATGAAAGAATATGCCTAGGAATCATAGCAATCTTCAAAGCAGTATGAGCATTCAAGAAGATAATACAGTAGATGTATGTACTGTTTGTGTAATTGTTCAGTTTATATTTTTATTGTTATATTGTTATTATATTACAGTATTTTTCATTGTATTTATTTTCGTCTGCCCTTAGATTTGTACTTTTAGGTCTGTGGGTGGTTTTTTTTGGGGGGGGGGGCTTTGTATTCCTTCTTCTTTTTTAAAAAATGAAGAATTTATTTTACAAAGAGATAATATAATATTCAGGAAAGTTTTTCAGGTGGCAATAGCCAATATGATGGCAATGTATTATCTGAACAGACATGGAGGAATGAAGTCAGTGAGTCTTCATTATCTATCAGTTCTTCTCTGGGAATGATAGTAAAGCACATCTTTTCTCTAGCAATCCATGCCATGAAGAAAGACAATCAAAAGGCAGACTCGTTGAGCAGAATAATGTTACAGATGGGAACTGTCCTACAAAGCTTTTATGAAAATAACACAGACGTGTGGACAGCCTCAAATGTTTCTGCTTCATCCAAGAACAAAAAAATGCAAAATGTATTCATAAGTGAGCAAGGGGAGAGGTTCACTCGGAGATACATTCACAGTCAGGGACTGGCTGCCTAATGTACATGTTTCTATAATTTCCTTTGATTAAATATGCAATGGTAAAGATACAACAGGACAAGTCACATATAGTCCTAATAACTACATGCTAAGCTCACCAACCAACTCAGTTGCTGTCAAAAGACAGAATTCAGATGCCAATTTACAAAAAAAAATTGTTAACATTTCACATTTTAAAAAAACCACATTTAAAGGAAAATGGATTATCCTTTTCATTTTTAAAGATCTATGTAGTAGCAATAGTGGCATATCAACCTGAGCATCATCCATTTGTCTAGTGTATAGAAGCCTGGATGAAGAAGGTCAGGTTTTGCACTTGCACAACTAGTTCTTCAGGTGATGATCTATGAATTCAACAACGTGCCCAACGCCCCATTTTGTCTTGCCAATATTTACTAAACACCTTGCTGTCTTTTTGGTGGTGGACAAGATGGGATTCAGGAGACCTTGTGGAGCATGCACAGTAAATAGCAAAAGAAAAAGAACAAATAAGGCTGGAGTTGTAGAAATTTCCATTGGGATTCTTTGTGTAGATATAGAATTATTTGAATGAATATACAGTGGTACCTTGTATAAAGGAATTAATTCATTCCAAATGAAATTATGTTAAGCAAATTTTCCTTTATACAAATTCCCATAGGAATGCATTGAAAACGGAGTGATCCCATTTTTATGTTGTACGGATTTTCCCCATAGGTGATTATGTTATGCAAATTTACCCTATCTCCAGAATTTTTATGTTGTACAAATTTTATGTTATACAAGCTGTTTGTTATATGAGGGTCCACTGTAAAGATAACCACTTGAAGGGCCACAGTTATGGTTGAGTAACTTGTCCTCATTTTCAAAACATACCCATTTCAGCAAGAGCAGAACCATTAAAAGACAGCTATAGAATGCCCATAGCTTTGAAGGGTGATCACTCTCCCTAGTCAGAAATTCTAATTTAGTTCAGAAAGGAATGGAACATCCATTGCTGCTTGGGAGTTTAGCAAATGGAGTTCCCAGAGTTTTTTTTCCAAGCATGGCTGGTAAGTAATTGGAAAAATCCAAAGTTTGGAGACTGAATTTTCTGAGGCACCTTAGAAAAATTAGAAAATCTGTATCAGCTTGCCCACTGCTAGTTTTGAAAAAATATAACAATTTAAAATGTGTGTGTGTGTTCCTTCCATTGTAGACCTTGTCTGCCTAATTTCATACTTGAAACTTGCTCTTGATATACATGTATGTAGGTATAGTTTCTGTTCTCTTTATTATTGCCTTTAAAAGAAGTAGGTTTGTGCAAAGCTTTTTGTATCTGAATTATAGAAATGATGTATTGTCACAGTTGACTTAGTGAATAGATTCATAGATGTGCAAATGAAATTTACCTAATGTTATGCATCCTTTTTTTCTCTGCTGGATTTCCTTGCACAGCTCCATGATGACATGGTGTTTAAAAAAAATCCAGTACAGCATCACGCTTTTTATAGAAAATTGTCTCACTGCAGTAGTCACATTTTCTTGTATTTTTTCCAGTTACAAACAGGAAAGGGATCTGAAATTCTGCATTATGCGTTTGAGGCTCCCACAGTTACTAGGAAAATTGCTGATACAAGCGTGGTTTGTTTTTGTAATACTATTTGTAGTTCTTTGGTAATTGATGAGATACACAGAATCTGTTAGTTTGGTGTCAGTCTGTGCCTTCTGTATATTATAGAGAAGTTTGGTTTGCGCTGCCTTGTATTTCTGTCAAATCTTCCAGTTTCACACTTGTGGCCTATTGATGCACAACCTATTCTGGAACGATTTGTGTCCTAGTTATGCAAATGGAAATTGTAATAGTCCAGATCCATGTTCCGCATTTTTCACACAAATAGAATAACACTGTTCTAAATTGACCCAAATGATTTTAAAAGGCAGAAATCATTCAGAATATATCAATATTCTGTATAGCTGCCTAAAAAAACAAAAAATGAATCAGACTTTTTAACTGAAGTTTGTGTTATATAAAGAACTATTTCTTTATTTAAATAGTTGTGCAAATGCCTTAAATGGTAGATTGTCACTTCTGCTATCTTGCTTTTCTGTTCTAAAAACATAAATGAACTAATTAGGGGTTATTTGTTAGAATATGTAGTAGGGGGGAAAGTATGGGGGGTTGTTTTTATTTTCAATTTGGAGGTATAATTTTCACCTTCAAGATTTGGCAAAATTTTAGAAACAAGTAAGTACTGTTTTTCTCTCCCTTCACAGTAGTATGTTTTCTTTATGGTTAATATGTAAAGATTTGAAGAGAAAGGAGTGGTTTTAAAGTAGCCGTACTGGAGGATGCTTGACCATGTTTCACTTGCTTAGAACACCATGTCTTTGAGAGTATGTCAAGAGTTGAATATTTTAGAATTTTTTTAAAAGAAGTGAATTTTCCCATGATATTGGAATAAAACCTGTTATTGTTTGTTTTTAGGTGTTCCAACTCCAAGTCCTGAAATCCTTCGTCATACTTTAAACATGCTTGTACGCGAGAGGAAAATATATCCAACTCCAGATGGCTACTTCATTGTGACTCCACAAACGTACTTTATAACGCCATCGCTTATAAGAACTAACAGTAAATGGTATCATCTTGATGAGAGGATACCTGACAGGTCTCAGTGTACCTCTCCCCAGCAAGGAACTATAACTCCTTCCACCTCCGGCTGTGTCAGAGAGCGAACATTACCCAAAAACCACTGCGACTCTTGCCATTGTTGCCGAGAAGACATGCACAGCATGCATGCCTCCACGCTACAGAGGAAATTGGCAAAAGACTGCAAGGACTCCTATTGCCCCCCTTCTTTGTGCCAGGTGCCACCCACTGAAAAAAGTAAAAGTACTGTAAATTTTTCATACAAAACAGAGACACTGACAAAACCTAAAGATGGAGAAAAGCAGTCTAAAAAATTTGGGCTGAAATTGTTTCGATTGAGTTTCAAAAAGGATAAGACGAAACAGCTGGCAAATTTCTCTGCCCAATTTCCTCCGGAGGAATGGCCTTTGAGGGATGAAGATACGCCTACCACTATACCTAGGGAGGTAGAGATGGAGATTATTAGGCGTATAAACCCAGATTTGACGGTAGAAAATGTCATGAGGCACACTGCACTAATGAAGAAACTTGAAGAAGAAAAAGCTCAAAGAAGCAAGGCTGGCTCTTCAGTTCACCACAGTGGAAGAAGCAAGAAGAGTAGAAGTCATAGGAAGTCTCATGGAAAATCTCGGTCACACAGTAAAACTCGAGTCTCTAAAGGAGATCCCTCAGAGGGCTCCCATTTGGAGGTACCCGGGGAAAGAGAGTATGAGTTCTACGACCCCCTCACAAGGTCCCCACGGGAAGGCTGCTTCATAATAGAACATAAAAGGGAGAACTTTATCATGCACAGTAGTCCTAACGTCCTTGAATCTCACTTTCCCATGACACCTGAATGGGATGTATCTGGTGAACTAGCCAAAAGGAGAACAGAGATGCCTTTTCCTGAACCTTCAAGGGGAAGTTCACATTCTAAAGTCCATCGAAGCCACAGCCATACACAGGACCGGAGATCAAGAAATGAGAGGCCTAATAAAGCCAAGGAACGGTCTCGATCCATGGATAATTCAAAAGGACCTCTGGGTGCTGCTTCTTTAGGTACACCTGAAGATATAGTGGAAGCTTGCAGTCAAGATGACCAAACAGCCAGCCAAGCATACATTGATGATAGCACCTTAAGGCCTTCACAGTCACTTAGTCATCAAAGGGCTCTGATCTCATCTGCAAGCTACAAAGATCTAGTGAAACCTGAAAAAACGGGCACGGAAACCCCCACGTGTAACCTCTTGGAGCAAAGCAAGCCAGCTGAGAGTTTGCCACCTTATAGTGAGCTCAACTCCTGTACAACAAAATCAGCCATTGATGATTACTTTCAGTGTAATACTTCTAGTGAAACTGTACTTACTGCTCCTTCACCTTTGGGGAAGAATAAAGATGACCATGACACAGTGACTTTGACAGATAGCATTAAAAAAGTATCTCCCTCAGAAAGGCAGTCACAACACATAGCCAGGGAACCTGGAGTGCACAAAGAGGAATCACCAAAAGGGCCAAACAACAGCTGTGGACCAGCAGCCACAAGCCAGTCCTCTGAAGTGATTGCAAATGGCCGACTGGTCCCGTATCATAATACAGAATCTACTAGCCTTGATAAGAGGAAAGAGATATTTAGCAAAGACACACTTTTTAAGCCTCTTCACAGTACTCTGTCTGTTAACAGTTTCCACAAGCCTACTGTGCCACTATTAAAAGCGCATCAAAAGACACCTCCAGACGCCTTGCCAAGCAGGTGTGACAAACTCGAGCAAGCGATGGTAACCTCTGCTCCTCAAGTCATGCCTGCATCACAGAGACAACAAGAGTCATCTGGAAACCAGGAAGCAGCCTTTGATTACTACAATGTGTCTGATGATGATGACTCTGAGGAAGGGACAAATAAGAACACGGAAGAAGAGAAGAATCGGGATGATGTGGGCACAATGCAGTGGCTTCTTGAGCGCGAAAAAGAAAGAGACCTGCAAAGGAAGTTTGAGAAGAATCTAACTCTCCTCACTCCAAAGGAAACAGAAAACAGCAACAACCAGAGAGCCACGCATTCAGCTAGATTGGACAGTATGGACAGCAGCAGCATCACAGTCGACAGTGGGTTCAATTCTCCACGGTATGACTTTAAATTTGGCTTATTAATACGTATGAAAATCATATCATTTACATTAAGTAATGTTGCTATTCTCTCACATTTTGGCAGTCTTGCTCAGGACCCCCTCTAAATCTGAACAGTAGGAAACCCCCATGTCTGTGGGATCAATATCCACTGATTTACTTATCCACAGTCTAATTTTTTTAAAAAAATCAGCCATAAGAGGGATCCAGAGACCATACTAGGAATACAGTGGTCCCCAACCATTTCATGGTTCATATACTGTGGTCCCGGTATATCACCACAGTATATGAAAGGCACCCCCCCGAGGTAAGCTGTTGGGCCTGTTTGAGGCCTCCTACACTTACCCCAGGCCTGGCGCTTCCCCGAACGGGCCTCCAGCGGGCTTCCTGGGCCTGTTGGAGGCCCCTGAAGTGGTTTTCGGCAAACCAGAAGTGACTTCTGGATCACCAGAAACCACTTTTGGGACCTCCGACAGGCCCAGGAAGCATGTTGGAGGCCCGTTTGGAGCAACATCAGGCCTCAGGTAAGTGTAGGAGGGCCTAGATAGGCCCTCCACTCCCAACCCAGCATCCGCAAATCACGGATTTTCCACTATCACGGGTCAGGTCGAGTCCCTAACCCCCACGATAGGTGAGGGATTACTGTACCTGTTAGTGAAGAATACATAGTATGGCCTCTGGTGCTCTCTAGGGGCCAGTTCTTGTAATGCATGTGAAAAAATCTGCTCTCCCCCCCCTTTACCATGCTGTCTGTCTGTCTGTCTATCCATGGTTCACTATTATCAGCATTTTTCAGTATCCACTGGGACTTGGAACCAATTCCCAGTGGATATGGGAGTCCTATTGTACAGGAGAGTCCTAACCCCTTCTGAAATGATCAGGCAAAACTGAACAAAAGTAATTGAGACCTCTTAGGTAGCATAAGTCCAAAGCCTACAAAAATGGTGAAATGTGGAAAAAAATATGACTGTATCAGCAGTTGAGCTCACCCAAGAGGTTACTAAAGCTACGTGTGCTTAGTCCTATTTATTCATCCTTACCTTCAAGTAAGCAGCATGAAATATAAACATACAAAAGGAAGACCTGGGCAGATACTGGGTAGGATTCATAGTCAAGGATGGTTGAATGAGGCAGAGGAGGAGCAGTTTGCCCTTCCTGGCCATGCCCTGAGGCATTCTAGGAATGGTTGTGTTGGCCTATATTGAGAATTCAAATCATGACATAAAATGTTTGACCTGTGCCTCTGTGGTCTAAGAAACACAAAGTTGGAGGTGTGTCCTCTTCATTAGAAGTTTCACTATGCTGCAGGCAGTCTTCCTTCTTGGAGCTACAAGAACAAAGGGAAAGAGTTTATAACAGCCATTTGTCCTTTGGGTTCCCCTGAAAAAGAAAGAGCTGCTGTGATCTTAAAATTCAGAATCAACGTTGAGTGATTAGCATCTCCTAATTGTGTTCTCTTTTTAATATCATAGTTGTTTCCACTTTGCATACGCCCTGGAGCTAATTTCTCCAATGCTCTGTGCATGATGTAAGTGGAAGGCTGTATTTTTAAAGCATTGCAGTTCATAATCCCTTAGTTCCCTGGAATGTAAAATTAATTTTTTTTTGTTCTATTGTCATAGTAATAACTTGTCAGTCAATCCAGAAGCAGTCTTTGATTGTGATAAACTTCAAGTAGCATCTGCAAGAGACAGGCAAAGCTACGTAGTAAGAATGAACCCAAATATAAGGATGCATTTCTCCCCTTTTTTCATGTTTATAGATTTTATAAGTTATTACTTCGAATGCCCCAATTCTGCTTTATTTGAACAATATTTAGGAAACTTAAAAGATGTTTGCTTCCTTTTCAACATTTGCATTAGGAGATTCACTATACTCAAGTTTTGGTAGATTGTACATTTTGCATTTTCTTTTGAAAATATTAAGTCTTCAGGGGTGTTTGGGTGGCTCATTTTGCTCATGAATTTGTAGATCTCCAATTTGTAGATCTGTTCAACAATAATGGCTGTTCCATTTAACCCCCCCACCTGTCTCTTAAATCGTCTCAGCATATTTTGTCCATTGCAAGGTGATTCATAGTTGTGCTGGTCTGACAGGATAGCTCAGTACGTTAGGTATCTGGCTGTGGAACTAGAGACCAGGAGCTCAGTTCCCTGCTGTGCTTCTTGGGAAAGCTGCATATTTTTAGAGTGCTCGAGAAGAAGATGTGTTCTGCTTATATACCACCACATACCACTTCAAGTAGTCTCTGGACAGTTTACAGTTTTAATTACACTATGTGGGCTACACATTGCCCCTCAACCCCCCCCCCCCAGCAAGCTGGGTACTCATTTTACCAACCTCGGAAGGATGGAAGGCTGAGTGAACCTTGAGCCTGCTACCTGGGATTGAACCCTAGGTTGTGAACACAGTTTTACCTGCAGTACAGGCATTTAACCACTGCACCATGAATAGAATATAGTCCCAATGAACATGTTTGTTTTACATTTCTCTCAACAGAGGCTGCATTCCAAGCAACTGAAGAAGTGGGCTTTAGCCTGATGCACTGAATTATCTTGACCAGAATGTTACTGTGCAATGGACAATAACATTCAGATTTCCAAGTCATCTATACTAGGAAGGGCTAGATTATTTTGCCAAGGTCTCTTTCCGCTAGTTTTTCTCTGTAGGATTCACTGTTGCCTTTGTCATCTGGTCATCTCCAACAGAGCTGCACTTCTGTTTTCTGAAATTAACATTTCTTATACAGTACAGTGCTCCATTTCTAGTTTTTCAGAGATCAGGCAAAGATGAGGATTCTATTATTGTGACTCATTAGCTAAACTGCCTTTAAGACTTGAAGGTGTTCTAACTTGCATCTTGCCTGTTTCACATAGTGTGGGAGATAAACATGAAGAAATTACTGAGTACTAATGACGGCTTATTCCCATATATAGAGAGAGACTTTTTGTTTGACTGCCTCAATCAGTGCTTCTTCATGTATTTGTGAACTTGCTAATCAATATTTTGGAATGTAAGAGGCAGGTCTTCTTCCCTTTCTGAAGGTCCTCTTATCTAAATTCAATCTCTTCTTCCCAACCTGCCCTCTTGACCTCAAACAAATGCCTTTTCATCTCTCTCCTGACAGTCACTCTTCTCCTTGTTCTTCAACACTACAGACAAGTTCTCAGATGTTTCCAAAGTCTCTCTGTAGATTACTTATCCTTTTAAAGGGTTTTTTTTTTTTTGGTGAGCACATTATCATGTTGTATGCATACATTTCCGTTTCATGCATGGAGAAGGTATTCCAGCTATAAAGACTGGCTCACTGCAGATGTTCCTCCATGGACTGCAGCTCCACTTACTCTCTGATCTCTGTCTTGTGCTTAGTCTGTGGAACCAGAATTGGGTGAGCAAACCATGGTTAAATGATTTCATACGAACAGAAACTGATTTAAGGTTCTGGGTTGTAGCACATTCACAAATCCCCTAATTAGAACATCACATCAATATATATAACGGTTTCTGCCAAACAGGAAGCAATGAGAAAGCATTAGATAGAATTTATGAAGTTCAAGTCATAGTTTGAGAGAATCAGGTACCTTCTTATTTTAAACTAATATATACATTCAACCTTTATTAAAATGAATTTAGATTTTACTCAAGTTTGCTACAGTTTCTTCTTTTATACCACATTACACTTAACCTTACACAGTTATATTTGTGTATTTGCAGTTGCAATAAAAATGATATCTGAGTTTTGTGGGACAGAGTTTTTTGTTTTTATATGATTTCCTAATATAATATGAGATGGTATTGGCTCTCATTGTATACATGCATTCATAATTAGTTTTTGTTTGAAAGCAATGGGCAATTTGCCAGTGACAGCAAATAGGCAAATATTGCCAAAGAAATGTGAAACATTGGAGGGAAGTGTATTTTACGTGTTTGACAACAATGTTTCAGGTTGATACCATAGAGTTGTTATCTTTTGAGATCCCTGAAGAGTGTTGGGTACTTTCAAGCAGTACCAATAAGAGGAGAAGGGTGAGAAAAATTCTGGGTTGGGTTATGGCTTCCATGTTGAAGTAGGCTTTTGGAAATTCAACAGAGGGTATCTATCTCCGGACCAGATCAGATGGAAAACTCTTCAACCTCTCTAGATTGAGAGCAAAGTCTAAGGTACAGGTGAAGTGTTTGCGGGATCTCCTCTTCGCTGATGATGCCGCTATTACTGCTCACTCCGCCGAAGATCTCCAGCAACTCTTGGACCATTTTAGTAAAGCTTGCAAAGATTTTGTGCTAGAAATCAGCCTGAAAAAAACACAATGGGCCAGAATGTGGACTGTCCTCCTCGCATTACAATTTCTGGAAAAGAACTGGAAGATGTCCATGACTTTGTGTATCTTGGTTCATCTATCTCAGATACACTCTCACTAGAGTCTGAACTGAATAAACGTATAAGTAAAGCAGCTACTATGTTTTCCAGACTAACAAAGAGGGTATGGCTCAATAAGAAGCTGACAGAACATACAAAGATACAGGTCTATAAAGCTTGCGTACTGAGCACACTTTTGTATTGCAGCAAGTCTTGGACCATCCATGCCCGACAGGAAAGAAAGCTTAATACCTTCCATATGCGCTGTCTTAGACGAATATTCAATATTACCTGGCAAGACAAATTTCCAAATAGCATAGTCCTGAATCGAGCTGGAATCCCTAGCATGTACACTTTACTGCTGAAACAGTGACGCCTACGCTGGCTTGGACACATTGTGAGAATGGATGACGGTCGGATCCCAAAAGATCTATATGGAGAACTAATGCAGGGAAAGCGCCCCAGAGGGAGACCACAGCTGCGGTATAAGGATATCTGTAAGAGGGACCTGAAGGCCTTGGGAATGGACCTCAACAGTTGGGAAACCCTGACCTCTGATCGCACTGTCTGGAGGCAAGAGATACAGCATGGTCTACATAAATTTGAAGAGGCATTTGTCCAACAGGCAGAGGAAAAGAGGCAGCATGGAAAGAACGAAACTCAAGGACCGGGCACGAAACAGAATACATCTGCCCCCAGTGCGGTAGAGACTGCCATTCCCGAATTGGTCTATTTAGTCACACTCGGTGTTGTTTTTAGGATCTCTACTCCAGGCATGATACCATAGTCTTTCAAAACTGAAGGATGCCAATGATGAGGGTTATGGCTTAGTCAGCATTGATTTTCAACACCAGAAGTTATACTGCTGTCGTAAGATCTAGCCAATAGTTTGTACTGTCATATGGACTGTACATACTCAATGAGAAGTAAGCCAGGTAATTAATTCTAACTTCTGTTGCTCATGGGCAGTGTGATATTCTGCTACCTCCAACCTGTAATTGTCATTATAGAATGAAGGCATAAATGGAAACTGCTAGCACAAATCCATTTGTAGCAAAGTAATTAGCTGTCTAGAAATGATTTAGTATGGAATGAAAAAGGCAATTTCCTATGAGATATAAATGTCCAGAAATATTTCTGTCTCCTTTTTATTACAGTGGTACCTTGTATAAAGGAATTAATTGGTTTCAAATGAAATTCTGTTAAGCAAATTTTCCTTTATACGAATTTCCCATAGGAATGCATTGAAAACAGAGTAATCCCTAATTGTGACCATTTTATGTTGTACAGATTCACCCCATAGGTGATTCTGGTAAGCAAATTTCCCCTATCTCTGGAATTTTTTTATGTTGTACAGATTTTATGTTATACAAACCTTGTTATACGAGGGTCTGCTGTATTCAGCATCATTTGCTGTCACTGGCCATCTTCAAGTGCATGTTTTGAACAAACATGTAAAATACTGGTAGAATCTACAGTATGTCTAATATATTTGTAGACAAGAAACAGTTTCACTCTGTTTTTGCTTCCAGAACTTTAAAGCCTTTTTCAGGTCTACCCTGAAATGTTCTGTATGTGTTGTAAGAAGAAATAGGTGCTAGTGTAATTCACTGGGAATTCTCGTATCTTAGATCAGTCATGCCAACCATGCAGCTGATCCTGGGTGACCCTGGTCTTGAATGCAAGGGTCTGGAATGCAAGAGTGCTACATTTCGCCTGCAATAGGAATGTATTGGTTGCATCGCTTGAATGAGAAATGACACCTTCACATTCTAACATGGATTTAGTATAAAAGGCTTCTTCACTTCTGAGTAGTTTAAGTACTCATGTTATTCTTAATAATAGTTAACACTAGAGTATGCTCTGCTTTTTTCTAAAAAGGAAACTAGCATCCAAATGTTTCTGTTGCATATCAAAAGAACACAGTCAGCATAGCATATACAGTGGTACCTTGTACAAAGAAATTAATTCATTTCAAATGAAATTATGTTATTGTTAAGCAAATTTTCCTTTATACAAATTTCCCATAGGAATGCATTGAAAACAGAGTAATCCCTAATTGCGACCATTTTTATGTTGTACAGATTCGCTCCATATGCGATTCTGTTAAGAAAATTTCCCCTATGTCTGGAAGTTTTTATGTTGTACAGATTTTATATTATACAAACCGTTTGTTATATGAGGGTCCACTGTATTTGCACTAAACATGTTGGGTTTTACAACCAAAACAATGCCCATTCAATAAATAGCTTGTATTTAGTTGTTTTATATATTTTAAATCTGTTGATGCTGGGGAGTGGTCAAGGTGTGAATTCATAAATGAGCGAATTCCATTCCTTGGGTGAATGTTGAGTCCCTTCTGATGGTGTGACATTGCTTACATACTTTGAACCCTATTTAAATCCATAAGATCAAAAGCCATGCATTTAAAAAAATTAAAAAAACTAAACAAGGAACTTTGGATTTGGTTACAGCCTGCTAATCTTTCACTTAGTACTAAATCCAACATGTTTTCAGCACATGAATGGAATTCACAGTCTGTGAGACAGGTATTTGTTAATTGTTAGTCATACTAAGGGGCTTTGTTGATAGAATCATGTTCATATGGAGAAGATAAATTATATGGCTTTCCATTCTCTTGTTCTCCTGGCATGTTCTTAATGTATCTACATATTTGTTTTTCTCTCTGTTTAGTACTCGTGAGAGTTTAGCTTCCAACACTTCAAGCATTGTTGAAAGCAACAGACGTCAGAACCCAGCCCTCAGTCCTGCGCATGGTGGAGCAGGTCCAGTGTTCAGCTTTCGAGCAACTGCTGACCCGCCAACAAGTGAAACTGAAAAATTGCAGAAACCTGCTAATTGCCTGCAAGCTTCTGTCACAAGTGTTTGATAATGCTTCTGCCTCAGATCTTCTGTCTCATCCTATACAGTAAAGTTTACGACACTGGGACCTATGTTTACGTCTTTGGGAGGGAAAAACAAGCAAACAGGCATCTCAAGTGCACAGTTGTTTTTTTATCTGCGTAAACTGTGCTACTACATAGGCTAGGGGCAACAAAGAAATCTTTATTTCAAGGTATTGCTTTTCACATTTTGCGGCTCTTTAGCAACAGAATAGCAGTAGGGATAATATGTACACTTTTGCTTCACTTAATCGTGACTGAGCACATATATGAAAGTCTAGACACTGTAAGTGTAATCTGCATTTTCAATGTCATGCAGTTGCCAACTTCATTTTAAAATGCCACAGATATGTGATGTCCCCTACCACTGATTAAACAGTTTGCCACAGAGTTGGTTCTTTTCCTTTATAAGCTGAGCCTTCATTGAAAGTAAACAACTAAGGGTCACCTTGAGGGAAAACAATGCCAAATGAGAATAGGAAAGACCTCAGCTCTACCTGTGAATTATTTATACATCTGTCATTTTCACTGTGAGTCTTCATGACATGATCTTGCAAGAATCCATAGGAAAAGTCAGTCAAAAGAGATCATGTTTTAAAGATGTGGGAAAAGGTGGGAGATAATGGAAATGTTATCTATTTTTACTTTATTTGATTTTTCCCAATGTATAAGATATTTACTTAAAACATATTTCTTAATTTCCCCTAGTTGCAAGCAGGGATGTACAATTTGAAGATGAGGAAGGAAAAGACTAACTTTGATTGAGGGACATCACTAAGTGATAGAAAAGATAACAAACAGTTTTATGTCAGTGTAGCTCAAGTTAGGTAGTCACTTTAATGTATCATTCCAGCTATTACTCCAAATTATTATTATTATCAAAATAATTTGTTTGAACAAAGAACAGGAAAGCTCTTTGTGATACAAATGATGAATAATGGCCTGAAGAGTTGATTTCTTTCTATGGAAGGACATATTATATTTCTATTTTATGTAGTGTTTAGAGTGCCTAAATTAGGCTGTTGAAACTAGCGAACAGATGTAGAGACTAATAAACTTCAGGCCTTTTATTGAATTACATTTCTTTGTGAGTCAGCATGGTATGTATGGAAATACTTAGTTTTAAAAAACATTAATATGAATTCAAATTGTCCAGAAATATTGTTAACAGAAAGATTATTTGTAATCTGAGAGAAAATGATGAACAAATTCAGTAATGTACAAAAAGCTTACTAAGTTTTTCATCAGCAAAGGCTAGTTCAATAAAAGACACTACTTTATCTCTTTTGTGATTCTCACAAAGTTGATAGCAGAAGTTGTATATCCACAGGTTTATTATAGCTAACGTGTATGTCCTGAAACTGCTAATCCAAAGTAATTTATTAATAATAAAATTATTCTAGATTGATGTTTAGAGTGATCCACAAGGTCAAGAGCAAACTTGAAAAGTATAAAGGGCCAAATTCTGCTTTCAGTTGTTTATGCAACCTCATATTGCAGAAAACTTTGCTTTCAAACAAGCATAGTGGTGATACTAGTTGAAATATGAGTACAATAAGAAAAATCAGAAGCAGTGTAAATTGCTGTATGCATTGACATTTACACGATCTGTCTTTTGTTGACATCCAGGTGATATGACAAGCATACCATTAAAGACAGTATTTTCATCAGGTATTGGTGACAATTTGTATAACCTTTTCAAGCTTCACTTGTATTCTGTGTTGTCTTCTGAAGGTGCACTCTTATCTTAAACCAGTTTAAACAGCTTTCAGGTGCTTATGAAATAGCTTTATAAATGCTGGATACAATTGGTTTCAATTTACACTTGAATAGGTTATTACTTTCAAATGTAGGAGCTATGGTACATACGCAGGGACTCGAGACATGTATTGACATTTTGAACAAACAGGATCCATATCCTTAAATGTTGGGGAGCAATCAACACATGTAATCCTGTTGTGCATATTGAGCTTGAGTTCTGGGAAGATTTGAGTTGCAACCATTTGGTCTAGATCAGTTACGAAAGAAACCGGTCTAGATGTTTTTGTTAATTACCACACAAACATTATGTTTCCTATGATCACCAATTTCGGACTCAGTGCATTTAATGGGGATTATTTGCTGTTTGGGTCATCAGTTGGCTTCCAGCCTTTCAAGCTACATTGTAATGATCTAGAAATGCATTACCCAACCAATCGTATTGCTTACATATGTAACTCTGGAAGTATTTCATGCTTCCAGACTCCAGAGCCATTAGGTTTCAGGGAGGAAATTGCTATAAAAGGATAGTAGCGGTGATTTTAAAAAATCTGACACATACTGTGATATTTATGGTACTTACCAGTTCTCTAAATAAAATTGCTGAAATGATATCTGAAATTATAGGTGAAAGCAAAATTTAAAATACAGTATTAAAATGTGAATGAGGAAAGTATTGCCATGTACTTTTCTTTTGTTAAAATCAACACATTTTATATGTATAACAGTTATATGAAATACATCATTCCAGTGTTACTCCCTCAGCTGCCATAGAAAAGTTCCCAAAGACAAGCTTTAAAAAGGCCCTGTTAATGTTGGCATATCTATTGGCCATAAATATGTTTTAAATTTTATTAGTATTAATGTGACTCTTGAAGCAGATAATTTAGAAGAAAAATTAAAAAGAAGCATAGGAGAAGCCCGTTGTGAGATTTTAAATATACACCCACAGAAGAGATGGTAAAGAGTTTTCATTTTGTCTACAACTCCCAGTATTCACAAGACAACAAAAGTGGCTCTGATTGCTCTAGGACAGTGTTGGCGAACTTATGGCATGGGTGCCAAAGGTGGCACTCGGAGCCCTTTCTGTGGGTGCCCAACATCGCCCTTTCACAGCAACCTGTATTTAAGTTAAATTGCTGTGTTGGCACTTTGCTAAAAATTAGTGGGTTCTGAATCACAGTTTGGGCACTCAGTCTCTAAAAGGTTCGTCATCACTACTCTAGGATATTCTGGGAGTTGTAGTCTACAAAAGTACATTTTTTTCATCTCTGACCCAGAGAAATGGAGCTTGAGTGTTTCTGTCACTGTTATCATGTGATGAAATCATGATCACCTTGTATTAATTACAGGGTTATCATCTATCATTCTTATAACCTATCAACTGAAAGGTTTACAAAACCAGAATGCGTTGAATCTCTATGTTGTGTTCAACTTTAATGGGTCAACACAAATCTGTCGGCATTTTGCACACTTGATATGTATTATTATAATACAACATGTTACTTTTATGGTAAAACTTTTTTTACACATATAACTACCTCCATGAATTTGATGAAATGCAGCAACATGTTTTTAAAAGGATATTATTAGGAGCAATGTTAAAAACTTTACGAAGAAAAAGGCCATGATGTTCTCTTGTGTGTCGGTGCTTGCGTATGAAGTCATTTTTCATTGCCATGATTTCCTGTTACTGTATTCAATTGGCTTTTTGGCTTTAGTAGTATGAGGTTTTATACAAAGGTCATAGAATCTTTTAGATAAAGAAGAGGGGGGTTGTAATTGTCCTTTGTCTTTCCATTTCTGCTGAAGTTTCTACCAGATAGAAAGTCAAGTGTTGCTTGTAATTTAGAAGCCTGTTAATATATACAGTATATGGAATATGATTGGCAGTTTGGGGCTTAGCAGAAGACACACCAGGCATTTTAACTGCCTCCATCTTACACACTTTGGGCCCTATTTCGCCTTCAGTTATGGCAACATATCATGCCAGAGTTTAGCTTAACTATTTGTGTTATCTACCTGAAAATGAGCCACTGGTGTGATAACGCTCTTCTTTTTCTCAGACTTGTGCATCTTGGGGACTGAATAATACGAAGTCCAGTCTTTGTCACATTCAAATAAATAGCATGAGATTCTGCAAGTCGTAGCATTGACAGAACCACCAAATAAGATGTAGAAATTTCCTTCCTTTAGATTTTCAGTTGTTTTTTTTTTTAATGAGGAGCAGGTAAGAAGCTAATTGCGGAAGCACATTAAGGGGACGATGAAGAATACTGAATCACACCTGCCCCATCATGCTGTAATTTTTATAGAAGTACTAGATATATTTTACACTATATTGTATTGACAATAAGTCATGCCATCATTGTTCATGGAAATGAGAAAAACAGGATTGGAAGATCATATGGAACAAATTATGTATGGTTGTAAGAAACTTTTCAATTGATTAAAATGCTACTGACATTACCATACTTATGGCCATAATTATCTTGTGCCTAAAAAAAATCCAAATCCTGCAGCAGAATAATCTAGATTTTGCACCAAGAAAAGCCTTCTTTAGTGAATTATGCACATTTCTCTTGCTTCTCCTAGGCTCAGGAGAAGGATTGGAAAAGACAAGGAGACCAGAGACAGTGCATGGGACCTGACCACTGGTAGTCCTATGGAGAGCAATTCTGAAGCTCTGAGATTTCACATGGTGCATTTTCCAATCTCTCTTTGGAGAGATTCAAAAAATGCTGACTACAGAGTCAGATATAAATTCCACTTGTATTGTGTTGTCATGAACACATGGGATGCTTGCAGCCCGAATGCAAAAAGCAGATGACTATGAAACAGCTGCATGATTATAAAGCATTCTTGCCCTCAGTACATCACCAGCAATAGCTGTCAGCCAGGGGCAATGCCAGCCACTTTTCCCTTTCTGCTGAGGGAGTAATTTTTGGTATAAAGCACAGTTCATGATAGAGCTGTAATATGTTGCACTAATATTGTGCCTTTTGCTTGAGGATCTCACAACTTCACCGTTAAGTATCAGAAGCTATTAAAGAAGAGAAGTAATTCTGAAGTCTTGCAGTGGTTCTTATTGCAGTCCCCACATGCTTAGCTTCCAGCAACATAACTAGATTCCCATTAGTGAAAAGAACCAGGGGGAAAAACTTTTTTAAAGAACATATTTTACACAGGGCTTTTCCTAATGTCAAATTGAGACATTCAGTATATTTGAGTGTACTGTAGTTTACACTCCTTCCAATTCATAAAAATCCTTCCAATTCGTTTTGTCAACCACTTTTTAAAATGTCCACTTCCAGCCCTTACATTGCTGATAATTGTACCAGTCCAGATTATTTGGTTTGTACTGTTGGCAGCACTTCCACAGTACCATAATCTTTTTCTGCACATGAGACAATCTTGGCATCCTCCTTTTGCCTAACAGGTGACCATCATGGCACCATTGAGAGCACACACAGATGGACTTTGAGCTTGCATTGCTGCATATTCACAAACTAGGTGCTATATCACTGGATTTGGACAGTGGGTTTAATGAAAGATGGTGCGATATGACATGATGCTGGTATATACTATCCTTCTAAATCTACTTCTATTGGTGCAAAATCATGCTTAATTGAACCGAAAGGAGCTGAAAAGGTTAAGCCTCACTGTTTTAAAATTATTTGAGTATCTTTGGGTTTGGGGTGTTTTCCCCCCTAATGTTTCATCATGAGTGGTATAGGTATATTAAGAATTTAATTTTTTTTATCCCAGATCAGCTTAGCAGAGAGAGTACATGGAAGTGTTTTTGTGATGTATATTTCGTAAATACTACAGTGCAAGGTATGGGAGAGAAGAAAGATGTGGCACGCCAGGCCTTTCACTCACAATATTGCTTCCTGTCTTGTTTTGTCAAGGACAGGAGCTTAGATGTCATGTGCTTGGTTAAAAAAAAAAAAGCCATGCCCCATCTTCATTGTGGTATCTGCGGGGATGAGGCATAAAGAGCCCCTGTATAGTATAGCTGTAGACTAAATGGGTCACCTTCTTGTGATCTTATTTAGTTAAGACTATTAGATTTTATATGGAGAATAAATATAAATTTAGTGGCAAATAACATCAATGTTTATACCTCCAGAATTAAATCAAGCAAAAGCCGTTACAGCACCATATGTATACTATACGGGACGATTTTATTGTTGGAGAGGGTTGCAGTTTCTTTTTGACTGTCTAATAAGTGGCAGATGGAAATTGGTCTAGGAGCAAAACAATTTTCATGATACAGTCAAAGTACTGAACCCTTGTATGTCATAATTTCAATACCAGACTCCCATCATATTAGTATATGACATATACTTCATAAACTCACAGAGTACCTCCTCTATGAGATGTTCTGGGTCATAAAAGGTACCTTAAGTAACTTCAAGCAAACAAATTTTACTCTGTGAAAAACATACCCACATACACCCCTTGATGCTACTACATCATACAAAACAATACCCTGACTACTGGTTGTAGCAAGTATATATACAAATTAAAATACATCAACACCTACCTGTGAGCGTAAAAAATCTGAATAGGGCCCATCAAGTAATTCACACAGATGTTAACTTCTGTATGAACAAGAGACTTATGTTCAAAAGGATCATAATTCTGCAGGTAACCTTCTGTGAGTGACTGAATGTGACTGTTGCATTAGGTTTAAATGAGTTAAATAATGCAAGTGGGACTTACTGTATGCTAGAAGGGAGTTTTGCAACCAAGACTGCCTTGTATAAATGTGTTTGCACTGAAAAAAATTAAAATTACTTGGTCTCTGGTTGCTGTAAAGGTCATCCAAGCTGGATGTAATGTTTATATTGTATAGTATTTCATATGAAATAATTACAGTTCATGAAATGTCTTCCCTTAACGTTACTGATTTATAACAGCACATTTGTGACATGGTTTTTATTGTGTCAGTGTACCATATTGTAAATGATGATAACTTGTCATGCTTAGTATAATAACTTAAAAGGAAAAAAAGGACAGGGATTTTTGTAAATCTATATTTGAAAGTCCCTCCATATGGTAATATTGTGTTCATGTTGTTTATGTAGTGTTGTGTGAAATATCCATTTTGGATTGTGTTACTTTTTAAAATATTAAATAACATTTGGTTATATGTGACGTTTTCAAGTCTTTTTTATTTTGTAAATGCCACTGCTGTGCAGATAATGTGTTACACTAGTCATGTTCTGTGTTTTCGGCCCATCTTATCATCTTCACGTATACTTTCTGTGTTTGAAACGAAAGCATTTTTGAACATACGAAGTGTGCCATCTGACTGCTGAACCACCCAGCTGCCTACAGTGTCGTTTCCAACCAGCAGCAGTTTGAGATAAATATATACAAAAGTAAAAGTATTTCCTTAAAGAACACCATTCCTCTGACATTATTGCCTTAGTGAAGATTTACCTCTGCTGGATGTGCCTTACTGGACTCCCCCCCCCCAAAAAAAAAAAATGATTGCCAAACTTGCTGATTGGCTTGGGGAAAGTTTGGTCTCTCACCCCTCCTTGAACATTCCAGTTCCTTCTACTGAAACATTCCAGATGTTTTCCTTTCCCTTTACTCTGCCACTTACTTCCTGAGGTTTGCCCTATTCAAGGCAAGCAGCTCTGTTGTCTTAGCCTTCAAATTGCCTGAAATGCATAAAACTGCTCCCATAAGTCTCTGAATAGGAATTCCGGTTAAATCTCCATACCTTACTCTGTTCTTTTCTCCTTAGTTAATTAAATTCAGAGGAACGGTCTCACTTAAGGAGTTATAGGAGCAATGACTACGTGTAAATTCCTCTCTTGATCAGCAATTTTTCTTCCTGTCCCTTACTACCAAGCTCTTACTTTGCTTGGAAGAGCATCGTACTCCATTAATGACAGTTAACCCTAAAAAAAAGTCCAGGGTTTATAGCTTGACCCAAATCCATTTGCTGATCCCAACTAAAATAGAACTACTGAATAAAATCCTGAATGGCGTGTCAATATTTTGTAGATTCCATTGATTTGACAGGTCTGCTCAGGATTACCAGTTGGATTCAGGCCACTGCATTTGGCATTCAATAGTAAATGGACTCACTGAAGAAGTGGAAGTTGGTCCAAATCTAGCTCTTTCCATTTTGATTGTGCATTCAATGAAAGCTGCTGTGGAAGAATTTATCAATATAGGGGTAAATGTTCATTCTGTGATTATCATCTGTTGTATTCTTTCATGTGCAAAATTGGTATACATCCCGCTTCATCAGTTTATGTGGTAAACTTGATGTAGACGGGGGGGGGGATGCTCAAAGCACGTCAGAAAGTTTCATGAGTAAACAGAGAGGTGAGCTTGAACTTCACACATTAAAATGCAGTTTCCCTTCAGTGTATTGTTAAAACCACTAACAATGCACTGCTAATAGTAGGCCACAACTGAGAACTCCAAGAAAATGTATGGTATAGATGAGTTTTTTTGTTTCTGTCCATGGAATTTTCTTGGCAGGGATACTAGGGTGGTTTGCCAGTTCCTACCCTAGGAAGAGGAAAAACAATCTAGGGAGGCAGTGGAAAATAGGAAGGCCTGGCGAGCTCTGGTCCATGGGGTCATGAAGAGTCGGACATGACTGAACGACTGAACAACAACAACATAGATGAGTACTTACAGTAAAGATTCTAGGTATCTAGTCAGGCCCACAAAGGAGACTGCATCCAACCCCTGATTGGATAGTTCCAGAAAACGAGCTCTTGGATCATGAGTTCAATTTCCTTCTGTCCATTGTAGAAAAGAGCCAACCTAAGTAATCTTGGGCATCTTTCTTTACCTAGGAAACTCGGAAAAGGTTTGCTATTTTATAGAATCAACTTGTTATTATATTATTACTATTCCACTGCCTGCCTAGATGCCATAAACATTCTTCATTATCCAGCCACTGTATGCATTTTAGAATATTATAGTTCCTTACTGCAAACTTTACTCCTTGGTTTCTTTTTGTTTTGGTGTTTCCTTTGTTTTCCTTTTCTTTCCCTCAAACATCTCTGCTTTGGTTACGATGTGATCATCCTAAAATGATCTCCAGCTGAGTTCACTATAAGAGAATGCGAGGATAATGTTAAATTTTGCTTCTCGACTGTCTTTGAAGGTGGACTCATGCAATTCTGTGCACTTTTAAAAGAGCATTGAGGATGAAAGAACTTTTATAATTAAGCTTACAGAGTCCATAGCACATGGGGAAAGTAGTAATTGGGATTTGTGTAATATGTATCCTTAGGAAACAAATCCTAGCACAAGCAGCCTACAAGTAACATGAAAATGTAGTAATCACCACCATAAAGCAGAGGGAAAACATAACAGCATACTAGATCCTTTTCATGTTGCAGTAGGTCTCATTTGACCTTGTGAAGTGGGGCACGGGTCAATCTAACTGGAAGATATTGTATGTCTTATTTAGATACCTCCACTTCTCTTCCTGTTGTGCAGTCAGGTGCATTCCACTTGATTACCAATAAGCATTCTTACACCAACAGATTCCCATGGTTTTTGTATCCAGTTTACAGGCTAATATTAGTGCTGCATCAGTGTTTAATAAGATGACTGCTTACCCGGAGAAAAACAGCATATAAGTAAAAACAAACATTCTTATTTCTGGGAATGAACCTTTTGCACAGCTTACCTTTCATTTGTGATAGAACACATTATATGAATTATATCCACCTTTCCCCCACCCCCTTTTTGGCTCACCATCAAGTCAGTTCTGACTTAAAATGGCCCTTTGCAAGGTTTTCTAGGGAGAGTGCTTAGAAATGGTGTAATGTTTTCTTCTGAAGGCACCTTGGGATTGTGCAGCTTGTCCAAGGCTTTTTCAGGATGGCTGTTCTCCCAGGAAGCCAGACCCATGGCTCTGCAGCCAGATTCTTTCCAATATAGAGGCTTAGATAGTGATAACAAATAGAGCTGAATACGCAGCTAAGTTCTTCTCTTTGAAAATTTAAATTTGCAAATTCCAATATTCATAACTCTGTAATACAAAGTTGAGATTGGTAATTAAAATTGTACATGTAATCTTAGTGATGTTTTCTACTATCTGCTACTGTCCAACATTAGAATAGTTACTCGTCATCTACTGCATGTTATTCATAGGTAGCTTCCAGGAAAGACAAACCAATGCTATTACAGCATAATAGATCCGATGTGTCTTGTTATAGCAACCATTGCTCTCATAGATACATTCTGTAGCAATGATAATGTAGTTGTGCATGTCATGTTGTTGAACTGGACCCAGTTCCCTTTTTGTGCCAGAAGAATCGAACAGCTACCACCAAACAAACAAACAAACCAGGCCTGGGACTTGTTACTTCTTTGCTGCTTATAGAGATGGCATTCCATAGTGTATTTAATCTGGTTTATCTTCAGAGACTTGCAGGTAATGTACTTCACATCCCTTTCTTCCTACGTGATGTTCAGTATCTTTCAGTGTAACAAGAACACAGAGATGGGTGTATGAAAAGATGGACTTATTTACTGATAATAGTACCAAGTTATACATTTGAGTTTGATTCCTAAAGGGGCATAGAATGACATGTTTTTTGGAAACACTTATTTGCTAAAGCCCATGAGTGATTTGTTTGTTTGTATTAATTGAGTCATGGGTTCAGACTTTATGTCTGGCATGTTCCTTGCTGTGAACAAAGTACATTTGGTGAGTTGTTCGAGATGACCACTGAGCAGAAACAAATCAATTTGGAATTCTAGTTTTTGGTTGCCACAAACATGGTGCTTCAAGAGTGTTCTATCATAAATGAAAGGTGTGTGAGTACTAATACCTTAGGAACATAAGGACGAAGATAGGTAGTTATATGAGTGTAGAAATAGATTTTGTTAGGCACAAGTTCTTTTCAGGAGTGTCATCCTGAAGAAAAGGAAGAGAGCAATTTTGAAAGTTAATAACTTGGTGAAAGAGGGCTTCTTTTTTAAAAAAGTATTAAAAGGTGTTCATTACTTTTTTCCAAAAGGCAGCCATCCAAATACAGCAAAGGAGAAAAAGTAAATGCTTTGTTTTAAGGTCAGCAATCAGGCACTAATAAACATTGTTTACTCTCCATTGACTACAGCAATTTATATTTTTTTTATTGTAAACATTCAAGTCAGATTGAAAATCCTACTTTTGGCATTCTGGAAGCCATCTACTCCAGTTTTTTACTCAGTACGGGATACGCAATGCAAGATGCAAGTATTCGTATCTATGACAAATGGCCATCAAGTGTTTACTTAAAGACTTCTAAGTGAGATCAGTCCACCTCGTCCTGGGGTGTCCTGTTCACCACATGGTCAGTTTAGTAGTTTTTCTGATGGGGAAATTGTCTCCTAGCACTCAGCCAGATTCTGCTTCCCTGCAGTTCCTCCCCCAGAGAACAAGTCTCCCCTGTTGTCTATATGACAGTACTTCAGATACAGTACTTGAAAAAACATCACCATGTCTCCCTTAATTTTCTCCAAAAACAAAAACAAAAGGAACTGCTGCTGCCAACAAACATGATTGTGTAGGACAGTGGTTCCCAACCTTCCTAATGTCATAACCCTTTAATACAGTTCTTCATGTTGTGATTACCCCTTGCACTGTTTGGAAGAGGCCACAAGCCCCCTTTGGCAGGCCACTACAGGCACCCTCAGCCAATTGCATCCTCTGTTGCCATTGACCAACATCCCCTCCAACCTATTAAGCTGCAACTCACTCTTTCCCCCCCTTCCTCCGTCCTCCTCCTCCAGACCCAAGCCATTTGTGCCTTTTTCTTCACTGGCTCATGGCGCCCCCTGTGAAATGGTCGTCCCGACCCCCAATGTGGTCCCAATCCCCAGGTTGGGAACCACTGGTGTAGGAGAAACCGTAGCATCTGCACGTGAAAAAATAGACACTTTATTTCCATTCAAAATTGCCCAATGTGTTTGATCCTGAATTTATGACCTTTGAGGGCTAAACAAAGAAAACAGAGTCAATCAAACAAAAACAAAAGAGGACAAACACATTAACATTTTTGCATCCTTAATACCTCTGCATCTCAATACATATGACCATCTGAAACTTGAACACACATTATTCACAAAGAGAATATTCATCCAGCATATAATTAATCACATTTAATTGACAAATGTAGCCATGTATTTTATAAAGTACAGGTAAAGGTTCCCCCTGACAATTAAGTCGCAGGGCTGGTGCTCATCTACGTTTATAAGCCAAAGAGCTGTCATTTGTCTGCAGACATCTTTCTGTGGTCATGTGGCCAGCATGACTAAGCACGCAGCTGCACAGAACACTTGCTTTCCCACCCAAGTGGTGCTATTTATCTACTCACATTTTTACATGCTTTTAAGCTGATAGATTGGCAGGAACTGGGACAAGCGGCAAGAGTTCACCCTGTTCGAACTACCGACCTTTCAAGTGACAAGCCCAGTAAATGATTTACAGTAAATTAACAGTAACAGTATATATTATTTTATATTGCGTTAATTGAAGCATGGATACTGTACTGTGCTTCTATTAATGCTGTTTGTTTAGACACTGCATTCTTATTCTTTCACTTGACACTAGAACTTAGGGGTAACCAAACTTAAAACCTTATTATTTATAATAATCCAAAATTAATCATAACTATGAGTGTTCATATCCATTCCACGTTGACCAGGTTGAGTCTTTCATTTTTGTTACCTTTTCTATTTCATTTACGGTATTTGATTTTCGCCTTTTCTCTCTTCTTTTGTCTTTCTCTCAGTTGAAATATGGATTGTAAACTTCTAGGGCGCGAGAGCTTATTTTTTGTTTATAATTACTGTAAGTCTAATCAAACCAAGAACAAACTTTTACTGGAAGTTAAAACAACTTGAGGGTACCTTTGACATACAAAAAGAAGAAGAGTATGACTGGAAAAGATGAAATACTAGGAAAAATTGAAGGCAATAGGGAAAGAAAATCACTTAACATTAATTGACTCAAGAAAAGAATCCACAGTCCCTTGTTTATATATAGGACATGAGTGGAGCATGAAGACAGAAATGAAAACTTTCAAGAATATTTGGATCTTTTTACTGAGATTTACTTATGTATTTTTGTTTGTTTGCTTTGTCAGTTTTCTTATCCTGGAGGTGCTTTTTGTTGCAGAAAACATTTATAATAATAAAATAGCTTTCATTACAATAATGCCTGTGCACCATCATGGAAAATCTCATGACAAAGGGAAGTAAGGCTGCTTTCACACGACCCCTAAAATCTGCTGTCAACTTAAATGCGGATTCCCCCAACCAGAGATCATGTGGTTTTTGTCCTGGTTCCTGTGTTCCCACCCTCCCGCTCTCTGATTCTATTGCTTCTGTCTGCTGTGAGGGGAGGGAGAAAAAAAATGCAGGCTCACCTCCACCTACCATCGGGAGCAGTTAATTGTTCCAGGACAGGAAGCCCATTAGGGATTCCTGTCTGTTAAATGGGCGGGGGGGGGGCAACAAAAACAAACAAAAAGCAGAGGAGGGCCAGGCATGCAATGCTTCAAAATCTGCATAGGAACAGCAACAAGGATTTTACCTCCTTGAGACCAGGTACTTCTAAAATGTGCTGGGTTGCGCTTAACTGGGCGTGGTCGTACTTTATTTTTTTTTAAGTCCGCTGCTGGTAGGAAAACAATTTTATGCTCCGCATCTGCAAGCACTTTGCATCGTATTTTAGAGGTCATGTGAAAGCAGCCTAAGTAGCAAAATGTGCAGGTACGTGACCTAGAAATCCTGACATATTCTAGGGCAGTCTCAAATCTACCATTTTTGGCTACCGAGAAGGTAGAGCTGCCCACATCATATATACCTTGATGACGATTTTCCAGTCTTGTTTCAGTCAGGCTTGTGGCTGAGGTTAGGGGACTGAGACCAAAACTGACCCACACAATAAAGGAGCAGGATAAGGGAACACAACTGTATTAGTCCTCCTAGACCTCTTGTCAGTTTTTGATACCATTGCCCATGGTACCATTGGATTACGTGACTGGGCAAGGCGTTTATTGGAGACACTTTTTGTAGTTATTCCAATTGTTCCTCTCAGGGTGGTCTCAAAAGGTAATACTTGGGGGAGGAATGTTTGGGGTTTTTTGTCATATGGTATCCAACAAGAATTTACTCCCACTATTATTTAACATATACATTGAACCACAAGGAGGGCTTTGGAATGAGGTGCCACTAGTATGCTGATGATGCCCCCAATCTAACGCCAGGGAAGCAGACTGGGGTGCTGCTCATCAGTGGAAAATCAGACTCCCATCAATGGAGTTACTGTATATTGTTCTCGAGTATGCTGCCTTTTCCTTCACAGGTCATATTCATAGTTCTGCACTGTCCCTGGATCCCCAGATGACAACACACCCAAGGACTTGGCATCACTTTACTAAGTGCCCCAGCTGTGACCCTTCCTGAGTCAACCTACTTGACACCTGTCATCCATGCCTTATTAGTTATATCATTTGTTGCCTTCTGTTATAGTGTCAGAATCTGCAGTAAGTGCCATACTTGGTTTGTTGCTAACTCATGATACTGAGATTGTATCATCACGGTGCTGAATGTGCTGTGTCAGTTTTCAGTTGTTGACCCGGCTAAATTCAAGTTGTTGGTTTTAAATGTTAAGGCCCTAAAATGGCTTTGAAAGCCCTAAATGGATTGGCTGTCTAAGGGATTGCTTGCCTCATTATGAACCTGCCTGAATGTTGAGATCATCCGGAGAGGATCTCTTAAGAAAACCCATAGCTGCAGGAGCCCACTTAACAGACATACAGGAAAGGGTATCTTCCTGTGTACCTCTTAGAATGGTGGAATACGGTCTCCTGAGAAGTACAACCCATTTCTCCTTTTGCGGCATATAGGAAGGGTGTGCGGATGTATCTTTTAATAGGGTTATGAAACTTCATGTATTGTGATGATTTTAACTATTTGCAATTAACTAATTGTGACAGTTTTATGGTTTTATTTAATGATTCTGTTCAATTTGTTTTACTTGTTTTTTATGTTTGACAATACTAAGGCACTATTTGGTAGTGGAATGATATGATACAAAAGTAAATATTCATGTTCATGTTGTTGATGATGATGTTTTTAAAATTCTTTATGACAGGAAGTGGTGGTATAGAATAAGCTGGTTTATACGGCTGTACCTCAACTTACAAATGTAATCCATTCGGAATGCATACTCTTAAATCGAACTACTCTTAAGGCAGGGTGCCTATCTAAAAAATTGAAAAAATAAGTTAAAAAATTAAAAAATGGAAAAATATTTTTAAGTTGAGCAGACCATATTTAAAATTTTTAAGGCAGCAGTTAAAATGCCAACAGTTTTCCGCTCTTAAGTTGAATTGCTCTTAAGTCGAGCTGCTCTTAAGTTGGGGTACCACTGTATATTAAATTAATGAAGATCTGCTCCACACACTGACCTTACATGCAGTTGGTGTACATTGAGGCATGGGCACTATTGCTGCCAGGCATTGCTGGAATTACAGTGGAGAAGAGGACATCTACTCCCTTGTACAGTGTTCCATGAGCAGAAATGCGTTCAGCCATGCCGGCCACATGGCCATGGACTTGCACAACACTGGCACTTTGGCTTGGAAACAGAGATGAGCACTGCCTCTAGAGTTGGACACAACTAGCACGCATGTGTGGGGTGAACCTTTACTTATTTTAGAGGATATCCGGCCACAACAGGGACTATGACTTGGCTGAAACAGAGTGGAGCTTTCACCCAGCTCTCTGCTATCTTTAAACCCTCCCACTATCCTGTAGAATTCTCCTCAGAAGCCAAGGCCCTTGTGTGTCTGGGCCTATTGTAGCAAGAGCCATCGCTGGTGTAGTTCAATGGAAGAATCTGACTTTGGAGCCAGGGATCAGGAGTTCAAATACCCACAGTGTCTCCTGTGAGGGGGACCAGCCAAGAAGATCACTCGGACTCTGTGTGTGTGTCTGAGGGGGTTACATGCCCTGCCACAGTGTGCAGCCTTGAGAAAGCTGCACAGTCTCCAAGTTCCACCAGAAGAAGAGAATGGTAAAGTAAACCACTTCTCAATAGGGAAGGTTATCATAATTCAGAATAAAGTTGATGGCACACAATTAATTTATTAACACTAGTAAGCCCCATGTTGAAAAATATCTCTGTTGCAAAGCCTTTAATTGAACACACATAGCTTTCAGCGTTTAAGCCCAGGGCTCTCTTTCATGGACTGCTATTTGCAGAATTATATACTAGTCTGGCCCAAAGCCAATCACAGCAAGCCTTATGGGCCAAGCACTTGAACCAGTTACTCCAATGACTGGCATTGCCATTGGAATGCCAGTCATTCCAGTGTTGTTATTGTTTGTTTTCTGAATTTGCAGTAAATTTAGTAAATCAATTGTATTCACTTGCTATTGGGCTGTTTCTAATTTAAAACTTTCTCTTTTCATTTTTAAGCAGCATACATTTGTAATACATGCACTTCTGGAAGTTCCATCTGGACTCGATCAGGTAAAACCATCTGTGACATTTTTGTTTGCAGTTCCTGGAGAGGATGCCAAATGTCAAAATTCCACTATGTTTCGTATTTAAGTAATTTTATTGGGGTTTTTGGGGGGGAGGAGACGAAGGAGGGGGGTGTGGGGGAGGGGGAGGGAATACACTATAAAATTACATTAAGTATATCAAGCCAAAAATAATGGTTTAACATATTAACAAATCACCAAATAATATCACAATACTAATAAGTTTGTTACTTCTTGCCATCTTTTCTGGAAAATCTCATCGTAGTCTCCCTTTAGAAAACCGGAGAGTCTGTCGATTTCAATACATTCTCTTATCTTTTCGTGGAAGTTTCTCTCTGTTGGCACTTCTGGTTGTTTCCAAAATTTCGCATACAGTATCCTTGCAGCAACTATTACATGATGAAGTACATATTTCTGGTCATATGATATATTAATATCTACTATATTTAATAGAAAAAATTCTGGTCTAAGCTCTAACTTAATCTTCAAGTATCTTTCTAAAAATAATTTTACCATTATCCAATATGCCTTTGCCTCTTTACATGTCCACCACATATGGTAAAAGGTACCACTGTCATGTTTACATTTCCAACATTTGGGTGAGCAATTATACATCTTAGATAAACGGTGGGGGGGGGGAATGTCATCTATAAAACATCTTGTAACAATTTTCCTTAAAGGCTATAGATTAAAGTTTAACTGTATTCCACAAAGAGTCCCATTTGTTTAGATGAATAGAATAACCAAAATTTTCTGCCCATCTTATCATAGTATCTTTGACCAGTGTATCGATCATTTTTTCATTTAACAAAATACTATAGAATTTACTGAGAAGCTTTGAATCGCCAGAAGATAGTATTTTGTCAAGTGGAGTGCCATTAGGCATAAATCCCCCCTCTTTAGTGAGATTTTTAAAGTGTGAGTATATTTGTTGGTACTTCCACTAAAATTCCACTATGTTTCAGAGAGAGAGGCAAAGAATCTGAAATGAGCTGGTTTTAAACAAAATTTCTGTCTAATTTTTGTCCAAGAAGCTGAAATGATATAACATGCCTCTCTTGTTACCAGTTCCTTAAAAAGGAAAGGGTCTGTAGCTCAGCAGTGGTCTTGCTTAATGCAACCAATAAGATTCACCTTTCCCACTACAGCAGGGGTATCCAAACTTTTTGCAAGGAGGGCCAGATTTGTTGAGCTGAAAATGTGTGTGTGGGGGTGCGGACCATTCAGCTGCATTTGGCCCCCTCTATAATATGCAAGAAGGCAGGGAAGATGCTGCAGCAATGGAGTTGGGAGTGGGTAGGATGGGCAGGTGGCTGGGGGGGGGGGTGGACAGAGGCAGGCAGAGAGGACAGGCAAACCATAAAACTACAAGCTACCGCCTCTATCCGGTATGGGGAGGGGACAGCTAGCGGGTATGCATGACAGGCTGAGCCGGTAGGGACAAGAAGCCGCGGGCTGCTCAGAATTTGAAAATGGGCCGTATTTGGCCCCTGGGCCTGACTTTGGACACGCCTGCACTACAGTATATCTATTTCTATGTGGTTCTCTTCTTTTTGTTGTTGTTAGATCCTATATTGATGCCTGCAGATTTAGAATGACAACCAGACTTTCTAGGTTTCAAGAGTTTGGTAGGGCAGGGGTTTGTTGCTGTTGTTTTACTGTAGTTTGTTGAAAAAGGTGTTTAAAAATCCTATAGAAAAGTGCTTCCGGGCTCCAACTGTTCATCTTTAAATCCTGAATAATGATGACGTCAGACTAGAGGACTTCGTGTATCAGATGGCTTTTATTCAAAGATCTAGGAGTGTCTGAATATGTGTGCGTAAGACAGAGCACGCAAACAAGAACGCACATGTTTTATTTGTCTCCTGAGATGTGCGTTCTTCTGAATTTACATGAAGGGTAGCCATGTATGTGACCAGAAGAGGGCGCTCCAAGCTAGGTATTAATGAGAGAGAAATCTACACCACATAAGCTGTTGCATTAAGCTATAGCTTCATTATGTATGTATTACGGCCAAAAGAGAAAACTACAGCTTTTTACTGTCTTTTGGAAGTGATAAAACAAAGAAAAGAAAAGGAACAATGAGAGGCACTTCTTTCAAGATGAGGTAGAGGCTTGCGTGCCTCCTTAAGGTCTGGTATCACTGGAGTTAATTGACTATAATAATTTAATATCTCCTTAAAGGCACAAATGATGGATGGCTATTCCCTCTGATTTAAAATAAGTGGATGAATGATTTGCATGGCTGGAAGAATAGTATCATTAGAAGAAGAAAGAAGCATTTTCCTTAATGAGTGGCTTCTCCAACATCTGCTAGAACCCAATAATTGGCTAACTCTGCACTCTGGCTCCACCCTGTGTGTTGTGTCATTACAGTCGTGACCGACTCTTCGTGACTCCATGCCCATGGAGTTTTCTTGGCAGGAATATTGGAGTGGTTTGCCAGTTCCTACTCCAGGCACCTACAGCGCTTGGTATTCCCTGGTGGTCTCCCATCCAAGTACTAACCAGGGCCGACCCTGCTTAGCTTCCGAAATCAGGTGAGACTGGATCTCCTTAGGGCAGGCCTGTCCAAAGTCCGGCCCGGGGGCCAAGTCGGCCCATCAGGCCATTCTGAGTGGCCTGCAGCTGGCTGGCCTGCCCCTCCCTCCCCCTCCTTCACCCACACATTCCCCTGCGGTGGCCATGGCTCCCTGTGCTTTCTTTGGTCCCCACCTTCCTTCCTCCCTCCCTTCCTTGTTCCCCACTTTCCTTCCTTCCTCTCTTGGTTTCTACCTCCCTCCCTCCCTCCCTTGGTCCCCGCCTTCCTTCCTGTGGGTGGGGTTGCAAGGGGTCAGTGGGTGGGGCTTGCAGTGGGGTGGCAGGGTCGGGGAGCAACTGGCCCCCTGACACATTCTCAGCCACCAAATATGGCCCTCCTTACAAAAAGTTTGGGCACCCCTGCCTTAGGGCATCTAGGCAGCTCTGGCTCCACCCTAGGTTGCTTTAAATCTAGTGGTGGCCACCTTTCTAATAAATGTTAAATCACAACCTATAATAGGAGGAGTACTTTTTTTTAAAAAACCGCAAATGCAGCTGTAGGAGAAGGCATCAGAGTTGTTGTTGGTACTGCAGAAGATAGAGAAAGGGCATTTCTCTACTAAAGTCCCGGCAAAACCTATTCCTCCCGAGATGTTGCTTGCATTGGGATGGAATCCATCATGAGTAGCAGCAAATGATTTCTTCCCACTACAGGAGCTTTTAAAAAATCAGCAGGAAAGAAAGTCCCCCAAATTGTCACCCCCTGCTCCACTGCTGTGTGTTACGTTAAATGTAAACATCTGGACTAGTGAACTCAGAGAATTAAGCTAAGCTGTCTGCTGCAACGTAGCAATTGCCAAACCAAGCCATTTGGTTCTTTTAGGGCAAGCATACAAACATGTGCAGTATGTGTAACTTGCCCCCATTCTTGTAAGGAGGTTCAGTTTTTCACACTGCATCTCCTCAGTGTTCCAACAAAGCATTTCTCACTCCTACCCCACAAATACTGCAAATATACATATTCATTTGCAGTTTAGGATGTTTTTAGTACACACACACACACACACACACACACACACACAC
>JAHTLZ010000330.1:52761088-52807824 GCA_023846285.1 Phrynocephalus versicolor
ACAGCTCCAAGAATAGCATTGTGTTTTGTTTTCCTTGTGAATGCCTAACATCTTTGGGGACCATGTTAGTGAGTTTTCATGCTGTAAACATTTGCACAATGCCCCTATTAAAACTGTATACATCTTGCAGATCTTGCCCCACAATAACTGTGCAAGAGCCTCAACTAGCACCATTCAGCAAAACCATTTTGCTTTCTATATGCACACAATAAGAGTTCAGTTCAAGTGAAGACTATTCTATGGGTGCAATCTGGAGGTTACTACTGTTATGAAGAGAGTTATGTGCTAAATTGGCTTTGCATTCCATAAATAGGAAGTGCCTAATCCTGCAATTCCACGCACACTTGCTTGACAGAAAGACCCACTAAACTTAGAAGAACTAAATCCTGAATAAGTATGTAGAGGATTGCGCTGCAAATATTTCAGAATTCCGTTAAGGCAGAGCCAGAGGTATAATGAAACTTTTTGAGTCACAAAAGTACAGAGTCTTGATGTACATATTGTTTGCATACATTTTTCCTGGCCACCTATTAGAAAAGTGAAGCCGACAAACGAAGATTTGTAATGATTTTTTTTGTCAGATAACTTTATTATATTTTTTAATGTTGTGTGGGGGGGAGGGGTGATCCAAAGAATTCAGAAAGCCTGGTCTATTAATGAGAAACACCGACCTCTGAACAATAGCTGTTTGTTTCCCCACTACTGCAAATGCTTGGAAAGAACTAATTTGCTTTTTATACTCAATAGCCTGACAACAAAAGGCAGCTTTGCTTCCTCACACACCCACACCCACTTTCCAGTGCGTTTGAGGGCTCACGTGAACATTTTAAAACATGCACCAATATTTAATAGTGATTAAAGAATTCTTCTGTCAACCTTTATATTTGTATGTTCGTGAGAGAAGTGCAACGCGAAAAAGCAGAGGGGCATGAGAGAAACGTGAGAATCCTAATTTATAGCTATTAAGTTTGAAACATCATCACTCAAATCAATTAAAGATGCATTTTCTAGGTCTTTGTGTGTAGTTTTGTTAAAACACGGGTTTTTTCAAAAGTTGCCTTTCAGCATATATATCATTTCACATTCCTAAGGCAAATAAGGCTGGACATAATTACAAAACCAAACATTTTTATCTCTTCTATAAAACAATGCAAGGACTTTGTTATCTGACCCGTTTCTACAGAAAGTGGCTGAAATCTGGCAGTAAAGTCACAACTAGGGTAAGCCCAACACATCAAGAGAACATATGGAAGGATCAACCTACCAAATCCTTACTGATTCAGTGGGACTCTACTAGCTGTGACTTCCTACTGGATTTCAGCCAGTGTAACCTCAATTATCGTCATGATTGGAGTAGAAGATATATATGTGTATATGCTAGCTCTGACATTAAGATAAATTGAGAGCCCATTTTTTACAATTGGTAGGGGTTCTATGGTATTTTTTCATCAGGTAATATTTTTTAAAAATCAAATGAAATAATTGGCGATTAATAATAATAATAATAATGTTGTCAAATCAATTCTGACTTTTTGCAACCATTTCCAGGGTTTTCTAAGTAGAGAATAATCAAAAATGGTTTAACAGTCTCTTCTTCTGGGGATACTTTGGGACTGTGTAGCCTGCCCAAGGCTACAGAGGCTGGTCCTTCTTCTGGGCACACCGTGAGGGATCAAATTCTCAGTACCTAGCTCACTGGGTTATTTAGCCAGCAAATAAAATCATGCAGTTATCAACTAAGGGCATTTGTACACGACCCCTAAACTCCGCCGCAAATGGCTCCCAGCTCCGGAGCTTAAAATTGTTTCCCCACCAGCTCCGGAGTTTACAGAAAATTAAGTGCGGCCACGCCCACCTAAGTGCATCCCAGCGCACTTTTCAGGTACCTGCTCTTGGAGAGTGAAAAATCCCAGATCCGGATGTAAAGGAGTGAGTGCCAGGCTCCCCTCGCTTCTGTTTGTTGTTGTTTTTGCCTCCCGCCCCTTTAAGAGAAGGAATCAGGACGACGACGGGGCTTGGGGAGGCTTGGACCGGCAAACGGAGGTGAGCCTGCATTCTTTTGTCCCCTTTTTTCTCCCTCCCCTCATGCAGACAGGATCAAGGAAGTGCGGAGGGGTGGGGATGCAGGAAGAGCAACAAACCCCCAAGATCTCTGGTCCGAATTTAAGTGGCCAGTGGATCATAGGGGTCATGTGAAAAGGCCCATAGAATAGGGATGCAGAAGGGGAAGTGGTTTGTGGTCATCGACCAGTGTTGGTGAACCTATGGCATGGGTACCAAATATGGCACTCGGAGCCCTTTCTGTGGGAACCCGACATTGCCCCTTCACGGCCACCTGTATTGCAGTTAAATTGCTGTATTGGCACTTTGCGAAAAATTAGTAGGTTTTGAATCGCAGTTTGTGCACTCAGTCTCTAAAGGGTTCACCATCACAGTCGTTTTCAGTAAAAGCATTGGGTCTCTTTCCAATCCAGCCTGCAAGTGAAATGCTAGATGCTGAGGTATTCATCTTATTGCAGGAATATTGAGGAGACCATAAATAAGTTACAACCCATAATTTGTTGGGAATGGAGTAGAGGGAATGAACTAATGGGCAGCTCCCTGGACTGAACACTTAGCTTTCCCTAAATTCTCAAAGTGCTGATGAACAGCAAATGCCCAAGGTTTAGTGGGGAAGCAATGGCCAGAGGATCACTGTTCCACATGTAGATGCTATGGCTTAGCAATGTCCTGGAAACATTTGTTTGCTTGATTTTTGGATATGAAGATGAATACGGTTGAAGGTGTTTTTTCAGTCTTTGGTAGTGCACAAAATGGACCCTATATATCGGCTTATGTAGGATCACTCATTTAAGGAGGGATATATATCTTATTTCTTAGAGTGCATAAGCATTTGAAACTGGGCTGGACTTTGGGGAACTGAATTTGTATAATCTTTTCCAGACAGCATTCTATTAATGCTGCTATTCAAGTGGCAAATGGGGTGGGGGGGTGGGGTGGGGGGAACTGGATACACTGACTGACATTGTATTGAAACCAGAGTAGCAAGGTCTGTTATACAAACAACACAAACAGAATTAGTGCCAGCACAGAGCTGCTCCACTGGAATGTCTGTGCCAAACTGGCATTATTTTTTAACATGCACGCCACTCTCGACCAGGATCCATTGTTCGGCAGTGGCTGTATTCCTGCAACTTTGCACATAACATTATAAACGTCAACCGATCGGATGGGTGCTGCTCTGAAGTTAGTCTTGAAATCTGAAACAAAACAACATTGAGGCGTGTTATATCTGTGGTATATCTATTAGTCTTGCATTTAAATTTATCATCACTGTTCTGAGATGTACTGGTTGGTATACTTTTGTATCTAATAAAGCAAGGGAGCATCAGAAACTCTGTACCCTAGTTATTAAGATGCAGTACTGCAAGCAATTCTTTGCTTATGATGTGTGTTTGATCTCAAAGGAGTTCAGGTAGCCGTCTCAAGGTTGACTCAACCTTCCATCCTTCTGAGGTTGGTAAAATGAGTACCCAGCTCCCCAGAGGCTGAAGTGAGTCATAATAACATTGCAAACCACCAAAGAACATTCTAGTATTTGGGGTGGCATGATAGATAGATAGATAGATAGATAGATAGATAGATAGATAGATAGATGTTGGCAAATATGGCCAATATTTGTTTACTTTTTCTGTGTAGTGCTTAAGTGAACACAATTTATACCAACTGATTTGATGAGTTTTTGTGTAAATTTGCATTAAACATTCTACCTGCCTTGTAGCACTGAGGTGGGCAACTCAGATCCTCCAGATACTGTATTTATTTATATATTTATTCATTTATGTCTACAGTCTGAGAAACCCAAGCTAGCAATGCATAGACAGAAATGTTTTAGTCCAAAAACAACTAGAGGGACAGTTGCCCACTCCTAATTTAGATCCTCAAATGGAAGAAAATAAAAATAAATTGTAACTGCTTAGCTGCTGGTCTATCCCCAGACATTTCCAGGTGACAAAGGTAAAACATCCAACACTGGTATCCGGATCTTGCAACTCAGATCAGGTACAGATAAGCAAAATCCCTGGATCTCATCTCTTGACCTTAGTTTGTCCCTTTATGAGTCTTCTACTTTTCTTCTTTAAGCACTTAAAATTGTAAAGAACAACAAAGAGGGGGAAAGAAAAGATAAAAGGAGGATAGATTCCACTGAAGAGAAAAGTTTGTTTTTCCAACGTTCATGGGTGGTTCCCAAACGTTGATTTCACATTTTTCTAGTTCGTGCCCATCTCTTTGTTTGTAACCACACCTCAGAGTGTGCCCAGGTATTGCCATACGGTGGAATATACTATCAGATTACCCAAACAAATAACTACTTTTTAATTTTCCTGAGTTTAGGTTCTGTTTAATAAAGAACCACGTGAATGAGGTAATTCTTCAGACTTGGTAAATCAAATACAGTTGGACCTGAAGGTGGTGATCCAATCTCTTTTGCCCCTCTGATTTGCCCGCAGTAAGTTTGGACTAGATTTTGACAGGAGTATAACCTGTATGCACAAGGACAAGAGTTCATCATTCTTGAATAACTGTTGAGTGCTTTGGATCTAAGAAATCAGCTCTGCATGGATATTTGCAGACTTTTGACAAATCTGCGGTTAGGATTTAAAGATGCAGTAACTGAGATGCAACATGGTGCGTGATTTTCTATTCTCTGCTTTCCAGCAAGTCATAAGTGCCTTAAGAGGAAAAGATGTCATTGGTTTGGCACCCTAAATGGATAATAATGGCCAGCAGACATTTGAGTAAGTTGGTTTCTCCTTACACTGCTAATATAAGTTAAATGCTACTTGATGAAGCACAGAATAATTCTATTTCCTTTAGTTTTTATTTATACAATGAACTTGGGTTATCCACATGCAATTAACATGGCCCTTGAACTGGAATTACTCAATAATTTATATTATTTATAAATATAAATTATATTTGTGTGCGTGTGTGTGTCGTTACAGTCATGACCAACTCTTCGTGACCCCATGTCCATGGAGTTTTCTTGGCATGAATATTGGAGTGGCTTGCCAGTTCCTACTCCAGGTGCCTACAGCACCTGTTATTCCCTGGTGGTCTCCCATCCAAGTACTAACCAGGGATAACCCTGCTTAGCTTCTGAAATCAGGCAAGATTGGATGTGCTTAGGGCATCTAGGCAGTTTATAAATAATATAAATATAATTCATAACGATGATCTAATTCTCTGGTTGGCCTACCTGGCCCAAACGCAAGAAAGAATCCTCTCATGTCCATCAGTTCATTGTCATACCCATGCCAGCCATTCTGCCAGGCTTCTCGTTTTCCTGTGCCATTCTCCCAAAATGGAAGAGCTTCTCTGCTCTGTCGGGGAAATAAGCTTTGTTCATCATCGGCATCACTATACAGACAATAATCCATAGTTAAAGCAACTTATGAAGAAGTTTCATTGTGAAATTAATCGACCTTCCTTCCAAGAAATGGCGGAGGGTGAAAATATATCATTAAGTAAAGACATTGAATTTAATTGCATTGACATAAGGCTATAGTATTACAAATAGAGAACATGTGTTTAAGATAAATTAAATACAGCACATTTCTATTTGGTCCTCTGTCTGTTCAGAAATATATACAGTATACAGTATTTGTTTTTTTAAAAATTAAAATGAGTTGCAGAGCAGTGTCTGAAAAACCATATCAACAATAAAATACAACTGAAGCAAATTAGTGGATACAAATGATTCATCCGTGAGATAAAACTATGTCATTGAAAAATAGTTTTAATGCATAGGGGAAATAAGGAGTTTTAACTTGGCACCAGCAAGACTGCAATTCCAATCACAGGCAGATATTCCTCAGGAGAATATTCTAGAATTGGAGCATATTCACAAAAAGTAGTCTCCTTCATGACTTCATTTCTGTTTCAGGGATGGTGCAGGCCAAAGGTTCCAGGAGATCAATCTGGCTACTTGATTCCAAGGAATTGCGCACTTCTGGTTTATCCGAGTGTATAGTTCCACTGGTCCACTGACCTGCTTCTCAAGTTCTTTATTTATTTATTTATTTATTTATTTATTTATTTATTTATTTATTTATTTATTTATTTATTTATTTATTAAATGTATACAACGCACCATCTAGCTACACAGCTACTCTGGGCCTTTGGGATTAATGTTTGGGATTGAGGCCACTCTTTAGTTGTCCACTTCAACTGACTGATGATGGTGATATAACAGTTGGATGAGATCACCAAAAACACAGGATGCCTGTGCTCCAAGAAATCATGGAGTGAGTCCCTCATATTGCACAAAATTATATACAGTATTCTAAAAACCTGAAATATATTTAAGTTAGAGATGGGCATGAACAGGTTCATTCTGATTTGCAAAGGCAGCAGCACAGGTGCTGCTTCTCCCCTCCTCACCTCCTCTGGCACAAACAGCCACTCATTCAGCTCAGTTTCCAGGAGCTCCTCAGTCGATCTTCCACTCCTGGCTATAGCTCAGGCTTCTCTGTTCTGCCCTATTGGCTGATCTCCCACTTAGGCCGTGGTCACACATGGGTTTTGATCCTGATCTTCTGAAGGTCTGGCTTTTCCTCTTCATCCCATCACGTGATTTAATATGTGGGACAGGAGTTCCCATGTCAGAAGCTGGTTTTTTTATATATTTTAAAGTGCAGTTCAGCCCCCTTGGCCAGCAGGTGGCACTAGCATTTACCAAAACAGACCACTTGGCTGGGGAAATTAAAACTTGTAGGACCGGATAGAGCTTCCTATTTCTCCCAAGGTGAAAAGCAATTTAAAAAAACATAGCCCATCAGCCCCAGGAACAGCCGGTTGGTGCTATGAAAAAAGAAATAAAAAAACCCAGATCATCTGCGTGGTCCCACAGCGTCTGCCTCTTTAAAAGCTGGATTTTCAAAGCGAGGCAAAAATTTCCCTACCTCCTGGGTGAGTCACAGAAACCTCGCTTCAGGGATCATTGCCGGGTTTTCTTTTTTCTTTTTTTTCAAAAAGCCCGGTGGCCGTGGGGACGGCATTTTTAGACACAGGTTATCTGGTAATTTAAACTGACGTGGGATCTGGGCTTTAGAAAAAAAGGGTGGGGCAGAGAACTCTGTGCTTTAGCCAAGAGCTGAAAATCAGTTGAAGAGGTGCCAGAAGCTAGCAAACTAGGTTGGGTGAGTAGCTAGATTGGCAAGGGAGGAGTGGGAGAGTTGCAGCAGCAGTACCTGTGCTGTTGCCTTTACTATATCAGAAACAAACCAGTTCATGCCTATATTTACTTTGAATGTATGAATGAAAATCACTTTGTCTTTGGATCGCATTCTCCAAGCATGCCTCTTCTTCTATACCATCCTGAGCAGTGAGTATTTAAATTTTGGTTTTGACGCACAACTGCCTGCACCTGTTAGACAACAATACTTAGCAGTGGTGAAAACTTTAACGAGTTATGCCATGCTGGCTCTGGAGAATTTGCCAAATAGGTAAGTCCTTGGCAGGCCGTAGATGGATGCTAGCAAGCATAGTACGTGATGATGCCTTAATGCTGTGCAGACCTAAGGGTCAATGTCCTGGAAGCAATTTAAATGAATCAACAGCAGAGCCCCACCCCCAGTATGATAAGAATCCCATTTCTTCCTTGTTCATTCTGAATGCTGTCAGTGTAAATGGGTGGCTATAGGGAAGCAAATAATATTTGTCAGCATGATTGTTCAGTTAACTAGTACATCTGCTGACTATTAGATATGAAGAAATGTATGGACACTCAAGGGTATTTCCAAGTTTTTGTTAAAAATGGCAACAGTGCTGAGCTGACAGTTTCTAGGCATGCATTCCTATCTTGAATCAAAGGGGTGGTCCAGGACCAATTCACTGTTCTACTGGCTGATATCCATGGAAGCCAGGGATTTTAAGAGCATCATTTGTTGCCTTGAGGAGTTGCTCACATGGTTGTCTGCATCATGTGTGTAAGGAGGGGATTTTGAAGATGGTGTCAGTAAAAGCATGTGGAGTTAATAAGCAGTTATCTTTGTGTAGCTGAACATAAAATCAAATTCAAGGTAAAAGAGGATGGCGTGTATAGTGTCAAGATCAAGACAACCAGCCTATTAGTCCCATGGTGGGCAACGTACATGCCTCCAGATGCTGTAGTTCTGCAGCTCTGACTACCCTCACCAGTACTTGTACTGGCAAGGCTGATGGGAGCCGTAAGCCAGCCATACCAGGAAGGCCACATTTTGCCCACGTCTGCTTCAGAAGAATATTCTGTACAAAGCATCAAAAAGGAAGAATCTCCTTTGGACTACAGAAGCGTGTCAGGGCGTTGTTTTACTGACAGCCCCAACTTCTTTTCAAACCTTTTCAACACAAAAGTTGTGTGTTGTCAAGTCAGAACTGACTCATGGTGACCCTAATGGGGTTCTCAAGGTGAGTGAAATATTTAAGGAGTGGTTTTTTACCAGCTCCACATCCCCAGGGGGTTTCCATAGACATGGGGATTCAAACCCTCTTCTCCAAACTCCTACTTCATCACTTGATCCACTACTCTACACTGGGAATTCCATAGAAAAGGTTATAGTCTCCCAAACCTACCATCCAATGTGACCAGTGGGGTCTTTAGTTCAGTATTTTTTGTTTTTTTGTTAAAGTCGGCTTTGTTTCAGGCTGAAAGACTCATCCTCTTCCACTGAATATGCAGTGTCAGATTGGATTCATATGTATGAATGAATATGAAAAGGAAAACCTGCCAAGAAGAACCATTCAGCTGAATTAATATGAGTGATGGATGGGATCTGGATAGGACTTCTTAATTTATCTGTGATGGAAACTCCAGCTGCCAATATTACAACAGGCTGATCTGAAAATTTAGCATGGTTTGTTCACTATGTCTTCTATGATTGGCTACAATTCCAATTTTCTCCAACTTTGGGTAAATACTGCTTTTGGTAGTTGGTCACCAAAGCATAGGAGGAGACTGTTATGAATACTGTATAGAAAATGGAGGAAGAAATTTGGCTGATCTGATGTTTCTATGACTCATCATTTTTAAAAATTCTATATTTATTTAATGCTGCAAACAAATTACTGTTTTCACATAACTCTGCAATCTTGACTTAGGATATATTCTCCTGGATCTCATTGCTACTTGAAAACTTTAGTATTACAGCATGGCCCATATCTACTGCTAACTAGAGATGGGCACGAAACGAAAAAATGGCGTTTTGTTGTGTTTTTTGCTTCATTTTTCTTCGTCTCATTTCATTTTTAATGATTTTTTTACTTAAAAATTCATTTCATTTTTTTGTTTTTTTCTTAAAACACTACACTGTCTCTCGCCCCCCCCCAAAAAAAATTGGGCACGTTGGGAGGGGGAATGGTGTGGGTTTTTGAAACTGTCTTTGAACCACCGAAGCAAGCAGCAAGGGGCACCGCCGCTTGCTTCGTTGGTTCAAAGACAGTTTCAAAAAACCCCATGCCTTTCCCCTCCCCCGATCTGGCGCACTGGGGAAAACAAAAAGAAATCAGAACAAGCCAAACATTTCCAGTTCATTTTGCTCCGTTTTTTTAGAAAACTCAGTTTGTTTTTTGTTTCATTCTGAAATGAAATGAAAAACAAAAAAGAAACAAAAATTCATTTCATGCTAATCTTTACTGCTAACAGATACTGTATCAGAGCTTAGGTAGGTGCTGACTGGACAGAATGTCTTCTTGGACATACAGTAGATCTATTAATATATTTAATATGAGCAGCAGAAAAGAGGGAAAAGATGCAGGTACCTAACATGAAAATTCAGTAGAAACAAACAGTATGATTATATACAGACAAGGGCGTCACAATGCTATACTGAAACAGATGATTGGAACATGATTGAAAGGGTTATAATTTTGGATCTGCTGGTATTCAAATAAAATAATTTTTATCATGACAAGAAAATAAGTACACTATATCCCCCAAGTGTCACATGGTAAAAATCCTATTGATGAAATCTGATTCTTTAGGGGAAAATGTACAGTAGATGCAAAATTTGGAAGGGGGTTGAGAGATTTCTAACCTTCATGCACTGCTTATATTGTTTCAGCATGTTGGGGGAGACTGAGTAGTTAAGTAACAACTTCACCTTGTTAAAAGACTTCCACCAATGATGCTTATTTTAAAGGTACAGTGGTACCTCGTATAAAGTAATTAATTTGTTCTGAATGAAATTATGTTAAGCAAATTTTCCTTTATACAAATTTCCCATAGGAATACATAGAAAACAGAGTAATCCCATTTTTATGTTGTACAGATTCTCCCTATAGGTGATTCTGTTAAGCAAATTTCCCCTATCTCCGGAATGTTTTATGTTGTACAGATTTTATGTTATACAAACCCTTTGTTATACAAGGGTCCGCTGTATGAAAAAGTTGTATAAAGTAAGTTTACTTTGACAATCACTTTCCAGTGCTTTTGCCAAGAGAAAAAAAAACCTAAGTTATTTTGTTTTATTCACAAAATATTCATTTCTTAAGTTTCACTATTTTACTGATAATGACATAATAGTATTGCTCGGGAAGAACTAGTGAAGTAAGAACATCGCTTCAAAATTCAGAAGGAGTTACAACTAGGAGAAGGAAGTCAAATATAAGAACGCTGGGAGCTTAAAGGCAATTCTCCTTTTTAAAAACTATGTTAATATCTCACAGTTCATTCAGATACTTTACTTAAAAATCACCATTACCGGTAATTGATAATTGAAACAGAGTTGCTATATCTTGGCACACAGAGACATACACTGCTTATGATCCAGCAAGCCTAACACAGCCCATCAATTTCAAGAAACTCTGTGAAGTGGTGTTTTGATCCACAAAAGCTTACGTATTGCTTGATGATTTTTAAGTGGTCGATAAAGTTATCACCTATTGCATTTCTATATTTAATTTTATTTTGCTTTGACCACATGGCTCCCTTTTTATTTCTTTTTTGTTTTGTTTCCAACCTAGCCGTTTAAAAAAAAATAAGCTTGTTACTTGTTTCATCTTTTTTATAATTTTGTAGTGAGGATTGAGATCTGTGCTTCAGAGATTTTTGTGTGTGTCCTGTAACAAAATAACTTGGCTGCGTGAAGGCAGGAGAAGTTACTTCAGAACTCACCAAATTCCTCAGCCAGCATAACCAAGAATTTGGGGCACTGCAGTTAGAAGAGTAACTTTTCTTCTCCCTGCTATGTACCTTATCCTGAGCAGATGAGATTATCAGCTACTTTGTCTCGGGCTGTAAAATGTCTTTCCCGGTCCCCACCAGGCATGACTGTGTTCTGCTTGACCCCTCACAACTTGTACGGATCTGAAAAAGTTGATTTACCTCTACTATGAACCATCCTTCTTCAGCGACAAGTGTCAAAGGAGAGACAAATTTCCCCTTTTTATAATAGAATCTAGCAGGAATTTCCTCTTTCATGTAAACAGCCATGTGTTGCACGTTTTTCAGTTTATTATATATCTGCAAGAGAAATAAAAACTATGAAAACAAAGCCCCTGGTTTGCAACTCTAGCTGTGAAAGACATTGGAGGATAATGACATGTCCTTTACTGCTTGTCAGCTTTGCTTCTGATTGCAGAGCTTCCTGTTCTTATCTGTTTCCACCCTTAGGGTGAAATGCAACAATCCAATATCCAACTACTGCACTTTAGATTTGAAACACCTTTTCCTTAAAGACATATCACCTTATAAATCACTGTCTGCTTTTCAAATCACTTTTTCTGAAGAGCCCCCTTGGCCATACCTATTTTTGACCGCTGTGTCAGTTTTTCTTGCAACAAACACTGGGGTGTGTGTGTGTGTTTTCAATTGGTTCCTGCACCCCCTTTTAAAGTGATTTGGTTGTATACTGCGCTACCTTTTTTCGGTTTCCCCCCTGTTTCTGCTGTTTCCCTGTCGTAGTTGAAAGCAGTTTAGCCAAGTGCGAATGGAGAAACCGATTGCTAAGTGCGGACTGGCAAACCGCTGTAGCGACCACATGACCATGGGAGGAGATAAGGTGATGCAAAATAAAAAGCGGCAGTAGCAGCCTTAGCTGGCAGTATAGCTGTATTTTTAAAAAAGTAAATCTTTGCTTTCATGTTTCTGAATGGAAAATAACCGCTTTTCAGTTCCTTAAAAAAAAAAAACTGATTGCTACAGCACCCAGAATATGGAGTGATGGAGCAGCAAAATTGGGTGTAAATCATGAGAACAATGCAAAAAATAAATGATTGGTGTGCAATGAATTAATGAAAAGAAAGGGTGGCTGTTTTCCTTGCCTCAAGTTCCTTGCCTTTGGCCGGCCACAGGCTCACAACAGGCCCTCGGTCCTTGATTAGTACAACATCGGTCATGTTGATGCAGTTTCTCAGTTCAATCACTTTATCCGTCCAAGAAATGTCAGTCATCCCATGATCCGAGAAAATAATAACATTCAGGTCATTCTGTAGGCCCTTGTCCTGTCGAGATAGGAGACCATCATTACAGCTTGGAAAGACACCATGTGCTGCCTTGTTTTGAGCTCAGTAAATTCACCTTACCTGTAACACCATGGCTACAAGAATAGGTGTGGTGGAGATTAACCCCTTCATGTGCCCCTCCTACTCCCATCTGAGTTGAGAATCTCAAAGGGTCTGGTTTTAAAAGAAGTGATATCTTGGCCTTGATCTAGATAAAGTTAGTCATATTTAAATTGACTTCTGTGAGATTTAAGGGACTTAAATGACCATAGCATTAGTCCTGTTTAAGTTGGTTTCTATGGAACATACGTCAGAAATTGAAGGTAATTTCTCAGGGTGCAGAGTTGAAATCAGTTCCCTGAAGCTCATTACTCATGTTTCAATTGGCTGAAGACCCAGTGGGGAAGCCCTACATGCAAAGGTTCTCCAAGTCTGGAACAGAAGTTGTGATGGAATTGCCAACTTCAGGTTGGGGGTTGTGATATTCCCCCCACTCTAGCTTTTGAGTGCTAATTGCTGGGAATGGCGCAGCATGATGTGGTTCATGTGATATCCTTACCGTGGCAGGAGTGAATTGTCATGGGGGAAGTTGATTTGGGGCTTGCCTCATTGTAACCCAAATCATCTGCTTCTGCTAACTAATTTGCCATGGGTGACAACAAGATTTAGGTGTTCCTCACTTTTTCTCATGAACCTGGGCTTCTGTGACACATGGCTTCTTTAAAAACACAACCATAAATTTCAGTGCCAAATCCAATAGTCTGCTGGGTAGGTTGATCCATAAATGGCCATGGTTTCATGGAATATGCACATGGCACATTTTAGACATAAATACCATGACAAGTACAGGTAAGCATAGTAGATGGAAAGAATGAAGGTTTAATGAGGTACAAAGTATGTAGGTAATATTAATGGACCTTCCAAGTCACACTAACCTTGATAAGCTTTGTCATGTTGTACAAAACATTGTCCACTGCTTTTACAGCATTCTTCCTCTGAATGGACGAAGGGCCATAATGATGACCTTCGACATCGACCCGTTCATAATATACTGCTGCCATGTCCGCTGTGTTACTTCTGTAGTGGCAACCCACAAAGGAATTAACTGTAAGCTAAGCATGCTTCTGGAAATGTAAGAGGCAGATACACTCTATGCCATGACTTGCTATCTTCTGCTCCTCTGTACTGCTCCATATTATTGTCACAAAGGCTTTATACCAACATTTAGTCTGGGTGGGAAAGATGCAATGTCCCTCTTCGTAATCACCTTGTACCCCTCCCTGTCGGATCGTTCCTGCCTTTTCCTCTGTTGGTTAATTTCCACCATTAGATCCATACATCAGTAACAAGCTTAGGAGGTTCACAGACTTTCTAGCCAATGAAGAGAAGCCATGAAGGCTTAATAAACTTTGTTCTGATGTTTTAAAAAAATCAGAAATTGGGGACCGAACCTGCCACCTTCGTGACTATCCAATTCTATATCATACACATAGGTTTGTAGTAGTTCCCCCATATAAACATGTATTTCTCTCTCTCTCTCTCTCTCTCTCTCTGTCCACAAATGGGACTCTGGAAAATGGAAATGGTTTCAGGTCATGATGCTCATCAAGCTTGGACTGTTGTTTCGATCTTATTTTTTTTTCACCCATAAAGATAATATTTCCTCTGTTAGAGGAAGCATAAAGCCATGAGGGAAGGGTGTAGGTAAAAATGAGATTAAGAATTAATTTTAGAAGAGGTATTCATGTTAGTCTGTGTTAGAGTATAGGGCAAGAACAAAATCAAAAGAAAAAAGAAAGAAAAACTATTGTGGCACCTTAAAAACAAACTGCTGAATTACAGGTGTATGAGGAAATGGACTTGTCCACGATAACCTACTTTAAAATACTGCGTAGCAGTTATTCTTTAAGGTGCCACATTTCTCTCTTTTCCCCCCTTTCCCCCCTGATATGACATTAAAAAGAAAACAGTACTATAGTAACCCGCAGTGTCACAGCTCCAGTGTAATGGAAAGAATCTTGGAGAGATTTAGTGATGGCTCTCTTACGACTTTTGTAGCTTGTTTTATTTTAAATTCATCTCAATCCTACATAGAGATCTTCCTTGAGGGAGTCTTGGCTGACCTTTTCCAATAATTTCCACCCATCTGTACCATAGATGCACTGATTTATAGACCTCAAAGTAATAAAGAAAAGGAGCTGTGAAGGTGTAATAATATTGCGTTCACCTTGTCTTGTGTTAACACACAACATTTAGTACTCAATGGTACCCTGGTCTCTTCAAAAAAGTGCTAAATAAAACAACATATGCTGTGCTGGTTTGGCATTTATCACAATGGCATTTAAAAGGCCACATAAACATCCCTTTATGAAAATATGGCAAATGTTTGTGCAGTATTTGCAATTCAGCAGTTCTGTTACTAAAATAACATTGTATTCAAAAGTGAAATATCAAGTACAAGCAACAATTTGGATGGGTCTGCCAAATCAGTGCTATAGATTTTTTTTAAACAATCCATAAAATCAATATGTGATTTCATCAGTTGCCCTTGCTTAAAGATGTCCAAAAAGCTGCTAGAAGAACTTTCTGAAATAATCTCCACTTTTCTAGTTGGCTGGCAAGTAAAATATGCTATTTCCAGAGGCAGGAAAATTTACTTTTAAAAATATTCCAGAATACCAGAATAGGTTCCGTAATCCACCGGCAATTCAGCAACTTGGTTCTTAAAATAAAATTTTCTTCTGACGTGAAATACTAAACAAATTTTTAGGACTACAACGCCCATAATCCATACCCCCATCATGGCTAAGGATAATGGGAGTAGCAGACCAACACATCTAGGCAGTGCCAGGTTGAAGAAGGCTGATTACTGACCTCATACTTTGGAATGCCCTCCCTACAGAGATCCACCTGGCGCCACCACTTTTGGCTCTTCAGTGCCAGGCAAAGACCTTCCTGTTTAACCAGCATTTTAATTAAATAGTGCTTTTAGCTGGGCTCATGAGTAGCAGGATTATATACAGTGGTACCCCGATTTAAGAGCCATTCGATTTAAGAGCAGAAAACTGTTGCTGTTTTAACTGCCGCCTTACAAATTTTAGATATGGTCTGCTCGACTTACAAATATGTGTTTTAATTTTTTAAAAAACTTTTAACTTATTTTTTTCAATTTTTTAGATAGGTACCCCAATAATGATGTTGTTTTAGTGTTTTAAAACTGTACATTGTAGTATGCCGCCCAGAAACCATTTGGTAATGGGGCGGCTTTTAAAAATTGTAAATGAAATAAATAGATAAATAAATAAATAAATAATATAAAAGCCTGGTAATGGCTTTCATGGAAACAAGACATTTCTATAAAGTACTTAAAGTTCACTTCCACTCCTGGCCCAAATATGTGGGGAAAATTACACACAAGGTATCATTAATCATACATAATACTACGTAATGCGAAATATTTTATCTGCTGGCAACAACAATAGCAGTGGTGGTGGTGGTGGTGGTGGTGGTGGTGATGGAGATGGTATTGTTGGTGTGCTGTGGAGTCAATTCTGACTTATGGCCATTGTTTTTTAGGGTTTTCAAGGTAGAGAGCACTCAAATGTGGTCTGCTGTTCCCTTCTTCTGGGGGCATCCTAGGACGATGCAGCTGGCCCAAGGCCACACAGGCTGGCTCTGCTAGGAGGCACTGTGGGGAGTTGAACTCCCAGACTCTGGCATACCTAACTCACTGAGCTATTCAGCCAGCAATGATTATTGTGTGCTGTTAAGCCGACTCGGACTTACGGTGACCCCTTAAAGGGTTTTCTAAGTACCAATTATTCCTACATGACCCAAAATGAATGAAGGGAGTTTGAAGAAAGTCAGGTTAAATAAAATCAACACTGCAGAAAAATATAACACGTATGACGTTTCTGCCTCAGCAGCACCTTCTGCTGTTGTCTAGGAGCAGCTAAAAGGTTTTCAATTTTTTTTAAAAAAAACCTTCTGTCAGGATTTAGAATTTTATCTGAGACTCAGCTGTTCCTTCTCATACCTAATTTACAAAGCCACTAAGCTTTTGCCTTGCTTCCAGCTCATTCTAACTGAGTACTAGAACACATGGAATACTATCTCCGTGTTACAAACGTTAAAGCTGTTACCAAAACTAGACACCAACTGCCTTCGCACATCCATTCTGGCAGTGCCATGACAGATCTCACAAATGTTACCCGTTACAGCTGGGGCTCATTCTAACTGGTTACCAGAATACATGGGATACCATCTCCCGGTTTAGAAAAGTGTGTTGAACTCATCTGCTTTTGCTTTGGAGGGATGTAAAACAGCGCTAGCCCCTTGATTCAGGATGTGTTCTCCCATCCAGATCTTTACTGGTTTTCTACAGAATCCCACCCCACCCGCATCTAGCAGAGGTTTGTTCACAGAAGTGTCATGTTGCACCTAGGCCATTACCCCACGTCCACTTTGTTGATCCAGAAAGTGCTCTGAGATGCAGATCTTAAAATTGTTCCCCCCACGTCCATCGCACTTTAAGCAATATAAAATGTGACCACGCCCCGTGAAGCACAACTCAGCGCATCTTCCTTGTACCTGGCCTCGGGGTGGTGGAATCCTTGTTGCTGTTCTGTTGCGGTTTTTAAACTGGTACACGTGCTATGAGGTACCGTTTAATCCACAGCGTAACTGTTCCGTCACTATAGGGCCACTTAGTGGCACTACTTGGAGCAGCCACATGACAGTAAATTCACAGTATGAGAAGCCACTATGCACAGAAAGAAGCCAAAAAAGAAGTATTTGAAGTTCGACAAATGGCAAATGAAAATCAATATACAGTGGTACCTTGTATAAAGGAATTAATGCGTTCCAAATGAAATTATGTTAAGCAAATTTCCTTTATACAAATTCCCACAGGAATGCATTGAAAATGGAGTGATCCCATTTTTATGTTGTATGGATTTTCCCCATAGGCAATTATGTTAAGCAAAATTCCCCTATCTCCAGAATGTTTTATGTTGTACAAATTTTATGTTATACAAGCTGTTTGTTATACAAGGGTCCACTGTACTGATATACCTATCTGTTGGGTTTTAATTTTTTAAAAAGTGCCACGGGAAAACAAAAGAAAATACACTTTGATGCGGACCCCGTCTATGGGGTCACAGAAGTTCTGTAACAATAAATTGCATCCTTGGGGACGCAGGAACAGCAGCAAAACCATGTGACCACAGCAAGATTAATACACATTTTAGTTTGTTGCAGTACAAAGTGGACATGGGGTAATGGCACTAGATGAAGTACATTCCAGCATCAAGCATTTAGGAAGATGTGGTTTTCAGGAGAACACTAAGAGCCTTTTCACACCACCCCTAAGATCCGCTGGCCACTTAAATTTGGACCAGAGATCTTAGGGGTTTGTCGCTGTTCCTGCGTTCCCACCCCATCCGCACTCCTCGCTGCTGGCTGCGTGAGGGGAGGGAGAAAAAAAGGAAGAAAAGAATGCCGCTCACCTCCGTTCTGCCATCCCGGCACTGCATTCAGATCTCAGGGGCGGGGGGCAAAAAAAAAAGAACAAACAGAAGCAAGGAGAGCCCAGCAGTCACTACGTTATATCCGCATCAGGAATTTTCACCTCCGGAGAGCAGGTACCTGAAAAGTGTGCTGGGACGCACTTAGGTGGGCGTGGTCGCACTTAATTATCTGTAAACTCCGGAGCTGGTGGGGAAACAATTTTAAGCTCCGGAGCTGGGAGCCATTTGCGGCGGAGTTTAGGGGTCGTGTACAAATACCCTAAGTGTCTCTAATCCAGATTTGGGGGGGGGGGGTGAGGGGAGGCACATTTCAGATCCAGGCCCTGATAAGGCATTTTCTCCAAATTAAAATTGGACCGGCTAAACATACTTTTCTAAGACATATAGCTATGTTCTTATGCAGTTTGGCTGTGACAATCAAGCCATTATCCGAGTTCTTGCAGTCCACGGTGGTCCTTCGCAATTATTTACACAGTGTTCAGATGAAAATGGTCTCAGACGTAACCTGCATTTCAATTTCTAGAAAGAAGATATCCCATTGCCTTGTGTGAGCTGAATGTTGTTGGCCGGAGCACCAAAAAGAAAAACAGAACAGAACAAAACAACAACAGCAGCAAAACAGTGGGAGCTCTCACCAGTTTAAATGTTTTTGCATGGCCTTTGTCATGTAAAGAAGGCCACAGCAAGAAACTGATGCCTTTTCCTAGACTGGGTAGGTTTAACAGAGCTGCATATACTGGCTGGGAATAACCTGCCAAGCCTTCCTTTTTAAACTGGCTTTTGATCCATGACTGCCATGGCAGGGTTGGAGTTTTAACAGGGGATGCAGCATATTATTAAATCTTATTTATTTATTTATTTATTTATTTAGTTAGTTAGTTAGTTAGTTAGTTAGTTAGTTAGTTAGTTAGTTAGTTAGTTAGTTAGTTAGTTAGTTAGTTAGTTGAAAGAATAACAATAAATAGAATAAGATCAACTATGAAATAATACTGAACTGCCTCAAGAAGTATATATTTTATTACATGTTTATAATTCTGGATCCACTGGTATTCAAATAAGATAATTTTTAACAAGACAAGAAAATGACTATAGTATTTTTCCGTGGATAAGACTATATTTTTGTCTAAAATTGTTAGGCAAAAAATTGGGGGTCATCTTGTACATGGTTGTGAAACTAATTTTGAGTTGGAAAAGTGGGGGTATCTTATACATGGGGCGTATATTTGCCATGAATGGCAATTGCATCTGCGCTTCTAAGCGCAAGCAAGCAGGATCTACTGATCATGGGAAATTTTGTTCTCCCCATCTCTGCAGTCTTCATTCTCTACCCTCCAACACACACACACACACACACACACTTTAGCTTAAGTACAGTTCCCAAGCAAAGGACAATGAATATATAGAAAGCCAAAATGAAAGACTTAATTAACATTACCCTTGTCGTTGCGTCATGTTGTTCCTACAGAGAAAACGGCTTATTCCTTTTATGAAATAAAGACATAAAATATTTTGGTGACCTTACCTTAGAACATGAATAGCATTATTTACAGCTTGGGAGAAATTGGCATCAGTGGGAACACTGTAATAGGGGATGCAACGAGTAGGTCTGATTCCAAGGATTTCAACTTCACACCCTAAATGGAAAGACTCGGTTAGCTATGGTTTCGTCAGAGTGTTGAATGTTGCGTGACAAAAGGACCTGCTCTTTGCCAAGCAATCACCAGAGTTTAAATTAATAACGCAAAGACTTCAGATGGAACTTCTTAATGCAGATATCGTCATATAAAAACTTGTAAGAAAATGACACAAAATCCATGCCTGGTCACATATCATTATATCAAAAATGCCCATCTGAAACTCAAATTATATCAGAAATGTTTACCTCAGGCATGAATTTCAGATATTCCTGATAGTGCCTAAGAAGAAGAAAGTTAATTTCATAAACCAAGCTCTGCAGGAAGTTCAACAGTTAGATTAATGTCTTGTTAGAATTACACTAGTTTTATAAGATAAAAAGTGGTTGAATGTGAATTTGGTGTATGTGTGTGGTTTTTCAGTCAACACAGACTTAGCTCCATTTAGACCTGAGCTATTGACCAAAATGGTTTGTATTCAGAGAAACTAAGTACAGTCAAGTCCAGATTTAAAAGTATTTTAATCCAGAATTAGTTTCTTCATTATGGAATTCCATTTTGAAGAACAGATATTCTCAAACCTTTTTCAAAACATACTAGGTTTGGATGTTTAGACTCTTGTGTGAGCAACTCCTTGAGGGCAGCATGTGGTCTAAATGCAGGAGGATTATGTTTTAATACTAATAATTATTCCTCACCAAACAAAACATATAAGCAATTCAGTTTTTAATAAGTCAGGAGTCTTGAAATTGTTGTTCTATAATATTTATTTCCTTGAATACTTTAGCACACAAAGCCAAAACAAACTCAGTTTTCCTGACATGAAAAGTAAAGGATAGGTACCAGTTAAATTTTTGGCATTGTCTTACCTCTTTTGAGAATGAGAAAATAACCCGTAGGGAATACACAGGGAAACAGAATTGCACTGAAGAAAACAAGTCACACCGGGAAATTTACATTGAACAATCTTTGTGAAGAAAAGCAGCTGACACCTACAAGTAGATGACATACAGCACGTTTTCAAAATCTGTATACTATTTAGTAGGACACCTCGCATACTATCAATTTCATGTATCTCAAGACAGGAGCTGATGTGAATAGCAGTGCAGCTATGGGAAGTAAACGGATTGCCCAGTTTTACTGAATTGCTTAGAGCTATATTTCCGTGGCTGTAGTTGACAGATTCTATTATAGGGGCAGCTTAGTTTATTTTTAAGGTCAGCCTGACTGAGAAACATAGAGTACCTCTAAAATTATATGAGAATTAAAATTTTTAGCCACTGTCGTTATGATTTGGATTGTTTACTGCAAACGGTAGTATATGCAGGAAACCAGACGTCACCAATACTATCTATATAAGGTCACAAAAGGTCATTCAAAACCTCTCAGAAGAGACTAGCCTATGTTAAGTGTCCCAATAAATAATATGCAGATTTTGAAATAATATGCAGATTTTTGTCATCTACGTCAGCTGTTTTTCTTTGAGAAGTTTCTTCAATGCCTTATGCCAACATCCCATGCAAGAATGGACTCCAAGCGTTCAAGGATGCAATTCAGAATGAGACTACTGCTCATCTAGCCCATTACCACTTCACCCTTGATATTAACATGTGTCTTCAAATCCACATCACAGCTAGAGGTAAAATCTATGGCAATATACAGACCTATACATGGCTGACCTCAAGTGACACTTTTTTGACTGTTGCACCCAACGGTCTCTTCTCTTACTGCTGATACTTTTATCATATTGGCTCATGAAAATAAATTAACAGAGAAATTCTGCCAATAGTACAATAATTTCTACCCTACCATCAGACTGCATCTAGACCAGTCTACATGCAGACTGAAGGTAGGTTGGTACATTTTCTGAACACCACAGTGAAACTGCAAAGTCAACATATAAGCAGCATCTGATATTGAGAACTCTCTGATCATTATGCATACTATTATATTTCCACTTTACATCCAGAACATAATTAATGGCCTTAAGCCAGGGTTTCGCATACAACTGCCTTTGTTCAGATCCACATGTTTCAGAATTCATAAAAGAAGTTAGGAGCTGTGCAGCCATTAAAAAAAAAGCAAGACTATACTATGGGTGATGCCTTCATAGGCTGCTAGAAAAATAACAAAAAAGTTGCTGAGCTTTTGAGGGAAAGCCCTTTTTTTCACAGCAGGTTCAAACATCTAAGCATGGAAAAGAACGTATTTTGTCAGGAGAGAGTTCTTTAAAGTTCACTTGGCAAGATGGATGCCAGGCACTCTTCTTGGAAGGCATGAAGCAGCATGGTCCCTCAGGGCTGGACTTCACAGGCCTGTTCAAACAAAGGAGGGCATGGTTTGGGCACCTCCCTCCACTTACACACATCATCTCTCTATTGGCTCTTTGAGGCACAGAGCCCCAGATTGGCCAAAGGTGGGGGACAAGCAAAAGGGTGATGCAAAAGACCCCACTCTCCACTAGGGGGTTGGGGAAGGAAGTTATTTTTGGGTAGAATTTTAAAAAGTCCCACTAGGTAGAGACAACTAAGACCAGATTGAAGAGAAAATGATATTATAGTACAGTAGGACCCCCGTATCCACTGATTCATTATCTACTAATTCAATTATCCACAGTTGGCAGAGGAAAAAAAATTAAATCAGCAGCCACAAAGAAAGCTGTTGTCACAAATAGCATCTGTAAAGCAAGCTACCGTCACAAACAGCAGCCATAAAGCAAGCTACTGTCTCAAAACAGCAGTCATAAAGCAAGCTACTGTCAGGAAACAGCAGTTTGGAGATGGGTGGGCAGGCGTTCTCTCTTATCCACAGTTTTCATTATCCATGGGAAGGCCTGGAACCAATCCCCAATGGATACTAGGGTCCTACTGTACCTAGTGTTTCTGTCCTGTTGCTGTTGATGGTTCTTGGCTCTACCTTTTTGGTGGCTGTCCCGTAGGTGTCAAATATCTTCTTGCAGGAGGTTAATTAGGATCCCTACTGGTGATCTTTCCACTGGTAGGCAAATACTTGATTTTTAAGCAAGTGTCAAGTAACTGAACAGACAGCTGAAAGAGGCAAACACAGGTTTTGTTTCCAAGCCCTGCTACTGAGAAATGTATCTGAGGAAATCCTGTTATGGAAGGAATAATAAATCAAATGGAGAGAATATTTTTAATATTTGGTTTGACATGGAAGATGATAAGATAGAGCTATTTTTATTTTTAATGGAGTGGTATGCAGGCAGTTCTGGTCAAACTGACCAGAATGTTTTTGAAGCACGACCAAAACATTTAAAAGCCAAGAACAGAGATTATGTTGGGATGGACATGTCTACCTTGAGCTCTTCGAAAAAGTGCTCGGCTCTCTGCAACATGTCTGTATGCTCTATATAAGATAATTGTATTCACTTCGATATAGAAGTTCAGTCATTTCATTGCGCACTCACTTTACAGCATAACTGAAGCAGAACTGGAAAGAAGATGAATCTTCCTTTTAAATAATGAAATGTGTTATGTCTTTTTAAACGTTTGACAGGGGGACTTGAACCTCTGTCATTTTCAGATTGAATGTCTAAACATTGCTTTAACAGTTAGAGGCAGGCTGTCATAACAGAAACCTTTTAAAGCTTCCCAGGACTGCTCATAAGGTCTGGGAAATGTCTTAAAAACAGGAGGAAAGGAATGGAATTTCAGTGGGGGTTCATTCCTTTTCTTTTTTGTTTTTTCTTCAGTGATGATGAATGCTTTTTGATTGCCTTTTGCTGTGCCCAAACTCAATGCCATTTGGGGTTGTTAGCAGTTGGCAATCTTCTGATGCTGCAGTGGCTGCTCTCAGGAATTGCAAACTTTAAGAATGAGCAGTAATATATTCACTGGCCTTTGAGATTCTTGGGTATTTTAGAAGTAAGGGGAGGTTTTAATTAAAAGTATTTCCCTGTGTATAAGACTACATATTGTTCTAAAATTATTGGACTACAATTGAGGATCGTCTTATACATGGGAGTAAGCCAAGGAGATAATTGTGCAGTTACGAAACTATAATTCTGAGTTGGAAAACTGAGGGTGGTCTTATACATGGGAGTGTTCTATAGATGGAAAATACGGTACTGTATATTTTAATGATTATTATCATTTATTGCCAGTACTTCCAAGCCTAATCCCTTGGAATGAGTAGTATGGGTACAGGAATAGGGAATACGAATAGGGTCATTATTTGAAAGCAAATAATAGGGTCATTATTTGAAAGCAACTTAAAAATAAAATAAAAATAAAAGCCCCTTAATAATTAATGAAAATAATGGCTATAAAGTGAAATCCACTTGCTAATACCATCTCGAGCAGGTCAATTGAATTAAATTATAAGTCAACCAGTATGTAAACCCTACATAAAGATGATATGATAGTAGTCACTGTCATAGCAAATGACGATGATAATTATGAGCCATAAAGACATTTCTGATTTATGGCAAGTCTTATCAAGGTACAAAGTACTCAAAAGTGGTTTTCCAGTCTCTTCTGGTTTGGAATAGCAACTGGAATTAGGCCACAATGTTCATATTTAGTTTTCCCAGTTATGCAATCACCTGCCTTGTGAAAGGTCCCAAATGACTTTGATTTTTCATTATGCCCCTTGAGTCTTATCAACAACAGCATAAAATGAAAATTATCAAACAGTCCTTTGAACATCATAATAAAATAAGAGTGTGCTTGGGGAGTTCTCAGAGTTCTTTGCCAGCAGTAGTGACTGGTGTCCTAGGAAGTTTACAGTGCTCTGAGATTTTAGCCATCAGCAGCAGCAGTCCTATCTAAGCAAAGAAGAATAACTGGGCTTGTTCCTTGCTTTATCAAAGCCGTGCAGATCCAAATATACATTGTCATTTGTTTATTTTTTTGACTGTCTGTTGCTGAGACACAGCCCGCTCTGTTGAATTGCCTTATGCAGTATTCTGTGAAGGGAGACGTGACTGATGGCATATGTGATTGGGGGTGGGGTGAGATGGACTGTGAGACAAACTGCCATTGGCAACCTATAGAGACATGGGCACCAGGCCTGCACATGTATCGTACATCTCAACGCACCTACAGCAAGCACAGTAAACTGGAACGACTCCAAGAACAGTATAAATCTGAACTTAAATGTGTCTACATAAGGGGGAGGAGGATCCAAATGGTTTTTGTTCATCCTCAGAAGGCTCCCATCAATGGAACAGGCATGGCCATGATTTTCAGTGACTCCCTTTCCTGCAACATCCCCTGAGATATGCATCGCTTCCAGTTCTACTGATGGAAGGCTTCTGTCAACAGAGAGAAATGTTTAGATTAACTCCAAGGAATGCACAGTACATTGTGGTGGGCCTAGTTCCACCTCAGAAGCTCCAAGAGCCTTCTGAATTTACTCAAAGACAAGACTTTTTAAAATCCTAGTCATCCTCCCCCACCCCTTACTCATGAAGGTCTCCAGGAGCAGTGGTTTTCCCACCCGGGTGTGTGTGTCTGTTATCACAGCCCTCTGCACAAGAGCCCAACCTCACCAAAGCAAAAATAGATGTGGTCCTCAAGTAACTTCGCTTTTCTAAAAGGAGGAAGCACATGGCATGCTGCCTCCATGAGGCCCTATGACAATTCTGGCAAACCTATGGCACGGGTGCCAAAGCTGGCACTTGGAGCTCTTTTTGTGGGCACTCGACATCGGCCCTTCACAGCCATCTGTGTTCAAGTTAAATTGCTCTATTGGCACTTTGCGAAAAATTAGTGGGTTTTGAATCGCAGTTTGGGCACTTGGTCTTTAAAAGGTTTGCCATCACTGCCCTATGAGATCTCTTCCAAAATACTTTTAACTGTAAAAAGTGATCTGGCATCCCTAGTTCTAGCCCCAAGTCTCCCACACTTGTATAAACTGCTTATGAGCCCAGCAATTGCAACTGCTAATTAGATGGAGAAAAATCTTTAAGGGAAGCCCCATTGAACTCATTTGGTGAGTGAGCATGTGGTTATTGATGCCTGGCCTCTGTTGTGTATGGTGATGTATTAGTAGTGTTAGCTATTAATATATTTCTCTTGCATGTTGTAAAATGTGCATCAAAAACAGTGTTTTGGCTGTACCATATTTTTCCTTGAATACCATGTTACTTTTTTTCTAAAATCATGAGGCCCAAAATTAAGGAGCATGGTATACAGAGACAGAAGTAAGCCTTTCGGGGTGGATGGAGGTGAACTGAAACTCACCTTGCTTTTTCCCTCCATGGTTTGTTTTTTGCGTCATTGGCTCCATCTTTTCTTGAGTTCTCCACCCTCACCACCCCTACTGTTTTCTTTCATTTCCCAGTTCTAAACACTCCTCTCGGCTTTCGTGAGATTGTTTTTTGCAGAATCAGGCTCTGTCAGGCTTGAGCAGCCCATGAAGAAATGCACTCCAGAAAGAAAAGAAAATAGCCACACCTTATTTTAAGTGTGAAATGGCATTTCTTAATGAGCTGCTCAAGCCCTACAGAGCCTAATCCTCCAAAAAAACAAACTCACCAAAGCTGAGAGGAACGTTTAGAATGGGGAAATTAAAAATAACAGTGGGGGGTCGGGGGTGGAGGAGATCTCAAGGAGTATTTATTAATTTTATTTATTTGGGGATCTAAAAAGTGGGTATTGTGTTGTGTTGTTACAGTCATGACCGAGCCTTCATGACCCCATGGCATCTAATGAAAGGCGGCATCATAGTTGGGAAAATATGGTACGTGTAAAAGGAGCAGAATTAACAACAGCAGCAACAACGGAAACCCTTAATCCAGTAGTTCCTCCACTTGGTTCCCCAAATATCCATGGACTAAAACTTCTAGAAATTTTCACCACTAGCTGTGCTGGCCAGGATCTCTGTGAGTTGTAACGCAATAACATCTGGGGATCTAAAGTTGGGAACCCCCGCCCTACGTTCTTTGAAACTGCTGCTGTGACAATGAATAGCACCAAAGGCATGGAATTTAAATGTTTGCTGTTCCAACATTATGACCAGACTGAGATGGAATGCAACTCTGAGATTGCTCCAACCAGCACAGCCATTTTGGTCATCCTTTAGTCTCCCTCCCAAGAAAGGAAATTTTCCCATCTTGGGTTTTGAAAGTTGATTAACAACATTGTGCCTGAACCCTACAAGTGCTGACCCAACCGGATGAGGAGCTACCCTACATGACAAAGATATGCATTTTTCTTGAAGATCATTTGGTGTTGCTGGAGATCCTAGGAATCCTATTGCAGTCCTCCTTTTTCTTTGTACAATATATACATGTCGAGCAATTCACATTGGATGCAAATTTGTATTAGTGCAAATTATAACAGATTTACACAGTGCTACCAGTGCACAAGGTGCCACACAAAAATACAGAATACAAAACAGGATGACAACAGAAGTTGGGGGGAGGCCGAAACAAAGGAGAAGGAAAATGTATGTTCAACAGCAGTAAGTTCTTAATCTTTTAGGTTTTCACAGGAAAGAAGGATAGTATTAAGGGGAGATCATTAAAGGGTTATTAGTATCAATGCAGCTTAAACACAGAAGCTGAATTCTTGTTCTGTAAGTTGTGCTACATAGGGCTGATGATATAATCAGTTGTGGCAAATTTTCAGAAATAAAACATTAGCAATTCTCCAAAGGTCTGGTGGCTCCCATAGAATTCCTTTTATTGTTGGGAGGCAGGTGGGAGCCATGGGCCAGGATGAGGAAGTCTTTATCATCTAAAATTGCTGCTGGTGACAGCAATTTTTGATAATTAAAGACTTGTCATGGCCCCCATTTGTTCCAAACAAATGCCTGGAGAATCTCAGGATCTTCGGGTGAGTGAGGATTGGGTTTTTTTTTTATTTTTGAAACCTTATCATGGACAGTGATATCATCAGCCTTGCATGGTGTAATTTACAAAAGAGGATTTCAGCCAGATTATGCCAATTGCTTTATCACATGTGCTCCAGATTTCCCACTGATCTGAGATTGGCCAGCGTAAAGGTAGTTGTGGTGGCAGAAATAGTTTTTGCCCATTCCAAATTCCAACATATCTTTGAGTTTGGACAGAACTGTTTGCCAGTAGCAGCAATTGAAGAAGTGCTGAATTTGGCAATACTAACCAGGCCAATAGTACATAAAGACTTTCCTTTTTGCTTTCATCATGGTGACCCACAGTGGCTCAGATCCATTCCACCAGAGAGGTAAGAGGCTCTCTTCATTCACGCCAATGTCAAAAGATGTATTTGTAGCTGGGTCCCACATGTAGTTTCCAGTCATTTGATGGACTTCACAGTGGCGACCTAGAAGGTGAAAGAGTTGCTTTATATTTTCTCATCTCAGTAATATTTCCCTAGTACTTACTCCCTTGATTATTTTCAGAGCCCCATAGAATAAACCCTGATACGGTCTCCCTGAGGAGACTTGATAATCTGCTCCTTCTGACTCAGGCTTTTCAAATGGTGACACTGAAGAAGTACATTTTAAAAAAATGCTGTTTCAAGATAGAAATTGTACACACATTGAGTCCTCACCCCCCCCACACACACACACTCACACTGCAGAGCTTCAGCACTGTTACATTTCTCAGTTATTGATGAATCTCTTCAAGATTTACTAATCATCTAGGCTGTTGGCAGCATAATATGAAATAAGTGGGGTATGGGGGTGGGGGAGGATGTTGCCCCAACTTACACAAAAACTAGTGTAAAATTTAAAAAAAATCGCAAAAGATACAAAAATACAGGTCTTCACCCACAATTCCAACCAGGTTTACCCTCAGATCCAGTTTCTGACAACAAATGTATACTTGAAAAAGCTCAACTTTGGGCTTATAGTCGAGTTTACCTTTCTACAAATGAGAGAAGCCACCCAGCTTTAATGATGGTGATGATGATGATGATGATGATGATGATGAACCACAATGCATTTATTATTTGTATATTAATCTTTCTTCTTCTCCCCTCCTCTCCCCTCCTCTCCCCTCCCCCCTTTTGGTTATGCCAACATTTTAGAGAATTCTAGAACTTTTGGAACAAAAATTAAATATGTGGCTGATTGCTCTTAAATCTTGAAGTACCCAGTGTGGCGTTTAACTCTTTGTCATGAATAATTTATGAGATATGTATCTGTGTTGATTTGTTGTTTGTTGACTAATGGGAGAGTTTAGGGGAGGAGCCTGAGTGGTTCTGAGGGTTAGCCCATCATTGAATTGGTCAGATAGGGACTGAGAGAGAGACAGATAGGGACTGAGAGACAAACAGAAAAGGACTTACAGAGAGAGGGATTAGATAAGAAACTGAGAGAAAGAAGAGATAGAACTTTAGGAACTTTTTAGAGAACATTTGTGTTGCGTGTCTATAAACTTAAGAACAGGGTGTGCAAGTAAGCAATTTCATCTGTAACCTAAGTGAATTTAAGCTATACAGTAACCCCCCCGCCATTTCGTGGTTCAGGTCCCGCAGTCCTGCTACACTGTGGGATTGCAGGACCTGAACCGCGGGGGGCATCTGGATGCTCCGTGCGCCCCCCCCCGCACCTCCGAGAAGCCCCAAAGGCCTCGGAGCCACAGGGGGGGGAGCGGCAGGGGGAGGGACGGCGAGGGCCTCCAAGCCACACGGGAGGGCTGCGGGGAGGGACGGTGTCCCTCTGCGCAGCCCTCCCAGGCACCTCCAGAGTGCCTCAGAGCCGCACGGGGCGGGTGCGCGGAGGGATGGTGTCCCCCTCTGCAGCCACATCGGGCACCTCCGGAGTGCCTCTGAGCCACACGGGGTGGGTGTGCGGAGGGATGGCGTCCGGAGTGCCTCCGAGCTGCGCGGGGTGGGTGCACGGATGGACAGCGTCCCCCTCCGCAGCCGCCCCGGGTGCCTCCGGGGGGCCTCGGAACCACACGGGGGCGATCGGGTCACTCCATGCCGCCGCCCCCACGCTCCTCTGAGGCTTTTGCGAGCCCCCCACGCTCCCAGGCCCCCCCACGCTTCCGCATATCGTGGATTTTCATGGATCGCGGGTGGGATGGGTCCCTAACCCCCACGATTGGTGGGGGTTTACTGTATTCTTCCTGCAAATTACCCTTTATGCTTTTACTTCTACTTTGTTATAAATAAACTACCTTTATCTTTATTGAATTTAAATCAGCCTGAAAACATTAATTTACTAGAGAAACTAGTTGGTGGCAGCAGAAGAGCGAATTAATGGCAGTGCTTGTCAATAGCCTGAGAAAGGGACATAGCATAGGAACGTCACACCCGGCAGCTGATGGCTTCAAACAGACATTTGATAAGCTTTGCTCTGAAGAAACTCTGCTGTAAATCTCACTGGTTGAGATGGATGTTTGTTACTATATATAGAACCCCCCGAATCCAACTGTCCATATTGAGTTTTGCTGCTACCCAGCTTCATAGTCCATTCTTTCTCCCATTCTTTCTTCCAAAATTAAAGATTAACACTTCTCACAAGTAGTAGTAGAGCAAAAGCCACATTCTTTTAAGACTTAGGGTGATGTGAAGGCATTAAAAAGATTATAGTTAACAGCGAAAGGCCATTCCCTTTTTCATGGCAAAGATCTCAAGAACATCATTGTTTAAATACATTTTAAAAATGTCTGCCAGTAGCTTGTTACTGTTGTTTGCTTTCTTTAATGCAGAAATGTGTAACCTAGTGGAAACGTTTCTTGTAAACAAGAATCTATGTAACAGATTAAAATAAAAATTGTATTAAATAGTAACAATTCACACTCTACCTTGCTACATATAGCTACTCGTTAATTCGGTGTTTATGATGATACATATAGGAAGCATTGTAGAAGAATAAACATTTCTTGCAGCAATATTTTATAGTCATGTGACCCTTCTTTTTCCGATAATGAAGAACTTTATATACAAGATCTTATCCTTAAACAATATTGCAAATTAGGCTAGTGCTGTCACTCCTAAACTAATTATGAGAGGTTGTTCTATATAAATGTGCTTTTCTTTTCCAGTATGAAAATTGCTTTGGACCCTGCCAATAAATATTTTGCATAGACAAACATGGTAATAGAGGTGAGATTTGAACTAGTAGCTTCTGTATACACAGCTCACACTCGCTATCCTGTTTTTTTCTCCCTTCCTCTATAAACTGTGAAACTTCAGAAGATCCTGTGCAAGTCATAGGTGTGATCAGAGGCATAGATGTACCTTCAGATGATACCATGAGATGTGGCGATCTAATTTCTTTTTTAAAAAAAATCTGTCTGGCTTAGGTATTCCTATATTGGACCATGTCGCCTCTGTCCCCACCCACCCGCAACCCGCAGCTGTGCCAAGGAATTTACAGTGTGTTTTCTCTGGAGGCTTCTTCAACAAGGGCCTAAAGAAACATTTGAGAATAATAAAATCACAGTGTGATCAGCTTCATTCATTCAGTGTTGTGCAAGGCAGAGAGAGTGTTAATCTTTCCAGTCTTTAACCAGCTGTTAAAATTACAAAGGCCTCAGAGACTAGGAAGAAAACATGGAACCATGAAGAAAATGGGATGCAAGTAGACCTGAAGGAGAAGAAAGAGCACCATGGCTAGTCCTCACATTTTTTAGTATTATTTTTAGTGTGGGCCACCAGAAGGACAGATAAGTGGACTCTACATCAAACTAAGCCTGAAATCTGATTAAAACAAGTGACCTTGAGGATGTTGTTCTTTGTTTATATCACAGGAAGACAAGGGTTGGTGGAAAATACAATAATGTTAGGAGAAGTGGAAGACAGTGGGCTAAGGGGATGACCTTACATGAGACGGATCGGTTCCATAAAGGACACCATAACCCTTCATCAGCAAGCCCTGGAGAAGACTATTAATGAAAATCATGATTTTGAAAATCATTAAGCCATAGTGTCATGATGAACCAATTGACTTGTAGGCACATAACACACACATTAGGCAGAATTCTTTGCATAGTAATGTGGACATTGTGGACATGATGTCACCAGGAATAGCAGATTGCACATAGCTGAAAACTTCCTGCTTCAGTTTCAGGTTGTGCATAACAAGACAAAGTCACACACAACCCAAAACCTAAACAAGAGCTCTTTAATCAGCACTCAGAAGCAGTCTACTGGTGATGGGGATGTCACCCCCACTGCACCAACAGACCTAGGGATCAGGATTTTAGCCATCATTATCAAATGCAATGAGTCAGTGTCCACAATCCTGCCAGTTCTATCCACGCACACATACTAATTTTACATGAAAGGTATTTTTCCAAAGAAAATTGCCTGTTTAGACCTTTTTATCATCCAAGTGGTTTAAAATAAATAAATAAATAAATAAATAAATATTGTGATGTATGTATTTCAACATGAAATGATGATTGCTATTTTAGGAAACAGCACTGTGTTTAAAATGCCTATGATTTTTATTGGGAGGAGGCAAAGTCACCAAAAAACAAACACTGGAAAATATATCTTATGATCTTGCTCATCATTTGCTCACATGATGAACAGTGTGATGTATTGAACAAAGTGGCAAATAAGGACTCAGGAATCTTGGGTTGAAGTTTCCACTTGGCCATAGACACTCGCTTGGGGTGGGTGGGGGTGGCAATGGGAAAATCACTCTTTAAATATTTCCTGTTCCTTGAAAACCCTGCTAGGACTGGTGCAAGTCAGATGTGACATGACAGCAGATGAAATGGCACATTTACTCACAAGTCTGTAACAGCAGAACTACTTCCATTAGAATCTCATTAGAATCACTATCTTGGCTTACTTGTACTTGCTGCCTTCCTCAGTTGGACAGAAATACGAGTATGGATTAAGAACATCCAGGATCTGTAGTTCCTAAGAGACAATATCTTACAGGAAGACACACTGTTCTCTGTCCATCAAACCAGGAGTCCCATAGATTCAATGAAGGGACATAATTCCATATGTCCTTAGAGCATAAGTCTTCCTTCTCTTTCATTGCCCTTTGGAAGGTGAACTGCTTAGGAAACTGCAGGGAGGGACTCTTCCTGCAACCTTTGCTTCTCATACTCTGCCATCTTAAACCAAATGGCATGGGATGGCATGTAGAACAAGTGAATGCTGTAGAAGGGGAAATATGGCAGTCATCAATACTGCTTCTCAGATCTCTCTTCAGCACAATAAGGTAGCATAAATGGGATGTTTTTTTGTAGTAAAAATGGAGAACAGTGGTCCTTCAGAAGATTTTGGCTTACACATGTCTGCACTCCAGCCAGTATAGCCAAAGGTAAGGGTTGGCCAGTCTAAGAATATCCGGGGCTGTCTAAGAACATGTGGAGTCCATAAATATCTGGAAGGCCACAAGTTGTTCACCCCAATACAAAGAATTGACTCCTGCATCCCATTTTTATGTGTGAACAGCCTAGGTGTGGATAAAATGCATGTGACTGCCCCATCATCTCTAGTTTATAAATCTATTTTATTTATACCCATTCATCATCTTAACTGAACAGCAGGGTCTGTAATTTTGTTGTGGGTGTACAATTTAGAACTTGCCTCACCTGCAATTCTCCATTCCCTCATTAAGCAACAAAGTTTAGGGTTCCCTGGGTGAAAGCATAATGTTTAAATTGTAAAATTTAATAGTTGATGTAGGTTTTCAGTGATTTTGCTCTCTAAAATCATATTCATTGTGAATTCTCCAGAAAAACACCATGATTTAGGTCTAGATGCATGGCCTTGAACAAATAACAACCATCACATTTCACAGATGTGTTTAAGTTTCCAGTAATATTTTCCCCATTTAGCCACATTTCTGTATCAAATTCCTCACCTTCCGTCAGCTCAGCTGTTTACAGTCCATTTACCCCCTTCATGGCCACAGAGGATTATCACCTCATGTAAAGGAAAAAGCTAACTTTTAAAAACAAGTTGTGTAGGGGCAAGCATCCAGAGACCTAAAGCACTAAACAGAAAGTAATACGGAAGTACTTTTCCTTGTTTTCCATAAGGGGTCAATAGATTTTTAACCTGTGCCGCATTACATCTGGATTGGCTGATGATTGAAGATGGGAATTCCCTTGCATGTAGTACTTTTCAAAAGCAGTGAAGTGTTGCCAAGAAGATTGCAACAGCAAGGGAGGATGTGTGGGAAAAGTACTTATCTAAGAGAAAAGGAAAATCATTGGGGCTGAAGTTCAATGCCATATGTGATGATGGGAGGCTCCAGTGGGATATAAGCATGTGTGCATATGTGTGTTTACAGATGATTTAGCTCAGAAAGCCAGTTATAAAAGCTGGGATAAATGGCAGAAGGACTTGGCAACAGGCTATAAAAGAGCCAAATGACTGTGGCAGCGTGATCATTATCTATTTGATGTCTTCTTTTAATTCATTGATCTTTATTCCTTAAATTGGCCAGGGGGGGGTCAGGTAAGAAAGACTAGGGTCAGGCATTTGGTGCCGCTCTCCCGTTCCGATCCCTCAGCCCATCACCACATTTCTGGGAGCCACTCTGTCAGTGCCTCTGACCTCTCCTGTCTTCTGATAAATGCCAGATCGGCCCATAATAAGATCCCTCTTGTCCATGATTTGATCATGAATGAGTGTGCTGACCCAGTATCTCTGACCGAGATCTGGGTGGGGGCAGAGGGGGGCGTCTCTCTCCCAGCTGTGCCCCCCAGGGTACCGTGTTCAGCACCTGGGCCTCCATGAATCTGTCCCAGCATGTTATTGGTTCCACCCATAGGGCTAGGCATAACCTGGACCTGGCATTTACCTCCATGTCTGCGGATTATAATCTGAGGGTTGGGAACTTGCATTCCTGGCCCGTGTCATGGTCAGATCACCATCTGCTGACCTTTATGACAGAGTTGAGGGCGATGAAGCAAGAACAGAGGAGGCCTGAGAGCAGATGGAGGAATGGAGCGGACGGCATCTAACTGGGCTGCAGTTTGTGCACTGATCAGGCACTGTGTGCAAGCTATTAGGGAGGCTAAAAGATCTTATGGGGCTTTGAACCACCAGGCTGGTGGTTCCAGGTGGTTTGAGACCTCACCAATCTTGGTCAGCTGGGGCCTCCTCCTAGTGATTTCACTAGTGAGTTGTTTGCAGCCCACTTTAAATCCGAAATTGAGGCCATCCGTGCTGTTCTGGACTCCGGTTCCAATAGTCTGTTTCCAAGTGCCACTAGTGCTGCATCCCCTTGGTCTCCTTCCTTGGTTGAGTTTGGGCCTGTGACCCCTGCTGAGGCCTCCAGGGTGCTGGCCTACTGCCGGCCAGCGGCTTCTCTTCTTGACCCCTGCCCATTCTGGCTGATTTAGACTTCATTAATTGCCACCGACCCTTCTGGGATGGGGTTTTTCCTCATCTCCTGAAGGAGACGGTGATTAAGCCCGTTCTGAAAATATCTGCCCTGGCTGCAGATGATATGTCCAACTATCATCTGATAGCCAATGTTCCCTTTCTGGGCAAGGTGGTGGAGTGGGTTGCTGCTGAGCGGCTCCAGACATTCCTGGAAGAAGATTGCGTCCTGGATCCACTCCAGTCCGGGTTCAGGCTGTGTCATGAAACAGCCCTGGTCATGCTGCATGTGGGGTGCCCCAGGAGTCAGCGACCTCCCCCATGCTCTTTAATATTTATATGAGGCCGCTGGCTGAGGTCATTCGGAGAGGTGGGGCATGCTGCCATCAGTACGATGATGACACACAGCTCTACCTCACTTTCTCTCCCTCTGCAACACAGGCTGTACAGACCCTTGATTGCTGCCTGGCTGTGGTCATGGAATGGACCAGGACTAATGGGCTCAGACTCAACCCAGAGAAGACCGAGGTTCTGTTCCTTGAGGGTGGGGGCAATGGGTACAGTGTCCCTCTTCCCAACCTAGGTGGACAGCTGGGTGTTGTCCTCGATCCGGCTTTGTCCCTGGAATCTCAGGTGGCAGCTGCTTCTAAGGTGGCCTTTTACCAACTGAGCATTATCACCCACATTCACCTGTACCTTGACAGTGACTCTCTGAGAACAATTGTGCAGGCGTTGGTTATCTTGAGGATAGCCTATTGTAACACTCACTCACTAGGGCTTCCCTTGACCCTTGTTCGGCGGTTGCAGCAAGTGCAAAATGTGGCAGCCAGATTGGTGGTTGGCGCGAGCAGGTATAACCGCATCACCCCAATTCTGGCTCACCTGCATTGTCTACCTGTTGCCTCCTGGATAAGGTTCATGGTACTGGTTTTGATTTATAAAACCCTCCATGGCTTTTTGACCAGAGTTATTTGGCGGAGCGCATATCCCAAATATCATCTTCAGCCCGGCCCACCAGAGCATCGCAGGCCTTCTCACTTCAGGGAAACCCAAAACTCCTCCACTTGGGGTTGAGCCTTCTTGGTGGCTGGCCCGACTCTTTGGAACTACTGTATCTTCCAAGAGAGATAAGGCTTGCAGAGTCCCTTCCAATGTTTAAAAAACATCTTAGAACTTGGCTATTTAAAGCCATCTTCGGCAACTGCTGAGGTTATTGTCTTGTCCATATGTTAGTTTACTGTTTGCTGCTGCCATCTTGTTTTCTACCAGTCTTATTTCATATTCTTTTATTTGTTATGACTACTTTTTATTATTTTCCTGGCTGTTTACTGCCCAGAGTTCCTTTGGGAAAGTTGGGTGGTTTATAAAATAGAAATAATAAATAAATAAATAAATAAATAAATAAATAAATAAATAAATAAATAAATAAATAAAACTATCAAGTCTTATACTGGCTGAAATCCAGTAGTGAACTAGAGTAGACATATAGAATCTATGGAGTTTACAGAACAGTTGGCTCACCAAATCCCCATTGATTCAATGGGTCTACTCTGATTGTTGCTTACTACTGGGATACATACAATACACTGCAGTTCATTAAATCAATGAACACCCACTCAGCACAATGATAATGATGTAAATGCAGACTAAACATATTAGGAAATGAAAATGTTCTAATGTTAAGAATGTGGTCTGAAGCGATGTGGGCTGGAAATACTAATCTAGTAGGGCCAGATTCTGAAAGTAAGATTGGTAAAGTAACTGCACATAAATTTGAGATTCTCTATGTGGTAATGAGACTCTCCAGACTGCCATTTCAGAGAATAGAGAATAATTCAAATAATGTAACACAAATGGTTACATTTTTGTTTGTAAGGTTTTAACTTTTAAATGTTTGAAAATGTATGTTAAATGGTTTTAAAAATGATTTTCACAAATGAAATTCAGCTTTCCAAACCTCCCAGGCAACAGCCACTCTGTAGGACAGTGATGGTGAACCTTTTATAGACCGAGTGCCCAAACTGCGATTCAGAACCCACTAATTTTTCACAAAGTGCCAATACAGCAATTTAACCTGAATTCAGGTGGCTGTGAAGGGGCAGTGTTGGGTGCCCACAGAAAGGGCTCCGAGTGTCACCTTTGGCACCCATGCCATAGGTTCGCCTAAACTGCACTAGGCAGTAGCAGTGTTTAACCTCTTGTTAAACATCTTTCATACCTACACAACTGCATTAAGGGAATAGGTCAGAAGCAAGTTGACACCATGTAACAACAGAATAAAAATAATAATCTCTGTTCTATAACTACAATAAAAGGAAGTGCATGATTATTATTATTTTGCTACACAGTGTCCTGAGATAATCATGGGATTAATTTAAAAGGAGTGTCTTGCTTATTTACTTTCATTTAGGAGTTACAGCTCTGTAGCATTTATTAATTCTGCATGCTAGATGGGACTCAGAAGTCAAAATATACCCTTTACTTGTCTGCACTTCAGTTTTCTCCCTCTCCTCTCATATTCCATATCGGAACCTAATTGTGGGGGAAATGCTTTAAAGCAACAGAGTAGCATGTGGGAAGGTAGGGGAAAGGGGTTAGCATTTATTCCTTTACCTTCCCTACTTCTTTTCATGTATAGGCAGAGAACTTCTTATTCATCTGGTCACATATATTTTGGCCTTAATGATGAACATCCAAATAGGACTGAACTGAGAATAAATGCAGGCTAGAGTCTATCTCTGGTCTTTCGTTTTCATCCACTGTTTTTCTGTATTATTGTTTTAGTGCCATCTGTTCTGTTGATTAATTGTTAATTATTTTTAGCAGTTTTATTCTTATTTCCAATTTTGCATTTTTTTTTACTATAAACTGCCCAGAGTAGTGCCTTGGCATTAATGGGAGCAGTGTATAAATTAAAGAAATACATTTTATGCTAGATTAGAAATACAAAATACATATAGTGTGAAAAGAACTATTAAATGATTTGGACTTATTTTACCCTTTACTTGTCTGTGAAGATTCTCAGTCATCCAGGTGAGTTTATCTGGAAGTTGAATCATGGCTACTGGACTTCTTTTTCTTGAGAGAAAGAAACGTTTTGCTGCTCATCCAAACAGCTTCATCAGTATGAATACTTGTTTCAGTCTTGAGGCAATAGAAATATATTCAACGACATTAATTAAGCCTCAATGTTTGTTCTTCTGAAGTTCCAGCATTTCATGATATAACAGATTAATATACAAATGTGATGGTGGTACACTGTTACCAATACCAACCATAATCATTGTGAGTTTTTCGGGCTGTTTGGCTGTGTTCTGGAAGTTTTTCTTCCTGACGTTTCGCCAGACTCTGTGGCTGGCACCTTCAGAGGGCAAGGAACTCAGGGAACAAGGAGTTTCTCTCTGTGCTCTAAGGTATAGAGTGCTACTGGGGTTCATAAAGTTGTGGGAAATAGGAAGCTTGTCCTAAGCAGGACAAGAGATGTTAGTCATTGTATTGTTACTCTTATTCATGTCCTGCTGCAAAATTTTATCCTGAACTCTTAATTACCATGAGTTTATTTGAGGATGTTCTCAGCCTCCTAATGCAATGTTGACTTTTTAAAACTTAGCTTGGCTGCTTCTTCTGTTTTGATTACTGGAGGGGAGAGGAGGTGCTGCAGCTGTTGGTCAACTGTTCCATTACTAGATGGATTGATGGTGAATGTTCTGAAGTGGCTGGTTGGTTCATCAATGAGACAGCTCATGCTTAGAAGAAATTCTTCTCAAAATGGCAACCTCTTGGACTTTGGGAAAGACATACTTATTAGAACTTGGAGAAAAAGGAAACCTCTCCAGCCAAGAGGAGTAGACAGATGTGTAAGAGAAACAACATCTGGCAGTTTAGAAAAGATAGGGAACACATAACAAAATTAAGTACAGTGGTACCTCTACTTACAAGCCGCTCAACTTAATTGCAGTTCGATTTAAGAGTGACAAACCGTAGGTGTTTTAACTGCTGCCTTACAAATTTTAGATGCGGTCTGCTCTAGTTAAAAGTGTTTTTATTTATTTTTTATTTTTTATTTTTATTTTTTTAGATAGGGCTGCTGTATTTAAGAGTTGTTCGACTTAAGAGCATGCATTCGGAACAGATTAAGCTCATAAGTAGAGGTACTACTGTATCTCCAAAGCTAGTTGTTGTGAGTTTTTTGTGCTGTTTGTTCATGTTTTGGAAGTTTTTCTTCCTGACATTTCACCAGGCTCTGTGGCTGGCATCTTCAGAGGACAAGGAGCTCAGGGAACTAGGAGTTCTCTCTGTGCTCTGGGGTATAGAGCACTCCAAACAGGCCAAAAAACTCACCGTGACTATCAGATCCTGGCCGTGAAAGCCTCCGAGAATACATTATCTCCAAAGCATTTGAAACAAATGTACTGTATTCTGTACCGTGAAGGGGGGATTTGGGAACAAGCATGCTAACACTGTTCCCCACTACACAACAACCTTGTTGTCTTCCCCTTGACTATCTGCAGGGTAAAACCTTTATCTGTGGAGGCAACCCTGAGTCCTGAACTTCTAGGATTATAATTATAAACCCCAAAGAGAGCGTCCATCATGGCTCTTTTCCATATATGGCTGATAGTCCTAAGAGTAATGGGGTGGTAACCTTATATGGTTGCCCCCACTCCCCTGATTTGTGGGTTAATATTAATTAATTAAACAAAGAGCCTCCTTTTTTAAAAATCTTCCAGCAAGAGGGAAGAATCTATTCACTGCCTATTTGATCCTTTTGTGTTCTGCGGGAAGCTGAGGTTAGAGACAGCCAGTAATTATTGCTGAAAGCATAAGGTTGTCAAGAAGTGATTGAGGTGGTCTTTCTGTGTTCCTAAAGCCAGGCCTCAAAGGAATTCTGTACTGAAGCCTTGAAGATCAAGCCCCCAATAAAGCAGACTGGTGTGCCTGCTCCTAGAGAAGACAGAAACTTCTGCTTTGACACTTACATGGCTAAATTAGGTAAGTGCTTCCCTCTCCCAGCCGTGGGCTAGCTCTAACATCTGTTCTTGTTCCCAGAAAGCTATTTTGGCTTCTCTCCATCTCTACTTTTCATCCTTCAGAAAAACCCCTTCTGCAATACTCCAGACTTATATTCTAATATAACGAAGCACATTTTTAAAAAGTTCTGCAGGATGAAGAGAACAAAAGCACATTTTCTAAGAGTTCAGCAGGATGACACTCTGCCCAGATGATTTCTGGAAGTCTCCAGGTTGGTGCCTGTTCTTGGACTCTTGCACCTCATCGCTGTCCTATGTGCTTTCTGCTCTTGGTTTAGGCTCCCTGCATGCCCTTTTGAGTCCCCTTCTCTCTCTCCCGCCCCTTCCCCAAATATGCACCTGAGCAGGCAAAAGAACAGATTAAAAACTCTCACTTTCTTCTCACCTTTCTCCTTCCTTTTCATTCTTCGCTAGTCTTCTCGGCCTCAGTATGGTCACATCACTGTGGTTAAAGGGACTTCAGCAGATGGAATGCAGATCCACCACTCTTTTTATTTATTTATTTATTTTAGAGTATTTTTAACCTGCCTTTCTCCTTGGAAAAAGGACCCAAGGTGGCTTACAGAATGAGGGATAATATACAGTTCAGTACAATTAAGACATGTTCAAGTATTTGAGAACAGGGAATTGAGGGACATCTTATAGCATTAAAGCTACAAGAGAACACGAGCAGTTAAAGGGGAGTAAAGTTCCATGTAAAGTTATGAGTGATGGAAACTAACATTGAAAACATAGTGTCAATGTAAACCCATAAAGTTATAATTAGTTATAAACACAAAGTCTGTGTGATCCTGTAGATTCAAATAAAAGACACATAATACATAGACCATCATTCAGGGAAAGCTTGCCTGAAGAGAAAGGTCTTTGCTTGTTTCTGGAAGGACAAAAGAGTGGGAGGGAGTTCCAGAGTCTGGGTGCAGCAGTTGAGAAGGCCCTTTCATGGGTTCACATGATACACATCTGTGAGGATGGCGGGATGGAGAGAAAGGTGTCTTCTGATGACCTTAACACCTGAGTTGGTTCATATTGTGAGATTTGATCTTTGAGGTAGTTAGGACCCAGGTCATACAGTGCTTTGTAGGTCAAGGCCAGCACCTTGAATTGTGCCTAATAGCTGATTGGCAGCCAGTGGAGCTGCACTACTGTGTCAAGGGACAGGTATTAAAAATGGCACTGTCCATATTTTTATTAAACCACATCAGGGCTTCACTCACTCATCAGCCCATGTCGGGTGGCTTCCTACTGATAGCGCCAGAGTCACAAAGGGAGAGTCGTTGGCCACTTGGCATGTTGCAAAAACAGAAAGGAGGAACAGATTTTTTTTTTGCACGTCAAGAGGGTGAGGACTTTCAGCATTGTCAGTAGCTAGGAAGCCTCCAAGCAGTGGCTGGCAAGCAGCTGAAATGACATATTCAGCTTCAATGGCTGCTTGTAGATAGCCCACAGCAAAAAGCTTTGCTCTGGATTATTATAAACCTGTCACTTTTGGTCCCAAATGGTTTCTAATTATGAATAGCAGGAGACCTCTGAGGGTATACAGTAGTCCCCTGCCACATTGCAGTTCATACAGTATATTACGGTCCTGGTATATCACCAGCTGGGCTTCAATGCCCTGCAAAAAGCCATGGTGTGTGTGTGCGCGGGTGCACTTGGAGGGAGAGGGGGGAGGTTGCGAGGGAAAAGAAGGAAATGGCCCTCACCCACCCAGGTGCCCGCCTTCTCCATCCCTCTCTCCCTTTCTTCCCAGAAACATTGCGGTGCCTCCATTTTGTCTTCTCCCCTCCCGCTCCCCATGACGCTTCAGTGACAGAGCATCGCAACGGCTGACAAGACAGGAATGGCTTGTGGTGGCGCGCAAACCACGCACACGGTTGCCGCCACATGCCTTGGGGAGGTTCCGTGGGCACAGGGGAGGGGGGCAGAAAGTGAACGTCTCGGACGCCCCCATGAGCATGATGTCACTCTTGTGCTGCCTTGCACCTTGGGCTCCCTCTAAAGCTGAGGGTCACATTCCCTTACCTCTCCCAAACCAAGTGTCCCTTGGGGGGGGGCTAGATGGAGGGGATCCTTGCTTATTCCTATCCTTACTTATTCCTCTAGCTGGGAAGGATTCTGAGAGTGAGGACAAGGAAAGCAGAGAGGGTGTGACTTTTTTTGGTTGGCCCACCTGACCAAGGAATTATGTTTTTAATCTGTCAGCAGCCCCTGTCTCTCATTCAAAAGAATCCATGAAGAGGATACAGTACTAGGATGGGCGCCCTCCTTAATGGTGTGCAAGTGCCTTTGGGAAGCATCCTCCAACACTCCTCCGTCTGCCTTTTGCTGCTCCAAAGCAGGGCAGCAGGTGGGGTTTGGGCATTTCAGTTATTGCTTGCTGGTGGTTTATTGTTATAAGGGTCTGATCTGGGGGGGGGGCTGATCCTTGCAGCCTTAAGAGCTAAAAGGTTTTAATTTTTGTTTTACATTTCGCAGTATTGCAGCTCTAGTACTTTGGAAAGGAATGCTTCCTTTTTAATTTAAATGATTTTTATTTTTACCTAGTCCGGTCTATAATAGGTCTTTCATTATTCCAACTTTTTCTCCCCAAAACTTTTCTGGCCCAAACTTTTTGTAAGGACGGGTCGGGGGGGGGCTTACAAGGGGTAAGTGGATGGGCTTATAAGGGATCGAGGGGGGGGCTTGCAGTGAGGGGGAAGGTTCAGTGGCAGCCCCTCCCCCACATTCTCAGCCACCAAATCTGGCTGTCCTTACAAAAAGTTTGGACACCCCTTCTCTAGTACATTCACCCTCTACTGCAGCAATTTCTTCTCCTTCCTTTACACTTTTCTAATTTATTTTACCTTGAATTGTTAATTGTATCCAGGGCCGGCGTGTCCATTAAGGTAAACTAGGCAGTTGCCTAGGGCGCCACAATGGAGAGAGGGCGCTGGCCAGCCTGCTGCCCCCCGCCCCCCGCTGGCCACTGCCGTCTGTCCCCCCTGCTGCCTGTCGTCGTCCACCCGCCGCCCCCCGCGCCCATCACCACACCCGTGCCCATCACCATCTACCCCCACACCCATTGCCGTCCCCTTTCATCCAACACCCCCTGCTGCCCTGCCTTCCTCTGCCGCTGCTGCCTGCCGCTCGCCACCCGCCACCCGCCACCCGCCCCACCCCCACCCCTCACCTAGGGCACAAAAAAACCTAGCGCCGACCCTGATTGTATCAGCTTGCACTTTTGGTTCATTTAAGCTGTGGCATATCGTTTACACTTAATAAATTGTGGCCTTTTGCTTTTACCAAACACATGCCTTGCCTTCCAATCCCAGGTTCATGAGGAGTTTCTGCTCACTAAACATTTCCTCTTGTTTGCTTGCTGCTTCTTTCTATCACATTCCTGCTGTGTAACATGCTCAAGAAGGAAAAGTGGAACAGGTGATAACTCTAGGCCACTATAAAAATAACAAAACATTGCTAATATTTCGGGGGAAGGCCCCCTTCCTCAGAGCAGTACCAATAGGTAATAACATGGCAAAAGAGGGCAGGAGGTATTTTTATGGTCCCAGTCCTTCCAAAGACATGTCACGTACACACATTCTCACCTCTCCTCAATGTGAAAAAAAAATGTGAAAAGTGAACTTTGAAAACATTGTAGAAGTTCCAGTCCATAAACTGCTGACTCCGGAGGAATCCATGTGAATGAAATACTGTAGTGCTTTTCTACAGTAAATAATCCGAGTAGTCGTGATAATTATTTGCTGGTAATGAAGTCATCATAATAAATAATACACCTATCATAACAATAACATAAGCCATGATGTTACAGTATGTTCTGCTTATATACCGCCCGATACCACTTTAAGTAGTCTCTGGACGGTTTACAATTTTAATTACAGTGTGCAGGCTACACATTGTATGCCAGTTTAACAAAGCTTTTTATTATGCAACTATCAGAGCACTGGCATGAATCTTTACAATCCAGATATGCATCATTAAAGGTATTCTAGAAAAGAATTTCAGAGGATGAAAAGTTCCCATATGAATTTGTAGTGTGCTTAAATGTGCCAATATTGTTTCAGATATAAACAAGGCACAGATATATCTGAATTCCCGTATATGGCAAATAATGAATAAAAAGAAAAAGTAAAGAATGACAATTGCAATCACCCTCTTCTAGTTTATATTTTTCTTTTTAGTTAGAAGAACTACACATTTTGCTTTACATGATGGAACCACCTCTGATCTTATAAGAAATAGTTTTATACTGTCTCCAAACTTGATTATCTAGTTTCAGCAATGAGCAAGGTATATCTTAATGAATTGCTTCAGAAAGTGGGAAAAAGCACTTAGAATAATCCAGTATTCCAGTGGTGGTATATGCATCACCTGAGACAAATATGACATATTGCAGAGTCATTTAATTACTTTTGTGAATTCCAGGTATTATTTCCTAAGAGGAAAATTCATCTAAATATTCATTTATTTAAGGCAGGGCAATTACAACTGCTCAACCTAAAAGTTTATGATGCTTAATGCACCACCCCCGCGATCAGTTGAAACCACCAAATAAGGTTGAGACAGGGTACATTTCTGCAAAGCATTCCTTACTTGACAATTAAAGTGGAGAAGAACTGATTTATCTCTTCATTTTCCCGTTCTTTCTAAATCATGCCTTTGAACCTTCCCGGAGGATGAAGTTTTATCTGAAAACTTTGTCTGTATCCATGCTCATAGCATTCCTGCGAGGAATCTAGTGACTTTATGTGATCTCCAGCAATTAAGGGTACCAGACCTTAAAAGCCATTAGTAAGAAAGCCAAAGAATATACTCACCGGTCATCAGGGTGTAATAGTTTGGATAGGAGAGACTGGGAAAGTCTGGGGTCAGATAGTCGGCTCTCACTCCCTTGTTCACAATTTCTTTGAAGCCCGGCAAGGATTCAAGTGCTTCATCGTTGATATAATCATGGCGAAAGCCGTCTATCAAGAACAGTAGAAGCTTTCGGCGGGCAAAGGATGAGCTTGCCAGGGTGAGGACAAGCAGGAGAAAGGGAGTTATGTGCTTTGCCATAGGACTGGATGGAGTCTTGCCAGAGCTGTGTCAACACTGCCTTGTCCCCGTGGAGTGATTCTGAATCTGAATCTACCCTCTGAGGGCTGGACCTCACACGGCTCAGTCCTCACTTTGCTAGTTCGATTTCCGAGTTTAAAGGCACAGTAGCATGAGCTGAATGTGCCAGGCATTGCATGCAACAGGCTCACTGCAGAATACTGCTGCTGATGTTAGGCAGGGCTTGCCCAGAAGCCATGCTCCAAGAGTGAGGTGTTTTTTTTTTGTTTGTTTTTTAGTTACTGAAAAAACACAGCACAAGACAAGCAGCAGAGAGAAATGTACTTCTACCTTTCAAATGTGACACACTTGTTACAAAGGTTAACAGAGGAATATGACTACGGGTTCCCTTCCGACATTCAGATTGCGTGACGTTATGGAGAAAAATGGAGAAAACAAAAATATGTTAAACTTTTCCCTTAAAGGTAATGGTTTAATATAATTTAAGCACAAAGACTTCCTAAAAGAATTCTTAATGAAATGTATACAAAATCCTGAACAATACCCTTGCAGGCCAAGGAACACACTGGTGTACAGTAATAAGACTGATTTTGCCAGATTAATGCTAGCAGTCTTCACTTTGACTGTCATTAATTATTAGCTCGATATGACAGCAACATGTACACTTCCTTGATTTGATCAAGTATTTAAATTAACCAAAGATAGGGATTGCAAGAAGATTGGATGATTGTCCAGTTCCCTCCAAAATTGACTGGGCAGCCATCCACCTGTGTCTTGACTACACGCAGTGCCTTGTGCAGGTGGGTCGGTGTGAAATAGTATATAACACCCTTTAAAAATATCCTTAGAATACTCAGCATCCTGAAAACTGTGGATCAAATACTGGCTATCAGCTGCCTACAATATAACTGATTTGCTCACTGCTCAGCACTGTTTTGAAGCTTTGGGGTACAATAGCTTTAAGTGTGCACACATTTTTGATCTTATGGTGATATTTTGGTACATTGTTTTCACTGTGTATATGAGAATGAATGAAGCCATCAACTGCAGGCTTGTAATTAGGAATATTAAGTTGAGAGAGGCAAAAAGATACATTCTGTAAACTGTAAACCGCCCAGAGACTACTTGAAGTGATATGGGGCGGTATATAAGCAGAACACTTTGCTTTTTTAGTTCTCATTCAACCAATTGCAAATCCCATAGAATATCTGAAATATGCCAGACTGTTTTCATCTTGAGGTGTCTCAATTCCCCTCATTCATGTGCTTCATCTGGAACTCTATCAAATTTCTCATTTGATTCTAGAGGGCTCAGAAACCTCAGCAGAAGTATTGGGAGTACAGAAGTCTAGCATGAGTTGAAGGCAGCAACTGATCTCTGTAGGATGTCCTGTTTAAGGTGAAGCCATTTTGGATACCGTCGAGCTTGATTTACATGAAAGAGTTTCCCCTTCATGATTTTCTGAAACTTCAAAAACAATAAAAAACACTTAAAAGCTACACACACACACACACACACACAAACCCCACAGGCAAGGCAACAGCAAATCAATCTACCCCCAAAGCAGGTAAATGGTGCATGAGAGAGAGAGAGAGAGAGAGAGAGAGAGAGACTATCATCAGACCTATGCAGGACTTGTTTACATTATTTCATCATCATTGCCACCTACACACAGGGCAAAAAATACCTCAGACACCCAGAAACCAATTTTAAAAGTAGTAAAGCGCGTGCACACATGTGCGCACGCATGCACGCGCAGACACACACACACACACACACACACACACACACACACACACACACACA
>JAHTLZ010000330.1:52829579-52843383 GCA_023846285.1 Phrynocephalus versicolor
ATAATAATAATAATAATAATAATAATAATAATAATAATAATAATAATGCCAGAACATAGGCTCACAAAAAAATTAGGCTAAAGCTACACCTTATACATAATATGTCACACACTGTTACATTTCTCATTTTACATTAAGTCAGAGTGGGTCATTTTTGTGGTGCTGGGAATTAATCTCATCCTCGAGCATCACTTGTGAACCACACTTCTGCTGAAATTTAGTACATTTTCCCCTTGCCTTTAAGAGTTTTATCAGCTCATTCCTCCCTTTCAATGGCATGATTTCTCACTGAAGTCTGATGGACTGGTTTCAGGGGAGCCTTGGAGAGGACATAAAATGGTCTCTGAATACCTAAAGTAGATTTAACTAGCTCCCGAATGAAGGGATGTGATATTTATTAGAAATGGAGCATGCTTGAGGTGCACTCTTTTCACTCTGACTGCACCTTGGAGGAATATGCGGAATGATGTATGAACCGTATTCCTCATATGAATCACATTATCTTCCTGTGTGCCTATAGTTATTTGTAACCTAAAACAGAGAGAATGGAGTACAGTGTACAATGTGTCATTTGGATCTTAGCCAAAGAGGGCTGCCACTGTAAAGACATCCATGCCATTTTTAAATGAGTACTATGTCTTCAAAAGCTCTCTCATTATTATCAGACCACAAACTGTAACATCTTTGCCCATGAAACAGTAAGAATTACCTTAATTTGTTTAATTTTGTCCTCCTTCTCAGGCTTGGGTTTTCTTCCTGTAGGAACAAAAAGAAGGAATTGTACATTTATGTCCTCATAGAACTCCAGTTCATGATCACCATTTCAGAACTATTCTCCCAAACTGTATGGAACTAAGGGAAGCTCTACAACAGCAGAGGTTGCAGTTTACTCTGACAGTGTAACAATATGATAGTGGACTAACGAGTAGATGCTTCATTAAAGTATATGCATAAGGATTACAACCCAAAATACTGCAGATATGGCACTCCTTAACAAAGCCATTACTTCATTACTCCAAGGGATTAACTAGCAAAACAGAATGCATGATGCACCATCATTAGAGTGTTTCTCCTTGCCCCTATGACATACCACCAGTACAAAGGAAGTAGCTATATACCAGGCAGTGGGGCTATCTTGCCTGGTATTATCTATTTTACTCTGCTTGACGGTATCTCTCTTTCAAGCAGAAGTCTTTTTATACTGATGACAAACTGGTCCTTTTTTCACACTGGAAAGAGCAGGTGTTGGACCTGGCTGGCATCTACCATATCCAAAGCATTAATGCTCTACTATTGAGCTATAGCCCTTCTCCTCACAATTAATGGAGCAAAGGTATGCTCAGTGTGATGGGAGTTCCATAGAGCGCACAGCTAAACACAACCATCTTATCAAGTGGAACCAATATGGAGCTGGTACCCTCTGTCCCTCCGTGGAAGGCAGATGCCTATTTTCTCACACAGAAGTGAATAGATTACCAAAGCACAAATTGATTCTATATTCCTTGTTCTCATTTTCTCAAGTGCAAAATGTCAACAATGATATTTTCAAGTGACAAATAATAATGACTATCACTAATTTATTACAGGCCCTTTTTAGCGTTTTTGATGAAATGATTCAAATTAATTAATTTCATATTTTTTTTAACATGTTAAAACATCCCTTGATGTTTTTTTTAACATCAACGAATTACCGTAAGAGATCTTAGGAAACTTATGCTGACCTGCATTAAGGATAGCAGTAAGATTTCCAAACTGTGGACGTGACACTGTGGATTATTAGTGGTGATATTACAGACGAGATGTGCCTCATAAAGAAAACAACTGACTGTTTATCTGGCACCTAATCTCTTCTTTATGAAGCTGAAGGGTAACACAAGGCCCACACAAATTATCTGACTAAGTCATTTGCTAAGCCTATGAAGGTAGACAGGAAAATATCTACCTTTCTTTGATGGCCTTTCAGATAACGGCAACATCCGGTATACCCTGAAAGCATTGTTTCCTTTCTTTATGCTCTTGTCTTTGACCTCTTCAATATCAGGTAATGAGTTCATCGCACATCGAAAATTGGCTTTCCACGTCTTTGGGTCTGCTTTATCAACCTCCGGCTGGTACTTTCCTAATGAAGAAGAAAATAAAAGTACTTGTTAAATTGGTCTGTGTTACATAGTTGTGGGAGAATTTGCTTGCAAGGGCACTGGAGCATCAAGGCTTAATTTCAATATGAGGAAGGAAAGGGTTAGGATTTAGGGCCGAGAAATGCCATCAAGAAACAAGGTCTGTGTTTTTTTAACCGACAGGAGTAGGCAGGGAAAGCAAAGGCACACTGGAAGCTTCCTTTGTTGGTCCACAAGTGTGTCCATTAATTTTTTCTTCCCTTTCAAGGCAGAAACACAACTGTATGAGTGTTCCTGCAGTATGAGTATTATTATGAAAGCACTCCTGCCCTTTTCTAGTGGCATACATGACCATGTGGTGCAAGTCCAATGCTAAGATTAGTGATATTATGCCAACAGAGCTGTAGATGACATCCCTTCACACTGGGATTTTACTATTCCTCTTTGAAGTTCTGAACACTGTCCACAATGTACCTTGAAACTTGTTCTAGGTGTCCATAATTGTCCACACTGACCCATAAAATCAGCTGTGATCTTGAAGGCATATGGACGTTCTCTCATATACACACAACCTTGCCACTCTCACAGGACTTCTCTGTTTTTCTGAATGGAAAGGAAAGCGATGTGCAGACAAAGGGATACATGCCAAGACCTACTTCCTTCAGTTTATTCAAAAGAGGAAGTCCTTGCAGCTGCTAGTGCACCACAAACTTACAGCACAACTCATGAAAGGTTAATCACATTAAAAAAGTAAAATTGAAAATTGTAATATGTGGTGAGGGAAACCAAGACCTCACACCATACCTCTCTAAGAGAAAAGGATTTCTTTTACCTGTATGAATGGCCCAGTTCCTAAACAAAGGAGCATCTTTTTCAACATCCCAGCCATGGCGAGCAGCGTGCATCCATGGAATCTGAAAAATCTTTTTTTCCTGGAAAAGAATACAAACAGGACATGACTACCAACACTGCTCAACTTATACATTGTCTTAAAAAGATTCTGTGGATATTTTTGGCTGCTCACTCAATAATTCAAGAGTCTTTCTCAATTCTAAATCTGACATTGATACCATTTATGGTTAGGCAAAACAGTTTTTTTAAAAAACTACTCGAACTCCTTTGTATATCATAAAATAGTACTAGGTTCTCAATAATTATTTCCAACATTTGTGATATATTTATATACATAAGAATATTCTGTGTTAGGTATTAGATGAACATTGCTATGCCTTCAAACAAACATTTTAAATTTCATTGACTTTTCTAAATATTTCAGTTCCTTTTAATTGCCTAGAATGGGCCCCTTTGGGATAAAAATGTGCTTGTCCAGAAAAAGATTGACTAATTTTGAGCACTCGAAAACTGCAGCGGGGTAAAAATTAAAAATTAATTTGGTATCTTGGATATAACGTTGAAAATTCACAATTGCTAGCCCAATGGACCTTCTGGCAATACAAACACATAATTATATACAGGCTTGGTCATTGGTAACCCATAATGTCTAGATATGTGGAATGAGATTAGTAAGACTGACCAGTCAGCTGACATTACCTATACAGCCATTAATGCAGAAACCAAATGTTATGAGTTGCTTCACTTTGTACCATGAAACAAGTCTTCATTCATGTTCCTCCTCCTCCTCTTCATTCCTCCTCCCCTTATCACCTTCCACACAATTGTTTCCTTCCTGGTTGTCAGGAAACCACCAGTGTGTGGCTACATCTAAATTAGAAAAGTGGTTTGTGCTCGTCCCGCAAGCCAGGATTATAAATGAGGAGGTAAGCAAGGTAAACATGAACACGGTTTGAATTTTCACTTGGCCATGGAAACTCACTAGGGGAGTGGAACTGGTAAAACCACTCCTTAAATATCCCACTTGGCACTTACCTTGAAAGCCCTTCAAGTTGCTACAAATTGGCTCTGACTTGATGGCACAGAACACACCCATGTGTGAACAGCGGTCTCCAAACCCTGTACCACCAAACTCTTATAGATCAAAAAAAGTTTGCTTAGTTTGTTCTCACTGTTTAAAAACACAAAGAGGCCTTACCTCATTTAACCATTTCAGACCTGGTATTTTGTTCGAATTTATTTGTTCTTCTAGCCATGGACGCATTCGCATTCTTTCCACAGGCATTGTTTCCTTTGTAAGAAGAGGAAGCTCTGATAAATTTTTTTAGGGAAACCAATTTCTTTTTTACAGTATACAAAAGAAAACTAACTAAAATTTTAAAAACAAACAAATAAACAAAAATGAACAAACTGGTAGGTATCTGAAAGCTTCATGGGATGGCCATAATTAAAGTCGACCCGTTCAACTCTAGGGTGCTTAAGTTACCCACTGCTAACATGAAAATGTCCAGCTTGAGGTGGTCAATTAAACCGCTGTGGAGTCTTATGAGAGAGCACAACCAACCCTTTGGGGTCCAAAAACTTTGGGGGTCAACTCCTGCAAGTTGTCCATTAAAGTACCTATGTTAAAATTCGATCCAACATTTGGGTGCACCAGACAAAAAAACATCTGGACATATGGACTGGCTTGGCCTACAGAAAGTTTTTCAGTCTTAAAGAACACATTAAAATTCTCCCAGGGCAAATGAGACTTTGGTCACATTCTGTACATGTTTGGTTGGGCCAGTCTCTTCAAGCTCTGAGAGATTTCTAAGGAATCACATGCACTCTTAACTGGAGATGGCCCAGAGAATTTCTATACAAAATACAGAAGGTCAGTTTATGAACACTTGACATTTGGGTGGGATTTATGCATCCTGATTTCCTTTACTGAAGGACTGAAATCATGCATTAGATATCATACATCAACCAATGAACAAACATATATCCATGAAGATTCTCAGTCATCCAGGTGAGTTTATCTGGAAGGTGAGTCATGGCAACTGGACTTCTTTTCCTGAGAGATAGAAACGTTTCACTGCTCATCCAAACAGCTTTGTCAGTCTGAGATAAGCTAGTTGCGAATCTTCCATTTTATAGCTCACTTTGACCTCATGTCACCCTGGTCATAAGATGAACAATGCCCTGAATAGGCTCGTTAGGTGGACAATAGTCTCAATAGGCCATTAGGTTAACAATGGCCTAAGGTGCTGAAACCCATAATGTACGGGTCATTAGCTATGGCCTTGGTGGTGGAGGCATGAAATATTTTTGATTTGTCAGGGTATTGTTGAAATCACTGCCTGATAAGTAGCAGATAGGCTGTACCTGAGCGCCCCCCACCTCTGTTGAACGTATGAGCCTATTTCAGACCAGGGTGACATGAGGTCAAAGTGAACTATAAAATGGAGGACTCACAACTAGCTTTCCTCAGACTGACAAAGCTATTTGGATAAGCAACGAAATGTTTCAGTCTCTCAAGAAAAGAAGTCCAGCTGCCATGACTCAACTTCCAGAGCAAACATATACAGTAGTTAATTATGAGCCTGCAATATAATATGACAGTAAAATTCATCCAGTGTAAGCTTAGATATCATATATTACATGTTTTCCTGAATCGGGAATGTCATAGCTCCAAAATGGATGTTATGCTTCACGGAATGGTATGCTGTGCTGAAAATAGAAGTGACTTCATGATGGATCAGCAAATGGAGGTAGGATTTAAGTAAATTGGATTTCAAAAGTTGGGTTAGTCTCCCAAAAAAAAACTTAATATGTTTTCTTTGTTTGGTCAAGACAATGTGAAAAGTAAACCCATTACTAAGTTCTAGGAAAAATGAACCTGTCCTTTCTATATGGGTGTTATATTACAAAGCTTAGAAAGCTTTTACATTATAATTCCCAGAATAATCTGTGGCAATGTACATTGAGGGCTTCTGGAAGTTGTGGTCTAATAAAGAAACTTTTCCAAGCTATGAGTGTTCATTATTTGCCCACTATCAAATAGCTTTGGTCATGAGTTTTAAAAACAGCTTACAACTTGGGAGGGAGCAGGATAATTAGTATGTAACATGGACACATTCTGGATTAACATGGAATATGAATGGGTTATGTGGCGTGACACATTTGGCAACTTGTTAATGCTACAACTGGAAGTATGAATACAGTGGTACCTTGTCAAATCAAATCAAACTTTATTACGGTCAGTGACCAGCAATAGGATACGGTATATAAATAGTAGTAAAATAGATAAGATATAAAATATAGAATATAAAATATATTATATATAAAATATATAATATAATATAGAAACTGCCCACAAATCCATCCTGACCATCACAAAGCTGTACCTTATTAGTATCTGAGGAATTAGTGATGTCAACGAGCCATAGAGGAAGATCGAGATAGATATATACAAATGACATCAGAGTACATACTGTATATACATACTGTTCCATACACATAAGACATCCCACATTTGTTTGTTAATCAAGAGTTGTTGATACTTAGGAGCTATGTATCGTTAGTGGTACTTTTAGTTAATTGATGACGCTGGTCATTGTCCTGCGGATTTTGATCGCTGCGGCGCAGAACCTGGCCACACTATATGTTATAGAAAAATTCATATCTGATAGAAGTAATTGAGTATAATAATGACCAGAGCGTCCTGGATAGTTATAGATTATTGGAGATATAAGCTTAGCCCGGGTGTCTTTATAAAAGGAACAGTGAAGAAGTACATGTTCTGTTGACTCAATATCGCCAGAGTCACAGGGACATAGCCTCTCCGAATAGGGAGATCTCCGATATCGTCCCTCAAGAACAGCAGAAGGGAGGGCATGACATCGGGCCAAGGTAAAGGCCCTCCGGTGGGTGGGTATCTCAAGCTTGGCTAAGTATCTCATTGGGAAAGATAGATACCTGCAGGAGTCATTAACAATAAAGGCAGGGGAGCTAGCTAGATCCAGTTGTTGTTCTGAGTCGGTAACCCGCTGCTTAATAACTGCTTTGGCCTGATCATACTTCATGGTAAAAAGGATGTCTTGGGACAGACCTAAGGATAGGATTTTAGATATGCCATTTGGATTTAAAGTCATCTTTTCTAATAAGGGGGGCTAAACCCTTAGGGAAGAAATGCAGTCTAATCCAATAGGTAAGAATAGCCACCCAAGCTCTAGCCTCCACTTTCATGAGGCCTAACTCTAATCAGAGAGTAACATTTGGGACACATTTGGGAACTTGTAAGGCCGATCTTACAAATTTAGATTGTACCCGTTCCAGTGGAGCGTAATTGGAAAGGGGACCTAATTGGGCACCATATAGAAGTTGGGAAATTGACTTGGTTTGGAATAATTTAAGTGCTGCCAGGAATATATTGGCCACCAGCTGTCTTGAGATATTTAAGAATGGCTAGAGAACTTCTTTGAGCAATGTTGGCAACATAATCTCCATGGGCTTTTCTGCTACCATTAGCCTGAAGAACTTCTCCCAAATATTTAAAGGAGGAAACCTGCTCAATTTTGTGCCCAATGATACTCCAAGAGTGAATCTTGGGTCTGTATAAAGGAATTAATTTGTTCTAAATGAAATTATGTTAAGCAAATTTTCTTTTATACAAATTTCCCATCGGAATGCATTGAAAACGGAGTAATCCCATTTTTATGTTGTACGGATTCACCCCATTAGCAATTATGTTAAGCACATTTCCCCTATCTCCAGAATTTTTTATGTTGTACAGATTTTATGTTATACAAACTGTTTGTTATACAAGGGCCCACTGTATAATGCTATAACTGGAAGTATGAGGTCCATACTTTGGCATTTTCCTGAAAGAAGTGTGGAGTTTATGAATAGGATGCTATCAATACTCATGGAAACCTACTACATAAATTAGCAATGATGATGAAAAACCTAACATTCTCTCCAGGGTGGTTTGTAAGATGAATACTGGCACTGTTTGAACCTGGTGCGATCTATCTATCCCTCCCTCCCTCCCTCCCTCCTTAACCTCTGATCTGCTACAGCATCTACTTCTCTTTAGTAACAACACTCACAATCCAACTGGGTGAACTAATCTACCTGCCCTGAGATACAGAGGGGGTACTGCACTCTAAAAACCTGTTTCTTTTTGTTTCTGCAGGCTGGTCCAGTTGTATCTGAAAGCCATCTCTTTTGATATTTGCCTCAAGCATCAAAACAGCCCACCCACTCCTGTATCTCCTCTCTGTGTTTGTCCTATTTATTTATTTATTATTTATTTATTAGATTTCTATACCACTCAATCGGTAATCCCTTTCAGCTCATCGCCATCACTGCCCATCTTTGTCACAAAAACTCTTTGTCACAAAAATGTCTGCAGAACCACTTGGGACATTTGTGGGGAAGCATCGCAAGTGCCAGAAAAAAAAAACAGGGTTCTGAGACAGATGTCAAGTCCATTCCCCTTTCTCAGACACACACACAAACCTTTCCCCCTGTGAATGCAAAACCAGCATGTGCAGAGGAGGTTTCTGTTTTCCTATTTGCCTAACAGTTATAGCTTTGCAAGGAGAGAGAGAAAGGTGAACCATTTTCAGCTGCATGCAAGATAAAGGAAAGAAAGAACTGCTATGAAGTTCTGTTTCCCTCAACTCAATCCCCTCCAAATTTCAGAGAAGGGACAAAATGGAACTGTGTTCCTCTCTAACATGCCTATCAACAGTGGCATGATATTGCAGCAACGAATGTTTCTATGTTTCAGAGAGATTCCGTCCCCAAAGCAAAAATGCAGTTATCTTTATATGCAGTGGATTGTAAATGAGGATCTCTGCATGCAGATGGTATGGTGTGGGCAGACGATACAGGAGGCTCACAAAAGGAAAGGGTAAGCTCAAGGAGTCTACATAAGCCAACCCTCCAAAATGTAGCTGAAAAACAATGAGCTTCTGTTACTATTGAACTTTTAACAGCTATGGGAGTAATCTTGCAGCAATTACAGTAGGGCGTGGAGAGCATAAATAAACATGATAGGACAGTGCTGGCAAACCTACGGCACGGGTGCCAAAGGTGGCACTCGGAGCCCTTTCTGTGGGCACCGGACATCGCTCCTTCACAGCCACCTGTATTCAGGTTAAATTACTGTATTGGCAGTTTTGAAAAATGAGTGGGTTTTGAATGGCAGTTTGGGCACTCGGTCTCTAAAAGGTTTGCCATCACTGACATAGGAGGTGTAGGCTCTTCCATAATGTCACACTGGCTGCAGACACCAGCGCCCTTCCCAATTCACTGAATTCTACAGACACTTCTGACACTGCAATCCTGCATTCCAATTTTTTACTTCAACACTAAATAGATGGGAACATGCTTTCTAACTGTTGGCATAAGGCACCCTCCATTCAGAAATATTGTTCCCTCTGCAATCAACTCCCTGACCCATCAAGTTATATATACAGTATACCACATCAGGGAGTACACTCCCTCGTAAATATTCTAGTACAGTGGACCCTTGTATAACAAACAGCTTGTATAACATAAAATCTGTACAACATAAAAAATTCCGGAGATAGGGGAAATTTGCTTAACAGAATCGCCTATGGAGAGAATCCGTACAACATAAAAATGGGATTATTCCATTTTCAATGCATTCCTATGGGAATTTGTATAAAGGAAAATTTGCTTAACATAATTTCATTTGGAACGAATTAATTACTTTATACAAGGTACCACTGTATAGCTTTTCATGTGACAACACTGAAGAAATGACACTTGGCAACAATGTGAAGCAGTGAGTATACAGCCTGTGTAACAGTGTAAATGTGCTGTCCCCTCAATTTAACGCAATACACAGCCATTAATGTTTAAACTGCTGGCAACAAAAGTAAGTACACCCCTAATGTCCAAATTGGGCACAAAGTGTCAATATTTTGTGCGGCCACCATTATTTTCCAGCACTGCCTTAGCCCTCTTGGGCATAGAATTCACCAGAGCTTCACAAGTTGTCACTGGAGTCCTCTTCCACTCCTCCATGACAACATCACAGAGCTGGTGGATATTAGAGAGGCAGAACCATTTCTAATATCTTTATTCTAATAACCATACGAGTTTAATATCTGTTGTGTGGAGGAAACCCCAAATCCTGACTAAATCCAAATAAAATAGACTCAACATTGCTAATTGTAGCTCATGAATTTCAGATCACAATTTGAATTATGTTTCTTTTTTATCAGTCACCTTATCCTGGAAGACTGAAGTGTTTCCCCATTAGTTTCAGAAAATTGTTTTTATATTTGCATCTATCTCACCTGCTGTCTAGAATAGTCAACTTTCCTAGGTAGCTTGCAAAAGGATATCAGTGACTAGTGATGATAATACTGTATATATAACATTAGACTGAGAATCAGCAGAAGGTGTCCATGTTAATCAACACATGCCAATACACAGTGCTGTTTGCAGAGGTGACATTTCTAGCTAAGCCTGTCTGTCTCTGTTAGGGAGTCTGCTAAAGCCAGATAACAAGCCTTTGTCTTGATCTGTAAATATGAAATGTGCAGGGAGATTTTGAGGCAGAAGTATATTAATTATGTGACATTTCACAATTTCGAGAATCTATAATCTTAAGAAAGCCTTAATAGGCCTTGCTTCTCAACATTTGAATCAACAGTATAATCTTTTAATGGTCTGTGCCAACACCTTGTATAGACAATTTACCAATTTTAACACAGCTTCAACAATATTTACTGATGCTCATTAAAAATTATAATACAGATTTTTATGTAAGTGTAAGAAATTTAGATGACAATGAAGCCAGTGGGGACTGTTTTAAAAACCCCGGCCAATACAGAAATTCCTGGAAGAAGCCTGACAAAACAGTCAGAACTTTGTAAAAATTAAGATTATTAGTTCTAAAAAAAAACAGTTTCTACTAAAAGGCATTGGCTATTAAGGCATTCAAATTTCTATGGATTCTGTTGCAAAACATTTCTTCTCAAACCAAAGCAAAATAATTAGCATTAGCATCAAATTTTATTTGATGAAGCATGAAGCTTTTATTGCCTAGGAGATCTGCTCCAATGAAGTAAAATAAAAAAGTTTGATAATGGAGCTGATTTTATATCCAGGGTTGTTTTACCCATGCAGGCTCTACAGACTAGGTTTTCACAATCTTCTGTAACTAATTCTTCAGAAATCTTAAGTTTAGCTTTCTTGGATAAAAAATCTGATAAAACAGGAAAGTGCAACTCTGGGGGCCCTGCTTCTTGTCAGAGTGAGAAATAACACAGAAACAGAAACCAATGTAGACAAATTAGAAATGAAACTGGAATGGGTATTCTGTGTAAGTAAACAGGTTTCAATTTTTATCATCAGGTGGAAACATTTTACATGAAACCATGGCAATAACTGAATCATGCTTCCTTTCTTTCCAAACGCCCTGTTAATTTGTTCTATAACTACTATTTTAAGTTGCTTGTTCTTATATTGAAACAACTGGGATGTTCAGGTGGATGGAGAAATGGTCAAGCTTTGCACAGAGGCACTTGCTTAATAGAAGACTTAGAACAGACAAATACGTGTTTGGTCAAGTCAAAGTGCTGAAAGTCTTTAAAGTCAATGTGAGCCTTCCATGATGGATATTACTGAAAATACACAAATGTTTCCTTCCTCCTTGGACAACCTTGCCACAAGACGTGGTGATGGCATCTGGCCTGGATGCCTTCAAAAGGGGATTGGACAAATTCCTGGAAGAAAAAGTCCATCATAGATTCAAAACCATGATAGAGATGTGCAATATCCAGGCTTAAAACCAGGGTACTTCAAGGACCATATGCAGGGGAGAGGTATCAGGAGACAGATATCTAGTCTTGTGTGCTCCCAGAGGCATTTGGTGGGGCCACTGTGAGATATAGGAAGCTGGACTAGATGGGCCTTTGGACTGATCCAGCATGGCTCTTCTTATGGTTCTTATGTAATGAGACCTATAGGAACAGCAGGTCACAACAAGATGGTGTTCCATCTTTTCCCTGCCTAAAGGTGTTGCAAGAGATGATGGTGTATATGAGTTCATGCAAGTTCCATTGCCATTTTTTCATCTCATTAACTCTGGTAAAATCTTCAGTACAGGGGAAAATTAATGAACGTCTTTAAAAAAAAAAAACTCCACAACAAGGCTTACTGATCCTTGCTGCTTAATGTTGCTTCAAAAAAGGAAGTCAACATTCCTCTACAAATTCATATTAATTGAGCATGTTTAGATTTTATCCTGTGTGATTGGGTAGAATTGCTCAGATGAATCTGCACTCTAATTATAGGATTCAAGGAACCTGCATGTATTCATAAGCTGGAGCTATTCCAGAATGTAAAGAGGCACCATGAGCCCTATTTAAAGGAACACTGAATACCAGGCAGTTCTGGCTGTTGAATATTCACTTGACCACAATTCTCCACTGCACCCACAGTAATGCACAATTAAAAGATTTCATGTGAATTTGCACACTAAGTACAGAGTATGAGTTTCCTGGTTATGTTAATACATATAGACTTGGGGGACATGAAGTTAATGGTGCTAAAATTCAATCTGCATTGTGATCTTGTCAACAGGCCTATTTGACCTGTGCAACCCAGTGCATGTATAAAACAAACCCTCTATTTTAGCTGCATCCATTCATGCAATCTTCTCTTGTTTACCTGGCAGATTCTTTATAACAAAATATTGTTGCCACTTTAAATTTCAGTAGCAAAGACAATGCGTATTGAGGTAAGACACTTCTAAACTTACTTGTCCTAAAATACGGTACTAAAGCTGAACAATTGTGTTATACGGTACTGTGTTGTACCTATTAACCAAACTTTCAACACATAAAATAAGTACAGTATTGTCTGCATATAGTTGTAGTGGAAGCAAGCTACATGCCTCCTTCAGCAGCTGTTTTATAATGCTTCTTTTCTTTGAACAAAAAGAAGGGCAGTGTTTGCATAGGGCAGTGTTGGCAAACCTATGGCATGCGTGCCAAAGGTGGCACTCGGAGCCTTTACTATGGGCAACCAACATCACCCCTTCACAGCCACCTGGATTCAGGTTAAATTGCTGTATTGGCACTTTGTGAAAAAATAGTGGGTTCTGAATCACAGTTTGGGAACTCCGTCTCTAAAAGGTTCACCATTACTGGCATAGGGCATGAAACCTGCACTTCCCCAAAAATACAGCACAAAACTACTGGGAATCCCCTGAAGATGGAAATCACCTTTCTTTTGTCTCTAATAGCAAATGAAGCTCCATGTGTACTGCATTTCCTCTCCTCTCCCAACACACACAGAGAGAATATGGGGACAGCTACACGTTTAACTTTTGACCCTGCAGCACACTCAACCCAACTAGCCCAAACCTACGTACTTAATTTCAAAGTGGACTAGAATCAAAGTTGGGCTATGAAACAACAGATATCCAATAATATGATGGAGAGCCAGTCAATTACATTCCAAACTATGAAATGACCCTCAAAACACAGCTAGTGCTTACTGTGCACGCACGCACGCACACGCACACACAACACGTTTATTCTGCCATCATCCATCCTGATCAAAATACTTTAAGCAATGTTCAAGACTGGAATCTATGAGAGCTGAGCCATTCTCCATCTTCCTCTGAATACTGCATGAATAAAGAAGAGTTGAGCAGATTGCCAGCTACTAGCCTCTGTGTGTATTTTGAAGGGCAGAAGTAAACTTTATAAATAAACAGCTCTACTCCACCCAGTCTCCAGCCACAGAGCTAACACACACACACACACACACACACACACACACACACACACACACACACA
>JAHTLZ010000330.1:52843393-52887600 GCA_023846285.1 Phrynocephalus versicolor
ACACACACACACACACACACACACACACACACACACACACACACACAAAAATTTTGACCTTCACAAATGTGTGGGGTGCCAAATCTAATTTTACAGTAATGCAACTCTTCAATCACTTCAGTGCAAGTAGAGGTTCAATTGCAATGTTAACAGAGAGAGAGACATTAAAAAAAGTTTAGGAGTCAAAGGGAGAGGGGGGGATGAACAACTGCCAAATGTAGCTGGGGCCCTAGCCAAGGGCCTCATGCTTGAGATGCAACTTCTTGCAGCCACTAACCACTCAGATATAAGAGGGAAGGGTTTTGGCCTTAAACTACTGCTGCTGTTGACTCTTTATCTACTGCAGTACATTTGTATGTGTGTTTATGTCTAGATTCCTAAAGAAGAACAATACAGTAAACACTGTTAATTGCCCATCTACCACCAAGGCTTTCTCCTCTTGATTCAAAAGGCATAATCAAGATTCTACACATAATCAGGAAATCATTGAGAAACAACTGAGAAAACATATGGTGTAGCTGTAGGTCACAGGTATGCAAAGTATGGTTCTGGGAATATATACTGCTCCCTTCCTTTTTTAAAAAAAATTTAAAAGTATACATCACTATTCTTAGAAGCCTCCAGGTCTGGTGACTCACATTTTAACTAGGTCATACAGCCCACGTCTGCATGATCAAATATCCTAAAATACACACAGCTGATGTCTATACACACTTTTAGTTTCATTTCTTGTGTGTATGGGGGTTCTTCATGTTTGCTGTTCCATGAGTCTCTCAGAGGGCCTGGGGCAGAAAGCTCCACCCACCCACCTCCAATCAAAGCTGCCTGGCCATGCTAGTCATTTACTAGGCAGCTTTGGCTAACCTCAAAGTGAATAGGATGTAGTAGGATGTATGAAATAAAGTTTTTAAAAAATAACAAATGGTTAAAATATATTTATATTTTCTCTTGTTGGTAAGACTATCCCTTCTCTTTATAATGGTCTTCAGGACCTAATTAAATAGAACTGGAAAGCACTAAATGTAAATAAATACTTAAATACTATGCTTGCTAAAAGCAATATGAATTAAAATGAATGGACCAAATTATATAAAAGCATATGGGCTGCAATTCTATTACATACATGTACTTAGGAACTCAGGGAAACTTCACTTCTGAATAGGTTTCTAGTCGCAATGGTTCTGAGGTAATTATTCAGAGTTGCATCAATTTATTTCATGAAACTATCATACTGACTTTCCCAAAATCAACACCAGTAACAACAATAATGCTCAAGCCAGTTTAAAACTGGGAAACTGACAAAAACAACAGACTAATCCTGATACAAAATACAGCTACACCACGACAGGATCTACTGACACAATACAGCAAAAATACATGATAATATTTGATTAAAGAGCTTTGTTTATTGTTGGGAGCTTTTTTGTTACTATTTGGGTGTAGATCATTTTAACTGCTACCAACCTTTCATATTTTGAAATGCTTCAGCTCTCAGGAAAACAGGTGACAGACAGCTCTCTGAGCTACAGACATTTCCATCTTCAGATTGCCACTGTCTGGAAGGATGAGTGGAAAGCAAAACTCAAGATCTCTTGGGAGAGTGGAGTTTCCTGCCTCTTCCTTCATCTTTAAGGAGTTGAATCTTCCACAAGGACAATAATACCACTATTGAATATTCCCTTCTTTGTTTGTACTTATTATTTGTGCAAGCTACTTATATTTTGCTGTCATGCTCAGTTTTCAAAGATGAACTGTTTCAATCATGAACTACTTGTCAAACCATAATACCGGTAATCTTTTTCTTTTTTTTTAAGAAAACTGATTTTTAAACTGCAGAACACAGAGTTCAAGAAATTGTGACCAGGAAATTGGTATTAATTGGAAGTGAATTTTCTTGAAAGTGTTTTAGAGTAGTGCAAAACCTTTTTTAAAATTAAAATCTCCATCTCGCCACCTTCACAGGTGCGCTTCAAAAGAACACATGAAAGGGCCTTCTCTGTTGCTGCTCCCAGACTTTGGAACTTCTCTGGCTGGAGTCCAGGAGTAGCCCATCTCTGCTGTCTTTCCAGAAGCAAGCAAAGACCTTCCTCTTCAAGCAAGCTTTCCCTGAATGAGGGACTTCCTACTTTGCAACTTTATATGGATTACCAACATGATTGCATTGACTGATTTCATAAGAGCACCAGTGTTTTCCATGGTACTTTCCACCCCTCATAATGGATCTTTCTTTTTCTTTTTGCGTGCTCTTTGTAGCTCTACTGTTACCTTTTAATGTTCTAAGAGGCCTCTTTTAATTCTCTGTTCTTAACTTGAATATGTCTGAAATGTTCCAGTCGGTATATTGCCCCTCATTATTGTAAGCCACCTTAGGTCCTTTTCCAAGGAGAAAGGTGGGGTAAAAATATTTTAAATAAATAAATAAATAAAGCTAAATGGGAAGGGGGCAGTGAGCATGGTTTTGTTCACTTTTTTCTTCCAGTCAAGAACAGCAAAAATAAAATAAAATAAAATTAAAGAAATAAAAAATAAAAAAACCTCTCGTTGCTCCTTCCTGTCTCCTCCCTCTTCCAGGAGGAAGTTTCCTATTTATCATGTTTTTAAAAACTAATGCAATGTATATGCCCCACTCTAACATACTTTAAAACGTTTAGTTCCTCAAGCCCTCCATCGAGCCAAGAAAGTATTAATTTGCCAATATCCTGAAGTGGCTCTCTTCAAAAATATTTAATGGGAGTTTGTGCGTATACGATAACATTTCACCCAATGAACAATCCACTGTTTTACTAAGGGCCTTAATTACAACAACCTCATGCTCATACAATGCAAGGGAAGGCAACCATATTTCCCCTATCTAGGCCCAGTCTCAGGCATCCAAAAATTCCCAGCAAGAGGAACAGAACCAAAGCCTAAGCACAATTACCTAAGTATCACAAAAGCACAGAGATCATCCATTTGTCTCCTGGCACAGAGGAATGAGAAACCTTCCTGACTGCCCTTGTGTTAGTAACCTATGCTGTACAATGTGGACCCAATGAAAGCCAAGGAGATAGCAGCAACTAGTTCCCTCTGGACATTTTCTTCTCTAGCCAACAAGCACTTCCTGATACTTGACTGCAGAAAGAACTGAAAAATTACTACAGTGGCTTTTGTCCAAAAATGTGAAATAAAATATTTTTGGATCAGAACTCCAGAGTTCCACAGTCAGTATAACCAACAGCCATGGCGGCTCCGAGCTGTAATCCCCCGAATCAGCTTTTCCATAGGTCATAATATTGCTGGCTATCAACATGACTCGCTAACTTGAACAAACAGAGGGGGAAGGACTCTGATAATGTTGTCATACTGCTCATACTGCATGAGCTGTTGCAAAGCTACAAATCCACCCCCACCAGAACTACGAACATTAACCTTATCCTGTAAGCCGGGATCAGTAATTTGAAAACTGTGTCTACTTACCACAAGTCAGTGGGATAACTCCAGCCTTGCCTGCTCTGTTTCTGGAGCTCTCCAACACGCGGAGGGGGATAGGCCTGAAAAAGAGAGCCTTTGTTATCCACGCTGGTTTTTCATGTGAACATTATGATACTCTGCAAAATCAGTATTTTGACTCCCGTCTAGAGAGTGCCTATGGATAATAACGCCTCTTAATACATGTTGCTTTCTGCCCCTAGGACAACAATGGCTCCAGGAACCTAGGGAGTCAGGGCAAAGCATTTTTGTGACTGTGAAGTAGCACAATTTTTAAACAGCTGGATAGTGTTACTTATATGATGTAAACGCATACCAAACCAAGGTTGGAGCCAGAAGGATAAGACATAAAGAAGGCTCAAAGGAAAGGAAAACTTGCTGCTTATGAACTGCCCCATAGCATTTAAAGCACTCTCTGGGCAGTTTACAAGTAATGATGCAGGCAACACATTTCAACCCCACCCCACCCCACCCCAGGAGCAAGCCGAGTACTTATTTTACTGACCTCAGAGGGATGGGAGGCTGAGTGAACCTTGAGCCGGCTACCTGGAATGGAACCCCAGGTCATGAGCACAGTTATAGCTGCAGTACAGCAGTTACCGTATTTTTCCATCTATAAGATGCTCCAAAGTCTTTTTCCATCTACAAGATGACCCCACTTTTGCAAGCCTAAAAGCCACTGGCCCGAGATGCTCACAATCCAACATGTACTGATTAGAGATGGGCACAACCCCCCCCCAAATGGCTATTCGTTTTGATTTGGCTCGTTTTGCTTCATTTTTAACGATTTTTTTCAAATATTCATTTTGTTGGTTTGTTTTGAATCATTATTCGTTTCCCCCCCGCTTTGCGCAATTTAATCCATTTGACAGTGCGCAGGTGGGAAAAAAAATTAAAAACAAAACAAAAACATAGCCGTTGGCAACTGCACAAACTGGACTGGCAGCATCTTCATCTTCATCCTCCACACCATCATAATCATCATCAATTATCATTCATCACATCCTCCTTACCGGGCGGCGGCAGGGCGATCCTGGCCCCTATGGCTGGGGTTTTTGAGGTGCTGGCTTGGGATCAGCGCCTTGTTTTTTTCCAAGCACCAACTGCGCGGCCCTGGTGGCTGGTATTGGGGCAGGCTGGTATTGGGGCCCGTGCACTGGATCTTTTATTTATTTATTTATTTATTTATTTATTTATTTATTTATTTATTTATTTATACCGCCAACCATGGCTGCCTACCAGCTGTAGTGCGGCCGGTCGGCTTTTTTTTCCTGGTCGCCCCCTCCCTACAGCCAGGAAGACCGGACTGTCCAGGAAGGACCAGCACCAGGTAAAAGACATCTCCGCTGCCATTAACAAAACGAACCAAAATGAACAATTTTTCCCCATTTTGTTTTGTTTTAAAAGCACTCTGAGGTTCGTTATTCATTTTGTTATGTAATGAAACAAATAACGAAACGAACTAAAAGTTCATTTCATGCCCATCTCTAGTACTGATGATTGTAAAAAGTGTCTCTGCCCCCCTGGATGCTGCAATATTTGGCTTGTGGGTGTGGAAAGGAGATGACACTGAAGCTAAGAAAGAAGAATCCACACCTACAATGTATAAGACGACCCTCAATTTTCAGCCTAACAATTTTAGAAAAAAAATTGTACTGTATGTTATAAACAGAAAAATATGGTAACCACTGCACCATGAGGCTCAGGACTGCACATTTCAACTACCTGTCATGACTGCGATTCTTCTTCACAATACTTCCTTCAGACAAATTACTGTATAGCTTGTTGTTTCATGAAAAACTGACAATGATGGTTTGGCCCACAAACCAGGATTGCAAACTGGGACCTGATACTGGTTCCTTAGGGAAATGCAAACCATTGTTTGCTGGTTTGCATGATGGTTCCTTTCCCACCCCACCCCACCCCAAAAAAAAATTAAAATCATGAATCATCATCATCAAATAATAATCATGAAATCCAGAAGGGAAGTGGAAGGCACACACATATCTGACACTTTTTGAAGGCTCTACTGTATAGATTCAATCTACAATCCTGGTATTCCTTCCAGAGCAATCCAAATTTTAATGCAACAGTGAGAGAGACTCAGAGCACAAAATACTAAGATTAAATCCAGCTGCTAATCTCAGCTAGAGCTGTGAAGGCCTGGAAAAATTGGGAAAAAGGTTTTTTTCCCCTTCATTTTCTTCCTGAATTTTTTTCCTAAAAAATTGGGAAAATTGGGGGGGGGGGAATTATGGAATGTTTTATTTTAACATGATAAATAAAATATTTTAAGACAGGGTGTTCTAATATTTTCCAAATCATTTCTAAAAAATATGCATACGGTAGTATCAGTTTATTCTAATTTCTGTGCACTGAGGACAAGCAAGTCCTAGACTACAAACTGAATTCTCCAATGCAGAAACAAGATGCATTTCTTACTTTAGGAAGTGCTGCTACTGTAACAAGAAAAAAGTTTCACTTTTGTTTTTGCATGTGGGTAGGTATGTTTGGTTCTGTTCTGTCCTCTTCACTAGCCCTCAGAGCACTGGAAGAAAATACGGAGCAACAAAAATGATTCTGATTAAATTTCATGACCATTCATTGAAACGTAGTCCCACTCCCTTCTATACATTTCCCCCCTCTTCAATTCTTTTTATGAGAATGAGGTTTTTATTTTATTTTTATTTAATACTGTGGAGAGGAAATATGAATAACTGTTAATTCTGGATGTTTAAACATTGTACTGTAGAGGGTGTTTTTTTTGCCCACATAAACTAGAAAACAGTTCAGGAGATTGTTACTCCATTTGTTACTTACAATTACAAATAAATAAATATTACTGTTATTTAAAAAGTAATTCTGTTTGTAAGAATTGCTTGGATACACTTTATTTTAATATGCTAGTTGTGATAATGTTATGCCAAGTCAAATTGTCCATAATCATATTTTATGTTCCTACAGTAACAGAATGATGTTCAATCTGTAAAAGGGGTGGGGGAGAGCTAATGTAGCATGTTTTCAATTTTTCCAAAAATTTCCATTCCCCCCCCAAAAAATGGGAAAAACGGGTTTTTCCCGAGCTTCAACGTTTCTGGAAATTTTACATCTCGGTCAGTCTACTCTAGTTGGGATTAGACAGACTGAATCAATGGAATAAGCGTTGATTTACCACTGAATAGCTGATTAAATAGTCTATGATAGCAAGCTTTCTTAGAAGGTAAAGCCACAAATATGAAAAACTATATTGTCTTAAGTGGAACCCTAATGGATTCGGTAGTACAAATGTTGCATAAAATGCTTACAGTAGAAACTGAACTGCCTAACATTACTGCCATATGTGTGGCAGAGAAACGAGCGAAAGTCCAGTATTATATATGATAAAGCCGGCTCTTCAAACTTTATCTTGAACTTTACAAACAAATATTTACAATCACCAAGGAGAATTTAGCCTAACAAGCTGAACATGACTTCCTTGTTATTAAGCAAGTGCTTATAAACATTTCACTTTTTTAATGTGTGTCTTGTCTGGGGATTTTTGTACACATAGGTTGCCTCATTCTACCAATATGACATTTTGTACATACAACAACGTGTGAAATTTTACTTAGTAAGAGCAGAAGAGTGTACATCACTTCTTTTGCAAATATTCTAGTATTCTTCATCAATCACAAATGTAGCATTTTGATCCTATAGATTGTCTTACAGAAAATTACACTAGAACCACTAATAAGCCATTTTAGCATTGTGGGTCCATTATACAGCCACTAGATTTGGCAACCAGAAATACCCATCAAATGGGTAGGAATAAGAAATAAAGGCTAAAAGAAATTTTATACTGAGTAAGTAGAGATGGGCACGACTCAGAAAAAAAGTTTCGTTTTCGTTTTCGGTTTCGGCTAGGGTCTGAGTCGTTTCGTTTCCGTTTTCGTGGGCTAATTTCAAAATTTTTCGTTTTCGTTTCGTTACGTAACGAAAACGAAAAAACGAAAACGAAAACGAAAAATTTTTCGTTTCTCCCCATTTAGCTCAATTGAGTGCTTTTCCAGTAACGAAAAACGAAAATTGGCTCGAAATTAGTCGTTTCGTTTCCGTTTTCGGTCCAGGTTGGTGCCGATTTTCGTTTTCGTTTCGTTTCCGTAACGAAAACGAAAAACGAAAACGAAAACGAAAATACCGCTAAGTCGTGCCCATCTCTACTGAGTAGTGAACCTGAAGTGTGTAAATATTGAAATGGCAGACATTATCCTGTCTGGTAGGTACGTGCATAAAAAGTTCCAACTGTGGAGATCACCATGACAATCTGATGAGGTACATATGCAGACAACCAGGTACACAACCAGCACCTGTCAGATCGCCATAGTAGCTTCTGTATTTGGAGTACTGTGCACATAAATAACTAATAGGATATTGGCCATTAAAAAAAACCCAACTAGTAAATCTGGTGGAAAGAGTAACTTTGACTTTCAAGCATAGCCTGAAGAATCTATCAGACCAGACTGGCACTTTTTTTTAACCTTTATATCCTTTCTTCTATTGTGGGATTTAAGCCAACAGACATAGGATGTCCAGTTTCTCATTTATAATTGGGGGAGACGTTGAATTATAAAGCATAAAGTCCCCCGATCAATGACCCTTCTGCCTCACATATGGGCACTGATACAAAAAGCAGCCTATATACCAGACACAGATGCCAACTTTGTCTCCACATTTGCACTTATGACACTGTTACAAGAACAGTGTTACCTATACTGTAATAAAAAGCTTCCATAACCTGTTCATCTTCCAGTGTGGTGGTGGTGGTGGTGGTGGTGGTGGTGGTGGTGGTGGTGATGATGATGATGATGATGATGATGATGATGATAAATGTGCTTCAAAATCAATGGTTTACTACTGTATTCCCTTCTTCTGTGGGCATCCTGGGACTATGAAGCTTGTCCAAGGCTACCCAGACTGACTCTACTCACAGGAGAAATAGTGGGGAATTGAACTCACAAACCACTGAGCTATCCAGCCAGCAAATTACCAGCAATGCCTTACCGCGCTCTACAGGACAAATAAGCTTGCTTCCAAATTTTATTACAACTGTTGCCCTTCAGATGCTTTGGGTCTAGAACTCTTATCAGCCAAGGCCAGCATAACCAACAGTGACCAATTATGAAGGCACAGTCAAATAATACCTGGAGGAACACAGTTGGCTCCCATTGAACATACAAAGCCCTAAATGGTTTGGGGCCTTGCACAGCATCTCTACCTCAGATTAACCTCCCATTCCCAAAGGGAGGCCTAGAAGTCTACAACTAGGAACTGGTCATTTTCAGCGGTGGCCACCTCAATGGGAAATTCTCAACCAGTAGGCACATGTTTAGAAAAAACATGGCCCTTCATCCCGGCCTTCTAAAACCTCCTCACTGTCTAATTTAATTAACTATTTAATAATTATCTGACTCTGTTAACTGATGCTACTGTTGCCGTCTTCCAGGGAGTTTCATTTTGGTTTCTTTTAGCTATACATAGTGTTATGGTATGGGTTTTTGATTGATGTTTTGCTCTTAATTTATGTTATTTTACTGTAAGCTGCCCAGAGTTGTGGCTTTCCACCAGATGGGCAGGACAGAAATTTAGTAAATGAACAAAGGAACAAACGTTCTGAGTAAAAGTACACATCTGACATAAAACTTACAGCCTTAAAACCAGTGGTATGGCAATTCAACCTCCATGGATACATTTTAGGGTCTTTCAACAAATGAATTTCAAAAAATTAATCCAACATGGAAGAGCTGAAGTAGAGCTACCAATATGTTCAATTCCATTTCCGGTGGCTTGATCAGGGACATTTCCCATATTCTATTCAGTTCCACTTCCCCACTATAAGCTGTTTTACATCAGCACCCAACACATGCAGTACAAATGGCCACAGCTAATAAGGCAATGCCCCTTTCAAATTCTTTAGTCCTTACATAAAATGTCTCTGTTTTAATAAATAGTTATTTCTATTTCTAATGGAAATATAACAAATTATTATCTGCATCATCTACTGTTATATACGAGATTCTTTGACATAGAATGGGACAACTATATAGCACCAAAACCTAATCTTCAAAGAAAATAAATTTACAAACTACCTCAGCAAAACTAGGCCATGCCTTAAGTTTGCATCTTCAATCCTGAGCCTATTAGTTTGCTTTTTTACATAAAGCTCACACACATAGAATGCCTTGGTTAGAACTGTATTTCATCCCCATTCAGGGCAAAAGCAAAAAATAAAACTTTTCATAAGGAGCTTTTCAAAAGCATTCAGGCTTTGCAGCAGTAGGAAGTACTATATAAAAAACCCCACATACATTACTGTGGAGAGTATCTCACTATAAAGAACACTGATGATAAGTCTAAAGCACAATTTGTTCTTGTTTTAACACTAGAAGAATGACTCATACATGTCAATGAGTCTCTCAGGCTGTGTTCTTAATAGCACTTGCGCCAGTAAAGCAGGACAGAGTTCAATGCAGTTTTGATGCTACAAGTGTTTTTAAAATTGCAGCTCAGCAGGCTCATTTACAACAAAAATCACACTGGATGGAATTTGGCTTTTATAGGAAAAGATTTGGAGCAATCAGTGCTTCAGTTGGCAAATCCATGGTAAATGCAAACACAAAGCCCTACAAATGCAGTCCTAGGCACATCTGCTTCAGATTAAGTTCTACTAAAATCCACAAAAACTCCATTTTTAAATGCTACACACACAAGGTGACATTCTATGAATTTCTATACGCTGAGCAAACAACAAATGTACCACTACACACTCACTTCCTTATTCAGTACAAGGGACTTCCCCTCTCCATTTCATTATCTATCCGTATGTATGTTGAAACAATAGCCATTGTTTTTTAATCTATACCCAACTTCATACTATGTCATGACACAAACAGTCCCGACCTTCTAATTCTGGATCAGAACAGGAGCCTGTTCAATCAATATACTATACTGAAATCCTCACCTTATTCAACCACGTTATTCTCTGCCCCAGTCTAGAAAGAGTGTGTGTGTGTGTGTGTGTGTGCGCACACACACACACACACACATGCAGGGTAGATAAAAATCAATATTTTTAAATTTTTTTTTGAAAAATCAGATTTTTTAAATTTAAATAAATTCTTTTAATTTAAATGCTTTTTTGAGGAATAATCTCTCTAAAGATCGTGTTCTAGTTAAGATACATTATAGTCCAAAGGTTGTTCATCATGAAATTAGTTTTTAATTATGTAGCATACGGCTATATTAATCCATTCACAATGTCATGCTGTCCCAGTGGTTTCTGATTATTTGAGGCAATTTTTCTATCTAGAAGATATTTACAAAGATGCTGGGTTTTGCTACCTTCAAAACTGTGCATCTGGGTCTGCAACAATAACTTGCCTCCTTCATAACAAAAAATGTTATAAAATAAACATCAGAATTGAGAAAAACACCCCATTGTTCCTCTGCAAATCTATGTACACTGAATTAACCTCCTTATATCTTAAGTGCTAGTTTCAAGAAGTTCAATAACTAAGAAGGTTGTTTGGAATGGAATAGGTCTGCACAAGGAGCAAAGTTTGAGGGAAGGAGGGGCATAAGAACATAAGAAGAGCCATGCCGAATCAGGCCAGAGACCCATCTGGTCCAGCTTCCTGTATCTCAAAGTGGCCCCACCAAATGCCTCTGGGAGCACACGTGACTAGATATCTCTCTCCTGATCCCACTCCCCTGCATCTGGCCCTTGAAGTAACCTGGTTTTAAGCCTGGAGATTACGCATCTCCATCATGGTTTGTAACCTGTGATGGACTTTTCCTCCAGGAATCTGTCCAATCCCCTTTTGAAGGCATCCACGCCAAGCTGGGTTAAAAATGTTTTCTTTTGTCTGTTCTCACTCTCCCAACCCTCAGTTTGAGTGGATGTCCCCTAGTTCTGGTATTTTGTGAGAGGCAGAAGAGCATCCCTCTATCCACTTTACTCATGCCCTGCATTATTTTGAACGTCTCAATGATATCCCCCCTCAGGCGCCTTTTTTCCAGACTAAAGAGCCCCAAATGTTTTAGCCTTTCCTCATAAGGGAGGTCCCCTGTCCAGTAATCATTTTAGTTGCTCTCTTTTGCACCTTTTCCAGTTCCACTATGTCTTTTTTGAGATGTGGTGACCAGAATTGTACGCAGTACTCCACGTGCAGCCTAACTATTGTTTTGTACAATGGCATTATAATGTTGGCTGTTTTATTTTCAATCCCCTTTTTGATAATCCCTAGCATGGAATTGGCCTTCTTCACCGCTGCCACACACTGGGTAGACATTGAGCTGTCCACCAACACACCAAGATCTCTTTCCTGATGCATCACAGATAGCTCAGAGCTCATGAGTTGATAAAGTTTGGAATTTTTGCCCCATTACTTTACATTTTCCTACATTGAAACGCATTTGCCATTTGGCAGCTAATTTCTCCAGTTTGGAGAGATCCTTCTGGAGCTCTTCACAATCTTCTCTGATTTTTACCACATGGAAAAGTTTTGTGTCATCCAAAAACTTGGCTACCTCACTGCTTATCCCTGTCTCCAGGTCATTTATGAACAGACTGAAAAGCACTGGTACCAAGACAGATCCCTGGGGCACACCGCTTTTCACTTCTCTCCATTGTGAAAATTTCTCATAGACATCTACTCTTTGTTTCCTGGATCTCAACCAGTTCTCAATCCATAAGAGGACCTGCCCTCTTATCCCCTGACTGTGCAATTGTCTCAGCAGCCTTTGGTGAGGGACTGTGTCAAAAGCCTTCTGAAAATCAAGATAGACAATACTCACTGGTTCGCCCAAATCCACATGCCTGTTGGCCTTTTCAAAAAATTCTAAAAGGTTTGTTAGGCAAGACTTACCCTTACAGAAGCCATGCTGATTTTCCCTCAGCAAGGCTTGTTCTTCTACGTGTTTTAAGATTTTCTCTTGGTTGACACTTTCCACCATCTTCCCTGGGACAGATGTAAGGCTAACCAGCCTGTAGTTTCCCGGGTCCCCCCTCCTTCCTTTTTAAAAAATTGGTGTGAAATCCACTATTCTCCATTCCTCCAGCACTGTGGCCGTTTTAAGACACAAGTTGCATATTACTGTTAAGAGATATGCAATTTCATTTCTCAGTTTCTTAATAACCCTTGGGTGGAAGCCATCTGGGCCTGGTGACTTGTTAATCTTCAATTTATCAATTAAACCTAAAACATCCTCTCTTATAACCTGTATTTGATTTAATTCTTTAGTCAAGAGGGGCCGTTCAGGGAGCAGAATCTGCTCAAGGTCTGCTGTGAAGACAGATGCAAAGAACTCATTTAATTTCTCTGCAATTTCTAAGTCCTCCTTTACCTCCCCTTTTCCTCCCTCACCATCCAGAGGGCCAACTGGTTCTCTGGCAGGTTTTCTACTTCTAACATATTTAAATAACCTTTTATTATTTCCCTTTATATTGCTAGCCATGTGTTCCTCTAAGTCTTTCTTTGCCTCTCTTATCATCTTCTTACATTTCTTTTGCCAGAGTTTGTGTTCCTTTTTATTTTCCTCATTTGGGGAGGATTTCCATTTATGGAAAAACCTCTCCTTGCGCTTTAGAGCCTCTCTAACTCCACTCGTTGACCATGCCGGCACCCTCTTGAACTTAGATGAGCTCTTTTGTCTTTGTGGTATGCATTTGTGCTGGGCCTCTACTACCGTTGTTTTAAACAGGCTCCATGCACTCTGGAGAGATTGGATTCTTTTTACCTTCCCTTTCAATTTCTTTCTAACTACACCAGTTTCCTCATCTGAGGGAAGTCCGCCCTTTGGAAATCAAGGGTTTTTGTGTCAGATTTGCTTGACATTCTTCCCCCAACATGCATGGCAAAGGAAGTTGCAGCATGGTCACTGTTCCTCAGATGCTCACATCCATGACCAGGTCCTGAGTATCACACAGTATTAGATCCAGAGTTGCCTGTTCTCAGGTGGGCTCCATGACAAGTTGCTCTAAGGCACAGTCATTCAGCATGTCGAGAAACCTGGTTTCTCTTTCTTGCCCTGAGCTTGCATTGGCCCAGTCAATGTGGGGATAATTGAAGTCCCCCATGATTACTATCCTGTCCTTCTTAGACACCTCCATGATTTGTCTTACAAGCAGTAAAATGAAAGTGAAACCTTTTGAGCACAGTACTCCACATCTTGAGATCATTATGTGTTTAGCAGCCTGAGGGTTATCATATTATTCTCACTCTCTCCCTTGAGGAGAAAAACCTGGCAGTAGGCAGTAAAAGAGCCCCAGTTTTCGGATATTTTAATAAAATTCATCTACCTATGGGTAATGCAGGCATGCATGCAAAATGCAAACACTACAACAAAGAAATGTAAGGCCTTTTGGCCCGAATGAAACCACATCAGTGATGAGAAGTGCACTGATGAAGATGAATACATAAACTAAATAACTAAAAAGTTATTCTAAAAATAAAACCGTCATCTGGTTGTACAGTAAATATTAAGATTAAAACAGCTCTAGCAAAAATGAGTCTTTGTGTAGAAACTCATGATTTAAATTGTGATTTGAATCATGATTGAAATCAAAATTATTTAAATCAAATCCACCCTGTGTGTTTGTCATGAAATGTTCCCTCATTTATTTGACTATATGACCCATCATCACCAGAAATAATAGATTTATAAATATCATATGGACAGGGAGATATAATTGTGTGCCTTAACAAAGCAAAACAAACTATGGCATAGCATAGATGATGAACCTAGGGTTGTTGTTGGACACAAAATCTACTACAGTATTGATCAATGGTTTATTAGAACTGGATCCCAGTAATACATTGAGAGTCCAAGGTTAACAACTCATGTGATATAGACCCTTCCTCACATATTGGCTCTGCACAAGGCAGGGAAGCTAAACCAGCAAAAGCAAACATTAAGAGGACAGAAATGGATTCAATAAGCTCCACCTGACACCCATGGATTGCTGATTCAAAACACATCAGAAACCATAGGAAACCATCCTCATCTAACCTCACAGGAGGGGGTGAATTATTTGGAGTCGGGGTTCTTGGTAACTGTCATAACACTTACTGAATATTTTACAAAACAAAAAATGTAGAGATTTTATCCTTTCTTCTGCCTATAGGTTATCTTCATTACATACAACTTGAGGTTCAAAGAATGGAGTGTCTCTGGAAGATGTGCCATCCTTGCTCTATGTTACATTTCAATTTTTATTTCTGTTGCAAGATCTACAACAGCAAGCATAATGTAAGATTCTGAAACAAAATCTGATAGAATTTTGAGCTTGTTAATGTGGATGAGAGAAATATAATATAGTGCATGTTTTTTTAATGTGCCCAAAGATCAGATCATTATAGAGGGGTGCAGCCCTTGTCCTGATAAATGCTCTCAATAGCAAGTAAACCACTACAATAATCTTTTTTCAGGACTGTTCTCTGACAGTAAAATTCACTGCCAAGTGAGCTCCATCCAAGACCTTCTCTTCATCTGCCAGGCAAGTATTCTCCCACCTATCCAGATTTCTAACGGTAAATTCATAGATTGTAGGGAGTCCAGAATAAAACTGAAACTGTTGAAGGAAATGTTGTTTCTTTCAATGTTGCTTTTAATAGTTACAGCAAATTCATTCACAGCAGTTGCTGATTCTTAGTCTGGCTCTCAATGTAAGAACACAGAGCTAAAGCCATACTGCATTTGATGCTTATACCCAGAATACTCAAAACATATCTAAGGACTGTCATATACATAGGTCTTCATCACGATTCTTATGATGGAAGTAAAGTACTGTATTACATATTATCCAAAAGCGTAGAATTATTGCCTGTCAGGCTTTACCTGCTGCCATTCAAATAACATTAGCATTAGATCTCATCTGCCTTCTGGCAATGCAAGTGTCCAGGCCTTATGTCATGTACAGACCATGTGGGCAATATCTAGAGAACCTAGAAGAGCTGTATTTCAGTGAAATACAGGGCTACATTTCCTCACAATTGCGCTGAGAAAGTCCACCACTGAATCAATAGAGGCCACCCAGTCTACTGTTAACATAAAACAAATTTTGTCTAGGTCTGATTTCCCCTCCAGGGCTCGAAAAATGGGAGCAAGATGCTTTGACTGGAGAGCATGACGGAGTGGGCAATACAAATCCATATGTACAAGAGTTACCAGAGCACCCTGCTCACATGAGCAGTGTCTTGCATTATGAGGTATTCCCCTGAATCTGCCCCATATCAGGGCAGAAGGCATAACATTACATCTGGCAAGGGAAAAAGCTCTCCAGTTTTGAGGACAACTGAGCATGGAGAGATAGGTAGCTGTCTGACCAATTTTGGATGATATGTGGAAGAACTAGCGAGAGCGGGTCTTGTTTGCAGCACCCCACAGTTCCTGAAAATCAATATCCAACTGTCTTCTTTGGATAGTTTCAAAGGCCAACTTTTGATTTAAAGAGCCAAGCATATTAAGATTTAAGCCTATTAGCTTCAATTTTTTGAAGAGGGTAATAGATCCGTAAGGAGGGACAGAATCAGACAGGAATTGCAATAGCAGAGTGTCAGAATCTAGATTGTAAATTTTTTTTAGCCAATATTGAAAGACACTCAGCCATGCCGTTGTTTGTACAGAAGGTAAACCAGTCCCCAGGCAAAGCACCGAATATGAAATACATCTAGGCCAGGCCTGCCCAACAGGTAGACCGCGGGCTACTGGTAGCCCGCGAAGGGTTCAAAAGTAGCCCTCCGGCCACCAATAAAAAAGTGAAGGGATAAGTTCTCTACCCCTCCCTCCCCCATCCCAAGAACCACCACTGCCCTAAGCAAAGTTCTGGGTCTGCCAGCCCACTGTCTCAGCTAAGCAGGGCAGTTCAAGGGCCATGGTGCGGTCCCCTACTCCCCGCGCCGGCCACACATGCACTCCTATAAGTAGACCTGGGGGCCCTTGGGGAGATCAAAGTAGACCACAGGGCCATTTGGGAGCAAAAAGTAGACCACGGGCTGCTCAAAGTTGGACAGCCCTGATCTAGGCAAGCCGAGCACTTTGCACAAAAAAGAGGTTTGATTTCAATTGACTAACTGGACTTAGTAATTCAACACAAACCACAGAGATGGTATTTAAAGCCCAGAAGCATTTGTGGGAAGCCCTTTGTGCTTGCACTTTCCTAATAACCGAAGTGTTTGGAATATCTGGATTCTGGAGTCAATAGTTTCCTATGACAGAGTGAGATGAGAAACAAGTGACCCAACTTGCTATTTTAAAAAAAAATTATTTTCCTCAAATTAGAACTGTCCAGTATCTATGCAGCCAATGCCTCTCAACTGAAGGCAATTTGCTATAATTTAGATGTAGGGAAAAATAAAATTTTACAGGATCTTAGGACAAATGCTGAGAATGTTACAGTCCCTTGGATTCCAAACAAGCATTTAGAACAGATCTTCCTTACATGGGTGATACTGCCCTAGCCAAACTCTATTCAACTGAACTCTCAATGATTCCAATAAGTGCAGTTTTAGATGAGTCAGCCGTATAGTCTATGCAAGCATATCAGGCAAAAGCAAACTAAAAATAAAATACAGTACACTGGTGCCTCAAATTACGAATGCCCCTAATTGTGAAAAAATTGAAATATGAAGCGAAATATATCCGAGGCGCAATACACCCTGGGAATTGAAGTCTTCTGTGAAAACTTTGTGATAGAAAAATTTCCTGTGGGATGCCTTGAGCTATGAAAAAATTGCAGAAGGCTTCCATTCCCAGAGTACATTCAATTTCGAATTATGCAAATTTCTAGATACAAAGCATCACGAGGAACGGATTAACTTTGAAATTCGAGGCACTACTGTACACAAAAATGTTGTGGAGCTTGAAGACTCATTGTTGTCTTTTAATGTGAGCTTTTGTGAACCTCATTTGCCACTTCTTCAGACGTATAAGGTGGAATACAGAGATCACACAGTAAAACTTTCATGCCAGGGTCTGCATGACTGTGGTTTATGGTTACATTTCATATGTGCAATCATTTATCTCTGTTTGGTATCTGGTTCTTTTGAAGTCTGGTTCTGTAAACATTCCAGGAAGAGACACAAAACCAGACAAAAGCAGAAAGAGAAAGCAAGAGAAACTTTAAAGACTAACTGTAAACAGTAATATAATTAAAAGAAGCAACAGGAACAATGTGTATTATTAATACATGTATTAATATATAAAACATAAATACAATGCTTGTCTACATAGGACAAACAGGACTATCTCTACTGAAAAGAATTAATGGACATAAATCAGACATCAGAAATTGCAATATAGTACACAGAAACATGTGCTAAATAATTTCAATATATCAGGACAATCTTCAACCAGGATTTGAAAGTTGCTGTTCGGGAAATGAAATACTGTTCTACTGATCGGGAATACAGAGAGAATCAGCTGAGATAAAATTTATATACATGAAGGACACCTGCATAATTGGACTAAATATCAGTTGAGATTTCTTAAGTCATTACCAAAGATAATAATTATGCTGTTATGTACTGTTATTTTCATTCACAAAGTTCAAAGGTACAGGCTCTGTCTATATTAATACACACTCTCCCTGCTGTTTCCTTTAATCATGTTACTGCCTACAGTTGGTCTTTCAAGTGTCTTCCTCTCTGCTTTTGCCTATGTTTTTGTCTCCTGCTGGAATATTTCCTGAATTGGACTTCAAAAGAACTGAACCCCAGAGATTATACATCACTGCAGGTGTGAAATGTAACATAAGCCATGATCTCTTAGACTCTGGCAGGAATGTTTTACTGTGTGATATCTGTATTGCTCCTCATATGTCTGAAGAAGGTGGGGGAAGGAGGTCCACAAAAGCTCACATTAAAATCCAACAGTCATTAAGGTACCGCAACGTTTTTATCTTTTAAAAATGTTGTTTAAAAATGTTTTTGTCTTGTATGGACTTTGAAGCAGTCTTAACACCAGCTTGCCTCCTGATACCATCTTCTGGTGTATTCCATCTTACCAAAAAGATTCTCAGCACCCTCAACACCTTCTATCAAGATTGCATTTTTGGTACAATGCTTTGATAAAGATAGCAAGTTGCTATCCAAAGCTTAGCTTACACTTTTTGTTTTAGTAGTGACCAAGAAAGGTATCACCTAGCCTACTTTGGAATTTGTTTTTTTTTTTGTCTCATGGCTCAACCCACAATTTTTTTTTACTTCTCATAAATGCTTTTAAACCATAATCTTCGTTATTTTGGGCAGGCAGCCTAGCCTTGACATTCAACAAAGCCACCAGCTGACGACAACACCTCGGTTGGGAACATTTGACAAGGAAGCATGCAAGCTCAAGCACACCAGGGCGTGGAGGTGTTCAGACTGAGGCGTTGACGGCTTACGCGCGCGCGGAGGCGAAGGAAGCGGAAGGAGGGAGGGGAAATATGCAGTGGTTCCCCTGAAACCCCCCCCCCCGCCCTAATTCTGCTTGCTCTTTAACACATGCCGAGGGCGAAGGTCTACCGAGGTAAGCCTTCTCCACTGGCGGGAGCCATCCCTCCACGAGACACCTCCTCCCTGCAGCAAATGAATGTTTGGCGGCTTGCAAGGCAAGCAGGAGGCGGGGGGCGCTTGCGCTCCCTGTAGTTTCCTGGAACAACCCCCCCCCCCGCCCGCAAACGTTCCCCTTGCGCGAGCGGCAAAAACATCCAGTGGCGCGCTCGGTTGCCGGGTCTTCGCTTCCCGATTGGCCGAGCCCGGAGGCCACGTCACGAGTTGACCCGGGCGCTGCGGGGAGGGAAAAAAAAGAGGAAGTGACTGAGCCAGGCTTGTGTAACAGCCTCCTTCGCGGGGGCATCAAGGCCGCGGCGCTGTAGCTGCCAGTGACCCCCCCAGTTGTCCCAAGCACCAGTAGCCGGTTAAAGGGTGGGGGTGGGGAGCACGGAAAGGGGCCTTGGGCAACCCATTTCCTCCCCACCCCCATTCAGTGCAAACCCACCCCGATGCGAGCTGCTCCTCCGGCCTCGTTCCTTGCCCTCCTCCATGCTCTGGGGAGGGATCGGGTGAGGCTTTTCCTAGGAACCTCGAGGCCTCTGCGGGGGGGTGGAGGCAGCCGACGGCGTCTTACGGCCCCAAGACCCACGTTCTCGCCCCGGTTTCTTCCGCCCTTCTCCTCCTCCTCCTCCACCACCACCACCCTTGTCGCGGCAACGAGGAGTCATGCAAAAAGCCATACCGATCGGAACAGCAGCGCCTTCCCCGGCGCTGGGGCCTTATCGCGCCATAGCTGGGTTCAAAGAGTCGGGGACGGGCGAGGAAACACAGGGGGGAAAAAGCAACCGAATCTCCCTAGTTTGGTACACGCCGCGATTGGGAGACACAGGAAATTATGAAATGGGGGTGGGCGGACGGGTAGATAGGCTCCCACTAAATCCCCGATAGTCCACATTCGAGTAGAAAATCGGCAGCGAAAAATACACATCCGCAATCGCCTAGCAGATTCCAGGATGGAAAACAACAAGTGTTCAGCTCAGCAACTCCATTTGCTTCTGTCATAACCTCCACTGGACTGTAAAGCTGCTCCTTTTCGGTCACCCGGCAGGATTTTGGCTCTATGATATTCCGACAGTTATTTCGTATTCCCCCAGCCCGTTGATTTCCCATGCCACGAACCAGATCCCTATTCCTACCTCATCCGAGCTAAAGCACGAGATGTAATCACTCCCGCCTTTGTTTCTGCTGCTGACATTTTCCATCATCTCGCCCCCCCTCCGAAGCAAACAGTGCATGTTTCAGAGCATGAGAAACCCGTCCTTCCAGCCGATTCCTTCCCTGCCTCTGCAAATCCAAAAGTGAAATTAAAAAACCTGCTTTCTCTTTCCAGAAGCTGCGCCTAAAATCATATGACCCGCAAAACGGCCCCAGCCTTTTAATTTTGGTTTCCAACCACTATTAATATTCCTAGATGCAAGCGTGCCAGGCTTGTCGGTGTAGATGCATTTATATTAAATAAATAAAGCGCGCTTTTCTTTCAAAGGTTGAATTTGGCTTTACCTTACCAAGATTGCGTTTCAGCGGGATTTATATAATTCCTCAAGGTTATCACGGTTGCCAAGAGACGCAAAATTGAAAGGGAAACAGGCGGCTGTGTCAATCGCAGGAGTAAAACTAAAAGTTATTCGCCCTCTGCTTTTAGCGGAGATTAGTCCAGATCGAAAGCAAAACAAGGCGAGCAATCGCCAAGAGCTGAGCCTCGGCAATCCCCCCCTCCTCCACCTCTCTCTCTCTCCCAGGCCTGTTTGTGCAGATCTCGAGCAAGCGAGGGGTAGGTGGGGGCTGGCTGGAAGGAGCGAAAGAAGTGCGGAAGTTTGCTGCAGCCGTTCATTGGCAGACGCGGCCTGTGTCATCATTTTCTCCAAAAAGTCGATTTCATTTTCACTTCCCTCTGAGCAACCGCGCACGACAGCCGCGCGCAGCCGGCGGCAGAAAGTGGGGAGGGGGGAATGAGGCGGAAATAGAGGTTTCAGTTCCTCGGCAAGCAAAAGCTGCGTTATTACGGGCAATTCCCGCGCCTCTCTCTCTGTCTCTGTGTGTCCGGCACGGACGCCGATTACAGTACCTTTCACATCCTGATGAGAAAAGCTCTTTATACGTGAGAGGTCTCAGTGCAGTTTGGAATTTTTTTTAAGAGCGTGGGGGCGTCGGAAAAAAATCCCCCGCTCAAGGATCAGCTAGAAACCTGTTTCATCGTGTGGTTTGGGCTAGCACAGACACCGTTGCCTTTCATAGAGAATTGTGGGTTCAGGCTGTTTTATTGTCTTTAAAACAAGAAAAGGTTACATTTGGTGGGTGGATAGGGAAAGCACAAAGCGCATACTGTGCCCAGTGTTTCCTCCCTCAGGCTTCACCCTGTCTTCTGGGAGTAGGGATGGTATTGCCAGGATTCAAGTGTGATTTTGAGCGCTCCCCTTCTATTACCATTATTCTTTTATTGTTAAAAATTAATCAGAATGGTTTGAAGGCTTGAGGAATGACTATTGGGTCTTATTTATTTACGTTTGAAAAGGGACATCAGATGGCAGGCTCCCTACAAAACATTTTAAAAATACAGTTTCTGTATAGTGTGAAGTGCAGGTCTTACTCTTTAATAAGAAGCTCTAATACCATATTTGTGTGGAATCTGTTGCACAATTCTTTGGATCCAGGTTCAGTCCCTGGATGGGGGTGGGTGGGTTTTGTGCATCCCCCTCCTTCCCAATCACACTTTAAAAAGCCAAGTTATAACCTTTGAGAAAGGCTTGAGCCCCATATGGCTTGCCTCCAATGACGGGAGTCTTCCCCTTTTTCTGCCAGGCCCCTTCTTGCATGTAGGGTTGGATAGTTCAAGTTGCCCAAGCTGTTCCAAAACAGGCTCTTCCATGTGCCCCCCACTCACCCCAAGGCCTTGCCTGTGCGGGCCATTCCAGGAGAAATGTGGAACTTGAGGAAGAACAAGTTTGTGTGGCAGTTATGGGTGGTTTTATGCTGGTTGCCATGGCATGGCATCCGCACATCACAGCTGGCAGAGCAGTGTGGAGGGAGGGAAAACCTCTCTCCTCTTAGCTTGATAAATAATTTAATGCACGCATGTCCAAACTTCAGCCCTCCTGATGTTTTGGACCACAACTCCCAGAATTCCAAGCCTGTATTTCCAAGGGCAAAGGACTCTGGGAGTCAAGGTCCAAAACATCTGGAGGGCCGAAGTTTGGACATGCCTGATTTAATGCATCCCATAATTTTGGTCCAAAAGGGTCCCCACTGCTCCCATCAGAGGCTGCCTCCAGTTGCCTCTTCTGAAACAACAGCTTGGTCCTCCTTACTGACTACCTTAAGTCACCGAATGTATCTTACCTTTCAATTGTATTAAAGCAATGAGAAAATGCAGTTATAAAAATGGAAGAAGGGCCCAACTGGCTCATATCAAAGTGCTGTCTAGCTCAGCGTTCACTGCAGCGCCTACCAGAATTGCCTTTGAAACACTTCCAAACGATGCTTGAAAGTGACAGTGCCCAGATCCTGCTCTGTTTTCCCATTCCCACTAAAAACCGCTTCAAACTGCTTGAAGATGCGGTTAATAAAATTGTGTCCCCACAACCAGTGGACTTTAAGGGGGGGAAATGTGACCATGCCCACTTAAGTGTGACCAAGCAAGTTTTGCAAGTACCTGGTCTCAAGGTGGTACAAAGCTTGTCTCAGTTCCAATGCAGATTTTAAACTGGTACTTGAATCTGTGGGGACTTGGAAAATCCGCATCAAAACCTTTTCGTTCTGCTTTATTGCGATTCCCGCTCGTGAGGGCACAAAAGATGCAGTTCTTTAAAGATTACCTGTGGGGACACAGGAGCACCATTTTCCAACCACGTGACCATTCCGGGGGAAATCTGCATTTTACTTTGATCCAGATTTTCTGGCCGTGGGATAGAATGATAGTGGGTTTTTTTTACTAGCTTAATGTAAACAGCATCAATCTCAGGAGGGCAAATTGCTGCAATTTAAGAAGCCAGTGTTGCCATTTGTTGTTTGGTGACAGGCAACAGCTGATGCCTATGCTGATTTCTTATCTTGAGGCAACTTGCCCTCAGTACTTTTTCCAGTTGCATTTTCCAGGGTGTAATACATAGAATTCTGCAGAGTATTTCTTTGTTATTTGCCTGTAACAACTGGCATTCAGATTTATTTTCCCCTCCCCAAATATCAGTGATTTCCAGAGTGGGGTAGTGGATAGATTGACAGACTAGGATAAAGAAAACCTGAGTTCAAAACCCCGCTTGGCAATACAAATTCACTAGGAGAGCTGGAACTTGTAATGGCACATCTTTTAAGGGCTCATTCAGCTTGAAAGCTCTATTACAACTAGTGTAAATCCATTCCAACTTGATGGCATGTAACACATCTCAAATGGCAGGATTCCATTTAGCTATTTTCACATATTAGAGGCAGCTCTATAGTTGAGTGCATGCAGAAAGTTTAATCACTCATTCTTAATTAAACCAATAATAATAATAATAAAGTTTAGGTAATAGGTACTGTATTATGAAAAGAGCTCTGTCTGATATCCTGGCCAGCAGCCACTGGTCAGGGCCAGGGAATACTAGATTTAAAAAATAAATATAGTGGACCCTCATATAACAAACAGTTTGTATAACATAAAATCTGTACAACATAAAACATTCTGGAGATAGGGGAAATTTTCTTAACAGGATCATCCATGGGGCGAATCTATACAACATAAAAATGTTCGCAATTAGGAATTACTCTGTTTTCAATGTATTCCTATGGGAAATTTTTATAAAGGAAAATTTGCTTAACAATTTCATTTGGAACGAATTAATTCCTTTATACAAGGGACCACTGTAGTAGATATTCTGACCTAGTATAACAAAGCTTCAGTGATATGCTCCTAATTCGCCTTTAGGTTGTGATGCTTTGGGTATCTAGAGTATTCCAGGCACAGTGAGTGGTGTTTGAGGAATAGACTTTCTGTTAAATTCAGTACTCAGAGAGGCCTAAAATCTACTTTAATAGTGTTGTGAAAAGAAAACTTTTTTAAAAAAATTCCTCAGGCCTGTTACCATCTAGTGATATTTCAGTGTTGCTGTTTTCCTATGCATTTTTAAAGCTAATTGAGGAGATTAATTAATTTGTTATTGTTACTCCAATTCTTTTTATTGTTGTTTTTGTTAACTACCTTGGGAAGATATACAGTATACTGAAAGTTTGTATAGACGCTTCTTAAAACCATCAACCAGACAATCATAGTAGATTCTAAGTCTGATTATTTTAAATCATCTAAGAGAATAGTCACCTGAACTGTTCAAGTATTTCTTGCTTACAGAACTTCCAGCTGTTTTCCTAAAAACTTAGTATGCAATAAATAATCTCCCAAATTGGTACAGTTAGGCTTTGTGGTCATCCATAGCAGTTCATTTGTTTGCAGCCCGCTCACATTCTAAGATGTTTCTACAGGACATTGTGTAACGTCTTCCTTAAATGTGCAGCTTGTGGAATACTGACACTGATGACTCATTCATCTCATTGCCTCTGTGTTTTTACTTCTTCTTTCATTAAGTTTTTTCTGTTCCTGACACAGTTTCCTCTTCTCATTTTTGCTCCAGGGATATATCAGAGACAAAAGTGTACCTAGTACAATAAATAAAATAGGTGCATGCTGTAGGTCATCAGTGCTAGGGCCTTGAAAGGCATTATAGGAAGACATGTATGTCAACATCAGAATTGGTTCCCATTCATGTTTTTTACCTCCTTTTCCATCTACCTCCTTCATTAGATTTTCAATTTATTCCATAGCAGACAGTCTGATCTTGCTCTGTGCCAAATTTGAGGAAGTTTTGGCAAAGGGGTTTCTAGTAATCCACCATACGAAGATGAAGTAACAAACAACCCCAGATATCCTACAAAGGCTTTCACGGACAGGATCTGAAAGCTTTTATGAATTTTATGGGCACTTTGGCTGTGTTCTGGAAAATTTTCTTCCTGATATTTCACCAGTCTCTGTAGATGCTGGCCACAGAGACCAGCGAAATGTCAGGAATAAAAACTTCCAGAACACAGCCCAATAGCCCGAAAAACTCACAAAAGCAACCCCATATATCCCCAGATGTAAAAATAGAAAACAAATAATAAAAAAATGACTTGTTTCATTAAATCTCTCTCTCTCTCTCTCTTTCTTGCTTTGTGACTGGGGGTGGTTTTACCCAGTGTTAGTAGAGCTTTATGTCTATATCCTGCCATAGTTACAACCATTCCACACATCTTGTCACTGTCTTGGAAATCGATGGTGTGCCAGATGTATGGAAACATGGAAATACGTGTCCTTCAGATCTACCACTGTGAACCAATCCCCGCAGCATCAGAAGGGAATGACCTTCTCCAGCATGACCATTCTAAATTTTGATGATACTGGAGGTTTAATTAATAGCCTGAGGTCTAAAATTGCGCGAAGGCCTCCATCCTTCTTTGGAACTGTAAAGTATCTGCAGAAGTGGCCCTGGAACACTGTGGAGGGAGGAACTGGTTGGATGGCTTTCTTTTAGAGGAGAGATGAAATTTCCTCCAAAAGGCAAGGTAATGGATCTGTGTTGACCACGTTTCCCATTAGATGGGACAATTTGAATTATAGGAGTTAACCTCCTTTGATTATGGATAGCACCCATTGATCCGTCGTGATCGCCCACCAGTTGGAAAGAAAGGGTGCGAGACAAACTCCATGGTAGAACTTGTCTCTCTGTCTACGGTCCCTGGATTTAGAGGTGTGGGAAGATGAAGATTTTGTCTTTTTCCCCTTTGAGAAGGAAAAGTTGGTAGGCCTTGCAGGGAGATCTTGTGCCTGTTGCCTAGTATATGATGGTTGGTAAGAAGGCTGGAAGTTGGTGCTCTTATGGTAGCAAAATGGCTGCTGCTTGCCCCGGGGCCTGGGGGGGGGGTCAACTTTTTTGCTGTATTGTGTTTCTTATGATGATCCTCCATGAGGTCATCCGTGGTTGGGTAGAAGAGGCTCTCACCCTCAAAGGGAAGCTGCTCAATTTGGCCCTTATGTCCATCAGACAAGCCCATGGAATGTAGCCAAGCATGTCTCCAAAGACCCACAGATGCACCTAAAACTTTTGAAGTACAGTCTAGGGCATGGCGAGACGACCTCATTTATTGTGCCTTTGCTTCCTCAAAGATATTAGAGGCATCGGCCTTCTTGTCATCTGGGGACATGTCCAGAAAGGGCTGGATGTGGGAATTTAGCTTCTATGTTTTGTCAGCCTAGCTTTGAGGAATCTCAGACAAACACTATGTGTCTTACATTACACTAGTAACACACTCTTATTGGGTAATAGGCTGACCAATAAGAGCCGAGTACAGGTCTCTGTAAAAGATGGCCACGGAAAAAGCGTAGGGGGTTGCATTCCAAAGGTTGTGAGATCACATTGTTCTACTGGGCATGCCTGGAGAAAACAAGCTGTATGTTTATTGGATGGGTCTCTGCTGACGTGTATGTGATTTGTGATAGCTAATAAAAAGGTTTAGCTGAGGGGGCGGGCAGGAAGAAAGCCTCCGACAAGCTCTCTCTGCCTGCTGCTCTCCGATGCTAGCACCTAAAGATCCCTGTGTGTTCAGAGTACTCAACATTCCTTCAATATTAATCTCTTAGCTGGTCTGGGAGATTATTCGTATCTACGGATATCCCAGGAAGGAATCTCAACAGCTGGATATGCAGGAGGAGTTCTCTCTGATATGCGCCCGTCGCACCCTGATAGTTGGCTATTTTAAATAATAAGGAGGAAAGGGTATAAATGTTCCTGCCAATTGTGTCAAGTTTTCATCCCTCCTGGCAATTACATTTGTAGTAAAACAACTGGCAATTACATTTGTAGTCAAAGTTCTTGTTACAAGATTGTATAACAGTAGCAATTATATTGACCATGAATCTGTTTACTTATCTCCTGTAAGACACAGTCCTTTTTACACAAACATATCTGGTCCTTCAAGATATCTTGTGCCTAATGATTGATCAGAATATTGAATCTTTGGGTCCAGTCCAGTGTCACTGTTGCAGGAAAACATAATTCGGCATAGGGAGGCTATGTATAACGGGGCCCACAATGGTGGCATATGAGCACCTTTGCACTGAAGAGGTCAGGGCCAACAGTTCACACAAACTACGTTTGCTTCTGCATGGTCAAAGTCTCAACCATTTTGAAATGGAGAGGAGGCTCCTATACTAGAGCCAAAGTGGCATGCTTCTTGCAGGGACATTCAGGGGGTGCAATCCTATATAAAGTTACTCTATCACACAAAAGCCCCTTCAAAGCAAATGTAACATGTTTATAAGAAGGTGTATATGGTGGGCTGTACCTAACACAGGGAGAAATGTAGTGTCATACAGTTCCTGGTGTATTAGGATACAGGTAGAAACTAAGGTAGCAGTTTGGTGGTGGGGGAGTTGCTCACACTTCATGCTCCTTTTCCCACTTCTTACAGGATAGAATTTGAATTGTGATGCCTGGCACCTGGAGAAAACAGACACCACTTTTTATCCCATTGTAGTCCACTGAATTTCATTATGGATATTTTCCTTATTATTTCCTGATATTGCTTGCTCTATGCTTCCAGTCTGATTGGCATTCCCCGCTTGCTTCCCTTTGAGATGAAGCAGGCACTGGTATTTGCAGGGATGGTCACAAAGTAAAAAAAAAAAAAAACCATGCCCACTGTTGCCTTGAAGCATTCCATGACTGACATTGAAACATTTCAGAATGGCTGCAGAACAATCCATGATTCTTTCTAATTATGACTCTCAGTTGGAGAGTTTTTTTTGTTTGTTTGTGTGAGGTTTTTTTTTTAATGGCATGGAAAAATGACCATTTCCTGGAGGAATTTCATGGATGTTACACTGAGAAAAGGAATGCTTCAGCAGCAATGTGAAACGTCCATCTGTATGTCCTGTCCTTGCATAGAATCATAGAATCAGAGTTGGAAGAGACCTCAAGGACCATCCAGTCCAACCCCCTGCTTTTATGATAAAACCAGTTTCGGTTGTTTGTTTTAGTTTTTGTTGAACATTATTGCTGCAAACCACCTAGAGTAGTGACACGCCACTAGACAAAGTAAAATATAACGAAAAATAAATATTCTGAGCAAGAGTATGGGATGCAGAAGTGGGTGAGAGGTGCTCCACTAATGTGGGAATGTGTGTCATGGCTGTTGATGCCTTTTATGGAACATCTTTTAAAAAAACTTGTTCCTAGGCAGTGGCCAAAAAAGGGCAGGTAGGGCCTTGGAAATCTGAAGGCTAATTAAATGCCTTCGGAAGATGATTAAATCAGCTCCTTACATTCACTCTAACATTTAATTCTTCTACATTTAATCATGAGCTGCCTCGTTGTAAGATAGCACTTACCAGGGCTTAGGTCAGGAACAAAAAACTGATGGGAAGGATGTGTGAGTGGCAATGGGGTTGGTTGGTGCTTCTTTCTGCTTCTTCAGTGCTTGCTCTCTTTAGGATGACAGCCCCTAGTATCCTTCAACCAGCGTGGCCAAAGGGTTTCTGAGAAGAGCAGATCCAGAAAATTTTTTTTCCAGTCTCTAGATCCTGCTCTTGCTCTTGCTTCCCCAGGCCCTTACTTCAGTATCAGTTGATTACCTTCCCTTATAAAGCATAGGCCCAAATCCTGTTTGCTTCTCAGGGAAGAAAAACATTTGAAAAAAAATAGGTGGAATATTAGACTATTGAGATCTATGTCAATAAGGATAGAGGGGAAAAATATAAGCTAGTATGAAGATGGTAGTTGAGCACAATGGAACAAAATCACATAAATCCTAATAGCTCTAAGATGTGCCAAAACTGCTACTTATTTTCATATAAGGTGGGAATGTGAGACTATATAAAATTTTTGGCAATCGATTTTTCAGGCAAGAAATGAAATATGTAAATTAAACTTTCCTATATATCCTAAAATAGTACTTCGATCAATATTTGAAAAGAAGGAAAGTAATCAGACAACTAAAGTGGCTGGTTTAGCCACTTCACAATAGCAGAAATAGGATCACCTGAGGTCGGTATGCCATTCGGACGTGGATCACACCAAATGGCATACAGTATTGCTGCTCCCCTGCCCCAACCTCAAGTGGCCCATCAAGTGCACATCAAAAAGGGCAGTCTGGTTGAACCCTCATGAGATTGCCAACATGATGAGATGAGTGGTGCTGGTGTTCAAGGAAAACAGGTTACAAACCATGATGGAGATGTGTAATCTCCAGGCTTAAAACCAGGGTACTTCAAGGGCCAGATGCAAGGGAGTGGTATCAGGAGACATATATCAAGTTGTGTGTGCTCCCAGAGGCATTTGGTGGGGCCACTGTGAGATATAGGAAGCTGGACTAGATGGGCCTTTGGCCTGATCCAGCATGGCTCTTCTTATGTTCTTAAATTCAGCTTTTAATAAATTATTTGTGGACTGCTTTCTTCCTGTTAACAGAAACAATATAGTGCAGACATGGTTACCAGAGACCACAGTTGTGAAAAGGCTACTCTTCTCCTGTTTAAGATCAGCTTGTTAATTGCAATCATCTCCTAAAGTTATTTTCGTCGAACTGAATTCAAAGATTTAAATCTGTATGGAAAAAGTAATACGGTATTATTTTGTTTCAGGTAAATTGCTTCTGCTGCTCCTAGTTTGTGCAGATTACTGTATTTTGTTATCTCTAGTGACACCATGTGGTGGTTATCTGATGTTTATACAGTGGTACCTTGTATAAAGGAATTAATTCGTTCCAAATGAAATTATTTTAAGCAAATTTTCCTTTATACAAATTCCCATAGGAATGCATTGAAAGCGGAGTGATCCCATTTTTATGTTGTACAGATTCTCTCCATAGGCGATTATGTTAAGCAAATTTCCCCTATCTCCAGAAATTTTTATGTTGTACAGATTTTATGTTATACAAGCTGTTTGTTATACAAGGGTCCACTGTATAGCACATTCCACTAATGTGTATTGAGATGACATATATTGCAGTGGTGATTCATTTGGGCTGTTGGACCATCCTTGTACTGAGCACTAAGTAACTTAAGGGAGAAAAAGAAACATCTTCCCCATGGAAATTACTATGTAAATTTCAGTATTAAGAGTTTTTAAGGTTGAATAGCAGTGATATAATAAATCAGGTTGCAGGCACAGTCTCTCAAAAATAAGTTTCACTGAGTTCAGTTGGATTGTGAGATAACCTTGGATAGTTTTTCTGATTTGGACTCCAGGATTACCTTACACATCAATTTTTAAAAAATCACACATTGTGTGTACAACAGCTGATTTTTCAGCAGGCCAGTAACATACCATAGTTCATTAAAATAGTAGCTTTTGCAACTTGTTTTATGCTCATTTTTTTAAAGTCAAGTCAAGGTTTAAATGTAGTTAGTGGATTCTGGGTGTAATTTTTGATTCTGCAAGATAGAGGAATACTGTAAAAGCTACATTATTGTTGTTTAATTACTTTAGATATGAAGAATTGTATACTGAGCTGCTACAGAATACAGCTATTCCAATGAAGTACATTTAGTATCACCGTCTTAATTTATGAACACAATTAAATCTAGCTTCAGTGTATCAATATGATTCATTAGCCTGAATATATTGACTTTCATAGTTACTAATCACAGGAACTTTATCTGTTGAGTGAATGTTATCCATCTGCCCTAGCTATTTTAAAAGATAAGGAATGTGCCACACTCATTTACCAACCTGCTTTTAAAAAATCTGAATCCAACTGGCAGTCTTTAACTACAGTAAGCTATTTGAATCAATGGAATTTGGCTCACTATTCAACAGCTGACTCTGATCGGGCAAATTTGACTTAGGCCATAAGGAAATTTAAATACTGTAGTTGTGTGTGAGCATTAAGTCAGAGGGTGGTAGCTAGGTGGATTTTGTCCTCATTTCCTAACCATGGACCCAAACACCAAAAAGAACTACGTCTGTAAGACTTCCCCAGGAATATTTGTGCCCCAATACTGGCTGACACACCATAAAGGTTGCAACCAGCCTTTTACTTGCCAGCAAAGATGGGCAATCTTGGTAGGCCCCTGTATCAAGCATCTGGAGTGTCTTGGTACTTGGGCTCCATCTTCAAAGCATGTGGGGCCAATTCACCCTAGCTATGCAAGAGACTTTGCAATCTTTCTGAGTCAATCTGCAGTCCAGTCACAACCTCCCTGACAATACTCCCCTAGCCATGATGGATATAGAAGTCCTCTACCACTCCCCACTCAAGGACAGACTAAAGGTCACTAAGAATACCATTTGAAACAAGGACATGGTCCTTGGCCACTACCCTCTGTGACTTTGCATACAACTTCTCCTTTGAACCCAAATCTACATCCAGATTAGCATTTTGTTAACCTTTCAAAGGATCTTGATTAGAGATGGGCATGAATAGTCAGTCCTGCGTGGTTTGTTTCCCAGCTAAAGAGCTGATCTGCTGTTCAGTGCCCCACCTCTTCCAGCGGGCACCCACTCAGAGGTAGCACATAGAGGAGGTAGGGTAGGGTACTGCTGAGTGGGTGCCTGCTAGAGGGGTTAGGGTACTGAACTGCAGATCAGCTGTTTGGCTCAGAAACAAGCCATGCTGAACTCCCAAACCAGCAAGTTCATGCCCATCTCTAATCTTAACTTCGGAGAAACATATCACCATAATATTGCTTGTAGGAACAAATCCATTGCAGGCTGGCCAATAAAAATCTATTTGAAATTCTAAAAAACATTAAAGCTATTAATTTTTCATATCAGTTCATGGGTCTTCTTTCTGGGAAATCAATTAAACCCTCAAAGGAGTAAATCTACACGTGAAACTTGAAAATCCAACTATTGTTTTTCATTCTTTTTCCATGTTCTGACATCTTTTACCACTGAGACATCTTTCCATGTTTTAGGCAGATATCTTCTTAAACGACAGTATTTGCATGCATCTAACCTTTGTTTCATTTCCCACAGTAAATTGCTGGCAATTGTACATTAAGGAGGAAATGAATGTTAAGGCTCGCCCCTGCCTAAAATAAGGCTATACAGAAATTGAGCTTGGCTGCTTATGCTTTGTGCCAACTACAAAACTATGTTAACAAGTCACACTTGTCTTTGGCAAGTGATCTTCATCCTCACCTGTGGAATACATGTTTCTATATAGACTGATGTGATACCTCCTTTATATATTAAACACAGTAAGCATGGGACTAAGAAATTCCTTTCAATAAGTCATGCTAAATTTCTGCTGCTTAAATAACTCAGTCATTAAGCAATCAGTGTATATGATTTATTAATTCTTACATGCAAACTGGAATAGAAAAACACAATATTTAATGAGTTAAGCATTCCTTGAGAATCGCAATTGAAGTGATAGCTCAAAATCCTGATATTGCCCTATGTACAACATGAAAAATTCTTCTCAAAGCTTCATGTCTAGAAGCATATACATTTTATACAACTGACTGTATGTTCAGAAATATATAAACTGTGAGGCACTGTATCTATTTGCAAGCACACAGTTATGCTTGTTGTGCTAGCAGGATGTCTGGGAAGATAGGCTGAGTCTAGAGCCTCTTTCCATAACTAGTAAAGTTCACTGCTTTGCTTAGCACTAAAACACTGCTATGACTGTGTCTTGCTAGACAGCCATTATAGTGACTGCTTGATTCTGCATGTCCCACTTGTCTTCTCTTAGCTTCTTTGCAGCAGGTAAAGTGCCATGAGTGTGTGTGCAAAAGTTGTCTTTTTCTGGACCAAGGTGGAAAGCACTTAATACAGAGATATACACAGCTAATTGAGCTCTAGCCAGGCACCCTTTTCTGGAGCATTGCAAGCACCATTAATAAAACCACAATTCCCAAGTTGATATTTTGTTTTCTTTTGGACTTCAATTGGATTAACACCTTCAGTTCTGGAAGATGCAGTACAAGTACTGTATGTAGAAAAGTTAAAACGGGGCTCAGATAAAGGCAAAGATGGCCAGGTGGATGGAGAAAAGGAAAACTGAGAAATATGCATGTATAAAAATAAAAGCACACAATTGCTTCTATTTTTAAGTTTTTAAAAAGAAAATGTGGCTGAAGGAGACACTCTTTCCACATTTAAAAGGACCATACACGGGACAGGGCAAAGGTTTGTTATGTATTGTACTCAAGGGAAAGAAGAGATTTAACAAGTAGTGGACTAAACAGGTGCAGAAACTCCCTCCAACTTGACTCCTTGCTGTATCTAGAAGTCTGGTTACAGTGATTTTTAAATACGCACAGGCCAATATCCTGCTACTGATTAATACTAGTATTCTAGCCACGGTTGCCGTGTCAAAATTATGCAATGATACCTCAATATTTTACATGCTTCAAACATGTTGATGTGGGCAGCCCTGTGTCAGATCTAGTTCATACATGAATATGGACATGCGTACCAGTGCCTGATCAATGCTGTGATTTTTTTATAGCCACTCCAGTCCATTTCTATGTCAAAGATTGCATTTGTGCATTTCCAGTTTTCTGAAAAATGCGTCTTGCGAATGGGGAAATGTAAATGGCAGTGACAGGTTACAGTTTGATTAGTGTTGCCCAGACAGAAGTGCTGCTGACCAGTAGCAAACTACAGAGTTGGGTGCTCCATTTTGTTTTCTCCTTTTTTGCAGGGGAAAACCTAGGGGTACGCAACCAGAAAGGGAATAGGTGTAAAGGGACTTAAAAGGGTGATAAATATGGTCCTCTCTGACATTTCCTTCAACTTGCAAGAGAGGAAACCTCCTGTTCTCTGTCATCTTTCTGTGCTGTCTCTTTCTCCCCTTGCCTTTTATCTTCTATGCTCTTTTAAAGTTTTTAAAATTTATTACACAATTGTATAAAAGACCAAACCAAATAAGAGTACAGTAGGATCCAAGTACCTGCTGGGGATCGTTTCCAGGTCTTCCTGTGGATAATGAAAACCGTGGATAAGAGAGAATGCCAAAACAGCTTGCTTTATGGCTGCTGTTTTGTGACAGTAGCTTGCTTTACAGCTGCTGTTTGTGACAGTAGCTTACTTTGCTGCTACTTGAATTATTTATTTTTTCCCCTCTGCCAACAATAGATAATTGAATCAGTGGTTAATGAACCAGTGGATATGGGGTCCTACTGTAATTTAAAAATGGACATGGTTTTCTTTGCTTCTTTTGTAAAAGGGAACTATATGTAGTTTATTTTCTATCCTGTTTCTGTACTTCCTTTATGGATTTGTTGCCGCTACAAGGCTGTGACAATTTAATTAATTATAGTGCAGAAGGAAATGCAAGACAGGTTGATTTCTAAGGTAAAGAATATGCTGTTCTCTGTTGTCAATGAGCACCTTTCTTAGTTTTCTTTCTCTTTCCCCACTTCTAACCACAACACAGGAATGCTGAGTTTGATATGAGGGATTTGTGGGGCTGCTGGTTTAATTCTTCTGTGCTTTTAGGTTTTTGGGTTTTTTTTTTTTTGGCTGAATCCAACTGCTTGCTCTGGAAATGTATAAATACAGTAATTCTGATTTGGAACATACTGACATGTTTTTCTGAAAACAATGCACATCTCTATTCATAAAATAAATACACAAATAAGACTACTCAGTATCAACTAAGAACCACACCGTGTTTAGGAGGCCATTATATGTATATTCACACACAAACTACTACATGCTGAAACCCTGTTAAGTCTAAACTGAAATGTCAAGCCAGGTTGCTTTTGAATCTAGTTATGAACAGAGTTCCAAGCACTCATTTTAATCTATTTAAGATTTTTTTTAAAAATCTCAAGTACAAAATTTACTAGTGCTTATATTCTAAAGTAACCACAGGATTTGGAAGAACAAACCTACATGTATTTCAGTCCTCGTACCATTTTGAAAAACTGCCTTCTTGTATAATGGAACTAATACTCTAACCTAATCCATACTGACTTATTTATATTAACACAAATTACTTATGAGTAAATCCTGCTAGTCTACACCTATCATCAATTTTTTTAAAAAATGAGTATGTTGACATTTTATTGCTCTTCAGTGTACCATAGTTTGGAAAAGCAAATGACTATAGACTCACAGTAATTCTCCTTTTCATTTCTCTTAATAAAGGGTCAAAAATTACCACATGTCTACAAGTATTAGTTTTCTCCACACCCAAGTTTCTGATCTATGAAACCTTTCTATTCTTTTAGAGATAGAATTGTTTCTCTCCAAAGATTTTAATGCAACCTAGTTGCGGGAGACTGAACATTTGTTCAGAGTTAAATGTAACATCAACATTAACTCTTTTCTGCTGCCTTTCATGTCACAAGGTTGGAATCTTTAATGAGGAAAGTAGAAGTCTTTTGTAAGCATAGACATAATACAAGGGATCTGCTTCTTTCCATGGAAATCTGGATGATTTGAGTAAGAACTGTATTCCGAAACCTTGCGATTAACACGTGTTAGGATCTGCATCAGCTCAAGGTTTTTCGCATATTGTTTCAGCATCATACACAGTGACTGTATAAACCAAGAGCCTTCTGATGAGTTTCTCCAAGAGTAGTAGCCTAGAGGAGAGACAAAGGTGTATCAGATGTAACATTCTATAACATGAAATTGTACGAGCCAGTCATGTTTTCCTTTTCATAGCTACAGGAACCTATTCAGAATCCAGGTATTAGTTCTGCTGGACCTGACCTTAAGTTTAGTAACCCTTACAGTGCATTTCTCTGATTAAATAGCCCCACCAAGTTCAAAAAGTGCAAGGTATATATAGCCTTAGTCTGAAATATTTAGTAGGAAAAGTGGATTTAAAAAAAACTGTTGTCAATGTCTTTACATATTCATTTGAACAGGAAGCAGACACTCTACATTTATTCATCAAACAAAAATTTAGTTTAAATTGAAACTTAGTTGTATTTCAACTTCTTGAAATCACTGGGCAAATTAATACTGACTAACTTTAATTGTACTGATGTCAACGGTGCTATTAAAAACATAACTAAGTCCAGACCCAAATATACACATTTTTAATCAAGAGGTAGTGTCTACCATGACTTTTTTTTCTTACCTGGAGCAGTAGAATATGCATATAGGAAGTCTGCTTCTACAGGTATTTTCTGACACATGCTTTCATCTGGACCGCTGTCTGTTTCAATACCAGAATCAAGGTCTGTTCCCCTGCAAGCCTGCACAAAGTAAAGCAGGAAAATACATAGTAGTTAATAGCCAGAGGCTAAATTTTACTGCCAACCTCTGTTCATTGAAAATGACATCTACTGCATGTAAGTGAACAGAGAAACAGAGTAAGTGTCATATGCAAGATATGTACAGGATAACCAGGAAAGACTTGGAGACCTGAAAAGGTTTGAGTTTCCACTTGAAACCTGAAGTTTTGCAATACCTAAATAGTGCTTTGAAACATTTCAGGTCTTCAGCAGAACAGTTTGTTGGCTGATTTTGTGATCATTTGTAGCTGCTTTGTTAGCAGAAATCAGATCTAGGAAAGGTATTTTTATAACTTCAGCTCCCAGGAACTGCCAGCCAAAATGGCCACTGGCCATTCTGATTTTGAAGTTAAAGCCCAAAAACTCATTTCCCAAGTGCTGTCCTGGAAACAATTATCAGAAAATGAAATGGTTTTATGACGTCCCCCTGCCCTTCATAAACTACTAAATACTTAACACAAATTAAATGGGAATGGACATGATGAAATATTTATTTGCTTAAAATATTTATTAACTGACTTTCATTTAAAAAGGGCAGCATGTAAAAATAAAACAGACTGATTGCACCAAGACAATATATTATTTTAAAAACCACAAACAGTTATGGTCGAAAATGTCACCACCTACTGATTAGGTGGAATAAAAAGCATTAATACAAATAAAGCAAAATTTCCTCGAAAATGCTCAGATAAATGGGGGGGGGGTCATCATATGGCACCAAATTGGCCCATCATCCAAACAGGTAGGTGCGCTTCAACCTGCAATGTTTGGCTGTTTGATACTCCCTTTCTCAGATCAGGGCTGTTAGTGTAGCCGTGACTCTTGTCAGAAGAGTGCTCCTTTGGGTGGGCACTGATGCCACAACATAAGGTATGTTACAGAACATAAAGCCGGAAGAGCCTTTGTTTGACATTTCTGTTCACTTTATTGTTATGTATTTTCCCCAAATACTGCACTTGTTGCTACTTTAAAGTTAACAATATACACTACATAGTATAAATTCCACTTCATGACTTGGAAGAATGAGATTATTACCTTTACCTGTAACTTCAGGCAAACATTCATGTAATTGCTGCAGTTTCTGAGAAATGCATTTAAGAGTGACAAAACATAATCCATACTTTGGAAAGAAATATCTCTCTACTTATTATAATTTCTGAGAAATGCATTAAACTGGGAAATGTAAACTGTGTTTTTAGTATTGCTTTTATTTACTGTTGTAATATATTGTGTAATTCTTTTACTCTTTTATCTCTTTTAGATTGTTTATCTTCATGAATGAATGGTGCAGGTACTAGAATATTAAATTATTACATAGCAGAACCTCATGGATCAGTGTTACCAAAGACACAAGATACGATATATGTATAAGTCCTAAAAATGTAACTATCTCTCATATTCACCATACCCATACACCTATCTAAAATTTATCTCTGCAGCAGTTTTTTAATTAGAAACTTTACAATCAAACTTTACTAGTCATGCAATTACCTGAATAAAGAAAAGCTTAGGCTTTCCTGCCAGTGTCTTGCATCTATCTCCTCTGAAGAGGCTCGTCAGTATCTTTAGCTCTAGGGGGCCATCAGTGCCATAGATTAATCCATCCTCCCCATGGCTTAGTAAGACACAAGCAAAACTATTTCTCTTACTATGATCAACCTTGGCAACTAAAAGAAAAGAGAAGCAAACAATGTTGAAGAATTCAGAAATTCCAACACACCACGAAACATGTTTTCCTATATAAAAAGGTTTTAATTAATAGCCACAGTCATCCCTTCTCTTCAAAACATTCAAGAAAAATTATTACTTTTGTTCAAAAGTGTAATTTTCAATTGAAGATAGACAATTTTTTTCTAAAGTGCTACAAAAATATTTTGTTCCAAGAATTTAAAGAAGTTCTTAGATCTTTCTAAAGACTCCAGAAGCTGCAGCTTCTGAATGGACCCATAATCAGTGATGTCCCGGCTAGACTACTGTAATGCACTCTATGTGGGGCTACAGATGAAAAGTCTCAGGAAACTTCAATGGGTCCAAAATGCAGGAGCCAGACTGCTGACTGGGGGTGAGTTACAGAGATCACATCACACCCCTATTAAAACAGCTCCACTGGCTGCCAATCAGCTAGTGAGCACAATTCAAGGTGCTGACCTTGATCTATAGGTTCACATATAAATACTTATAACCTTGTAGCTTTAATGTAATGTTGTCTATTAATGCTGTAAGATGTCCCTCAATTCCTTGTTCTCAAATACTTGAACAAGGAGAAAGGCGAGGTAAAAAATACTCCAAAATGAGTAAATAAATAAATAACTTGCCCATCTAAATCTTTGCCAAAGCCAAAGTCCTATCTCTGCTACTGAAAATTAATCCTGCAGCATAAGCATTCACCTTAATTTGGTGCCGATCAATTTCTGGGCACAATTCAAACTAAGTCACCTTGGGTTGTTTTTAAGGAGAAAGATGAGGTAAAATATTTTAAATAAAATGAATAATCTGATAATTTATGAATAGCAGAAGCTATTAACAAAATAATAGGAAAATAGTAAAATTACTTCCTAAAAATTTAGTGTTTGCTTTTTCATATAGGGAAAGATAAAAGCTTAAATTACTTCACAAGTGCTGCAAAAATATGGCATTCTTGAAGATAACTTGAAGAAATGCAAATCTTGATACTCAGCTAATTAGCTTTGTTTGAAAACAATGATATTTTAGTGAACTGTTATGAGCTCATAGCAAGTTGAGTCTGGATTGAGTAATGCTAAAACTTTCCAAAACATTATAGTCTCCCTGCATTATTACTGCTGAAACAATAAATCCCGCTGAGATGTTGTATTACCTCTAATTAGGCAAACAGCTATGTCAAACATTATAAAATTATAACAAATGAACAAACTGAAATTTACTGAAACAATTGCAACTGAGGGGGAGATATTTTAAAGAAAAAGAGGAAATGCTTAAGAAAAGCTGATTGTGGCAAGTGGTAAATTAACAAAAGACAATACAATTGCTTATGTTCTAATGTGATTTTTAGCTTCTAGGAAGAAATACTTTCCTAAAGAAAGAAACTGTGGTTAGAGGGGATTGATAAGTGACCATTGGGTGAAGCAAGTACAGCAGCTGAGAGGAGGGCTTAAAGTGCTAGAATTTTCCACAGATCATTTTGCACATGTGCAGAGGTACCCATGTGCGTGACTCTCAATGACCACAAGAACTATATCTTACTGTCCTTCCAGTTATAAATGAATATTCTCATTTGCTAGCTTAGGCTCTGTAGGTCTAGCTTTTAAAAAATTGGCATAACATTAAGGATAAATTATCCCAAACTATTCATGATCATCTGCACCACATGCAAGTCGATTGATTTCCACATGCCATATAAATCTGCATGCTTCCAGTCCTGCAGTTTAGCCTCAAACATGCATCTGTAGCAGGTGTTGTCCATGAATGTATGTATTTGCTCACAGAATGGACACATTTGTCAGGTTTAATCTGGCAACTCTGAGTGAATATGGGCCCTATTTCAATTTTTTAAATGCTATGGTAACAACTTGGAACAATGTTGCCAATTTAAAAAAGTGAGGAACTCCTTTTTTCTCTCATAGGATTCCTCCTCCAGTTAGGCCATTTATACATTGATTTTTTTAAAAAGAGAAATAGATACATTGCCCCAAATAGCTAGAAGCAATGAGAGCACAGCAACTTTTTAGTATAGCCTCAAAGAGACAGTAACCACCATGGATACTTTGCTGGATATCAGAGATCCAGATTTTGCCTTCCCTTTCCCAACCAGCTGCAGACTCCATCTTTCCCATGCCTATGAAGCGTGGACAATGGAAGAAGTCATAGTTTTGCTCAGTACAAGCATTCCCTCAATTTACTACTCACCATTTTGCAAAACATCAACAATCTGTTTACATGGAAGATCATTGTAAGGCTTGACGGTGTACCCCAAAGACCTGAATGTTTCTACAATGCGTGCAGCATCTGCATCAGTACCAGATCGATAGGACATCCCTTTTGGATTAAAATAAAGACACCAAATTGCCTTGATCAGATTCTGAAAACACATTAGCAGTGCAAATTCTACTCTGAAACATCCATGCATTTCTTAATGTACTAATCATACAGTTCTACAAAAGCAATTTAGCTTGCAAAACACAATGGCAAAAGAAAGGCCTAATAATTTTTTAAAATTACAATAATGTAGTGAATTTTTTTAAAAAAAACATAAATGCTACCAGGAATGTTTTAGAAATTTCAGATCCACATATTACTGACCCCAAGCCAAGCTATGTTGTTAACATACCGTGCAGTGGAGACAGAGCGTCACAACTGCCATCTCTAATAATCTCTGAGTCAGTTGTATGAAGTATTCATTTTATGAGCTTACAATGGACAACTGAAACAGCAGGGGAATGTCCACACATGATTAGAAAAGGAATCCCTGATCATTTGCATTAATTGGCTGGAATTCTATTTCTCTGTGTGTAAAGTTTGCATAACGTGCAACAGTTAACAGTGGCTAGTTGCCAACTTACCAAGGTGCATCTCACTTTCATGAGCTAGCTAGGCATACTTCCAAAATGTGCCCCAACATCATATCAATTAATTTAACCTTTAATGAAATAATGGCATGCTTCTTTTGAGATAGAATCTTCCAGCAAATGTTCAGCTCTGGGGGGACACATATGGAGCAGTGGAGGAATGAACCTAGCCAGTCAGATCATCTGAATCAACCCTGATGATCACTAGGCTTATTAGATGTCACAGCCAGACTGCCATCAGAATCAAGGTAGGCAAACCATGAACATCAGGAGAATTCTGACCATTATAAAGTTATTAAAACTATAGATATCTTAGAATCATTTATTTCTCTCTGTAGGAAATACCAAATGGTAATACCAAAAATAGCATATCATCTAGAAATTAGGTTTACAGTACTTTTTGCTTTATTCACAAGCAATTTCATGCATGTTTTCATGGGCTTAAGGCATTTAACTTTGCAAAGGTCCAAATCAATGATACTTGATAGGCATGGGTGTTTCATTTCAAAAGGGATCTGTTTCCAAAAGGAAACGAGGGAGCCCAGCTGGTGTTCGGAACCAGACCAACCCTCCAGAACAAATTCAGCCAATTGCTTACCTTGCTCTGGGCTCGTGTGGGGCTAAACTCCAACGAGGAAGAAGCCTGCGACATCATCTTTCCTTCTTCCTGGCACTGGCCAACCAGGAGCTGTGCAGGCAAATGCATCATCCCACCTCCCTGTCTGATTGGCCAGCACCAGGGAGAAGGAAAAATGACATCAGAGGCTTCTTCCTCGTTGGAATTTAGCCTCGTGCAAGCCCAGAGCAAAGTAAACGATTAGCTGAATTTGTTTTGGAGGGTTGGTCTGGTTCTGAACACCAGCTAGGCTCCTGCATTTCATTTCAGAACCGGACCACTTCTGAAACAAAATGTCCATGCCTAATATTTTACACTTTCTAGTGATTACATTCAGAAGCACCAGATAATTTAAGGCAAGTTACAGTTTATTTTCTTATAATCTTAATAAAACAAAGCTTTAACAAAAAAAGCACAGAACACAGAAGTGATTTTTACCAGTAGCAGGATGAAAGTTTTTATTGTTGACTAAAATGCACATTCCCATTTCTGGATAGTCCATTCTGTAGCTCTCATCTGCATGTATGACAGAATCCACAGATTTGCTAACAGGCATGCCCTTCCTGTGAAGAAATATGTTGTTTAATGTACTTGCCTCAAATATTGTCATTTTTCTAAACTGTTCAATTGATTTTTGCATGTATTTTACATCCCTCAACATTTTGCTCATCTATATTTTTACTTAATATTAGGCTAAGAAACTGCCCCATGCATCAACATTGTTTTCTGGCCTTCTTCAGAAGCAAATAACAGGCGAATGAGAGGTAGTGGCAAAGGGAGAACAGACCTATCAATCAATTTTATTTTATAGCCAAAGGCCCAATAAAATACAGTGTACATTCATAAAAACAAAGGAAACTTAAAATTAATTAAGCGCAAGAATTCTCTTTTGTGTTTTCTGGGCAGAGAAAATTAATTTGGTCATGTTCTGTAATGGACTTATTTGTGCCTTCTAGAATATATCTTGTATACCAATCCAAGGATCTGCCTGGGAAGCCTCTTATTACAGTGTAAAGGAGCCTGATGCGATCATCAGAGCAGACATAGCTGCTGTATGCTTCCCGATTTACCATTATCAGGACTAAAGAAGAGGGTTTTAAGGTGGCTGCTTTATGTTTTTTAAGGACAGATCTCATAAACTGAACCCTGCACTGGCTAGATGTTTTTCTTTTAAGTAACACAACAAAAAGGACAACCAAGAAGCCCCATGTACCCTTCTGAAGTGGAGAGTTTTTTCGCATCTGTTGTGTCTTGTGGTGACTTCAGAATATGGTTGCTGTCTGCCATCGTTCTTTCTGTTGGAAAAAGACACAGCATTAGCAAAATTTAATGTTTTTATATAGCTAAAACACCTGTGCTGTTTGGCCTTAAATATATTAAAGGTACAAATCTTGACAATCATTTTTGTAGTAAAATTATGACAATGAATTCAAGCATAGTTTAGACTGGCAGGTCAAGTCATGCTCTCTTCTAGAGACAAACAGAGACAATTAATTTTTCAGCCATTTAGCAGAAGCTTACAAGTTGCTTGTCAAGAATCAAACAAATTGGTTAAAATACGAGTTTTCACTAAATTTCTGTAGATAAGGATAATATAATCTGGTTCATTCTAATACTTATATATTTTGAAAATCAATTTAGCTGTAGTTTTGAGAGCTAGCCTTTTAATTTAAAAATGAAAACACACATATGTTGGTATGTATGTATATATCTGTGCCACAGTGGCACTATTTGAAACACTGCCCTTTGTGAGAATATGTATATAGTAGATGCTTCCAAGGGAATAAAAATCCAATAATTCACTCTAACAATATCAATCCTCAGAATACTAGCAATATGTACCATTTTAAAATGATACAAAGAAAATAGTGCAATTTTCTGGCAAAATTATTGCACTTTGCCTGAAAAGAACAATTTTCAACACACAGCAGTTAGTCCCACATGTCTGAAGAACAAAGGGTCAGAAGAAGATCTATCCATAAGGAGACATGCATTTTGATTTTGTGCAGTCAGACACATACTCTGTCAGTAATTATTTGTTTCTCTTCCACATCAGTGATGCTAACATACAGAAGCATCAAATGTCTTGGGAGAACAATGCTGTTACTAGCAAACCTTGCCTAGGTATTAAACCATTACCTCATCTTGGTTAGCTAATGCACTGATGTCATATTCTGTCAAGCAGAATGTACATTTCTCTGGGGAGAATGATCTCATTCTATACAGAATGAAGAAAGCCTTCTAGGAACAGTCACAGTTAATTGCTGTTCTGCTTTTTGATACCTCCCCTGCCCTCACCATATGTAGTATTTTCAAGGTCATAGAAAGTTAAGAGGCTTCTAAGAAAAGTTTGTAACAAAACAGCTGACAACATTTATTATAAGGTAGAAGGCTTTGTATTCATAGCTTGCAATCTAGGGCAACAAACTGTATTTTTCCATCTATTTTCCACTGCTGCATATTAGATGACTCTCACTTTTAAGACCCCCAAATTAAGAAACTTAAGAAATCCTCTTTGAGCCCCCCTCCACCCTGCCGCATGGTGTTTCCTTTATTTTTTGTGTTCTGAAAACTCCTCTGTGCTTTGTTTTTGCAGGGAAATACTTGGGGGGTAGAACAACCCATAAAGAAGTTCTTTTTCAGGCCAGGAGGAGGAGGAGGAGGAGGAGGAGGAGGAGGAGGAGGAGGGTTCGATCCTACAAGAACAAAGCAGAGAGGAGGGCAATCAAGCTCTTCTGGAAAGAAAACAAAACAGTGTGTGTGTGTGTGTGTGTGTGTGTGTGTGTGTGTGTGTGTGTGTG
>JAHTLZ010000330.1:52888196-52903068 GCA_023846285.1 Phrynocephalus versicolor
TTAAACCTCTAGGTGAACACTTCTGAGCAAGGATACTAATCAAGAGGTTCAGAGGAAATAGGAATGTAAGAACTACAGACAATAAGAACTGCTTCAGCAATGGTTACATAAGAAACACAAAACTAAGCGGTAACATGGACATTCCTGCATAAATGAGTTGATTAACATATGCATTCTGATTCATTTTTCAAGCATCAAGATCCAGACATGATTCTTATGATCTAATTAAAAAGATCTGGAAAAAGATTAGCAATCCCTTCTTAAACTTTTCACATGAAATTTGCAGTGGATAGCTTTACTTTTAATTTAAAAAGGAAAGAGGATTTAAGCATGCAACTAACATGTCACTGATTCTAGTTCTATTAAATAAGGACACTTAAAGAGACATTTTCTCTCTAGTTAGGTGCCCTGACACATTATTGCTGAGATCCACAAGTCATGCAAATTGTACTGATATCTGCATGCTCATTTCTCCTAGCTCAAATGGACTACAAGGATATATAGCTGACACAATCTACACTAATAAATCTGATCTTTGTACTGTACAGGTTATTACACATTGGCTGTGGTAGCTCTTCTACTTTTTCAGTTCAAGTGCTACAATCACTGAGGGAAGCTGCAGTATAAAGTAATTTGCCTGTTTTCTCAGGTTACTCCAAATTCATAACAATGCAATGAAAAACACTTTTGCTTACAGGTACAGTATATTTGTTTATGGTGACTTCTATAAAAATGAAATACAGAACAACTTTCTGGACCTCTTAATGCTAATAATTTAAAATACTATGATCATAACACAGGAAAGTAGTATAACAAGCAGAACAGACTAGTCTATTATTCTACACAGAGAGACACTTTTTGCTATGCAGTAATAGCTTGGTTTAAGAGTACCTTGGTTTAAGAGTGTTTTGCAAGACAAGCAAACATTTCTAAATTTTGCCTTAATCAACAAGCAATGTCTTGCAATAGGAGCACCGGAGCAGGTCACATGATCACAAATGAGCCAATGGTGTCTCTCTCTCTCCCCCCCCCTTCTTCCTCTTCTAGACTGTGGATGATTGTCTGGAGTGTTCTATCTCAGACAAGCCTAGAGATATGAAAGGCCGGGAAAAATAAAAAAAATTCAGAATTTTTTTTCCATTGTTTTCCTGAAGTCTTTTTGGTTTTTGTCTGAATAATTGGAAAAATTGAAAAAAGAAAAAGAAAAAAATATTATGGAATGTTTTATTTTAACATGCTGGATAAAATATTTTAAGACAGTGTGTTCTAATATTTTCCAAATCATTTCTAAAAAATATGCATAGTATCAGATTATTCTAATTTCTGTGCATTGAGGACAAGCAAGTCCTATGTTACAAACTGAACTCTCCAGTGCAAGAACAAGATGCATTTCTTCCTTTAGGAAATGCTGCTATTGTCACAAGAAAAAAAAAGGTTTCACTTTTGTTTTTGAATGTGGGTGGATATGTTTGGTTCTGTTCTGTCCTCTTCAATAGCCCTCAAAGCACTGGAAGAAAATACGGAGCAACAAAATGATTCTGATTAAATTTCATGCCCATTTATTGAAACTTCATCCCACTCCTTTCTATACATTTCCCCCCTCTTCAATTCTTTTTATGACAATGAGGTTTTTATTTTATTTATATTTAATACTGTGGAGAGGAAATATGAATAGTTGTTAATTCTAGATTTTTAAACATTGTGAGTAGAGGGTGTTTTTGTTACACAAAAACTAGTTAATAGTTCAGGAGACTGCTACTCCATTTGTTACTTACAATTACAAATAAATATTTAAAAAGTAAATTATGTTTGTAATAATTGTTTGAATACACTATATTTTAATTTGCTAGTTGTGATAATTTTATGCCAAGTCAAATAGTCCCTAAAATAACAGAATGAGTTTCAAGCCATAAAAGGGGGTAGGGGAGTGCTAATGTAGCATTTTTTTCAATTTTTTCTAAAAATTTCCATTTTGCCCCCAACCCCCCCAAAATCAGGTTTTTTTCCCAAGCTTCAAAATTTCCAGAAATTTTACATCTCTAGGCAAGCTTCAGAAGCAGGCGGGGGGGGGGTGAGGAACAGAGATCTCTCTTGCACCAGCCAGGAAGGTTTTCAAAGGAGAGAAAGGTTACGAGTTTGTTTTATTTTTCTTTATATTTATATTTTTATTTAAGATGTTTTCAACATCCTTTCTTATGTTGCTAACCATTTTTAGTCATGGGGCAGCTAGTCAAGTGTGTATGGGGCTACACATTTCATATTATTATTGTCACATTAAAAACATAAGAGTAAAATCCTGCAAATCAAGCAAAGCTGATTCCACAGTCAGGTACCTAAAACATGATGCAGACAAGGACTTCTGGCCGACTTATTTTGTGAGTTTGGGTATTCTGTGTGTACAGTATGGGTTCTATGGGGCCCCAGAACGAATCATCTCAGTTTCAATTATTTCTATGGGGTATGAACCAGCTCGGGTGTTAAGGTCATCAGGAGAGGCCTTTCTCTCCATCCTGCCACCTTCACAGGTGCTTCTCATAAGAACACCACAGGCATAACTAGGGAGGGGTGGAAAAGTGCATTTGCCCAAGGGCACACAGCAACCTGGGGCACCTGGTGGGGGAGCAGGAGGAGGAAGCCATGTGCCATTCCTCCAGCAGTCCTCCTTTTGCCCCACTAAGGCTTGGCGATCCTTAGTTGGGGAAAAGGAAGAGAGGGAAGCAGGTGATATTTTTTCCAAGCAGCACCTCCATTGATTGCTCCCTTCTCCTTCCTCCTACCCCCTCTAAGGCCTGGCAATTGTTAGCCCAGGGAGAGGAAGAGAGGAAAGCGTGCAACGGAGGTGGTGCTTGGAAAAAAAAAACCTATCGCATGCTTCCCTCTCCTCCTTTCCCCGGGTTAATGATTGGCAAGCCTTAACCGGGGGAAAGGAGGAGGGGAAAGTGTGCCAAGGAAGTTATGTGGGGGGGGGAGGAATTGCCTGCTTGGTGCTATCTGTGTGCTGTGCATTTTGCACAGGGGAGCCTTGTCTGGGAGACCCCCAAAGAGGGTGAGAAAGAGGGACCCTTCTCCCCCTCCCCTGCTGTTCCCCCAGGATTGGGCACCAATTGCTGGGTAGGCAAGACACAACTGGGGGGCAGGAGGGGCGCAAAAACTGACTGTCCCCAGGCGCTCCAAACCCTAGCTACGCTTCTGAAGAACACATGAAAGGGCCTTCTCTGTTGCTGCTCCGACTTTGGAACTCACTCCCTCTGGAGGAAGGACTGCCCCGTCTCTGTTGTCTTTCCAGAAGCAGGCAAATACCTCCTTCTTCAGGCAAGCTTTCCCTGAATGAGGGACTTCCTACTATGTAACTTTGTATGGATTACCATACATTACTGCATTGACTGCTTTCATAAGAACACCAGTGTTTGCCATGGTACTTTCCACCCCTCATAATGGAGTTTTCTTTAATTTTTGAGTGCTCTTTGTAACTCTACTGTTACATTTTAATGTTCTAAAATGCCTCTTTTAATTATCTGTTATTAATTTAATATATCTTAAATGTTCTGGGCAGTATATTGCCCCTCGTTGTAAGCTACCTTGGGTCCTTTTCCAAGGAGAAAGGTGGGGTAAAAATATTGTAAATAAATAAATAAATAAATAAATAAAGTTAAATGGGAAAGGGCCGGTGAGCATGGTTTTGTTCATGTTTCTCTTCCAGACAAGATCAGAAAAAAATGAAAATGAAAAACTCTTGTTGCACCTTCTTTTATTCAAAATAAAATAAATAAATAAAATTGCTTTGATATAAGAGTGTTTTGATTTACAAACATGTTTCAGGAATGGATTATGCTTATAAACCAAAGTATTACTGTACTAAGTCAATCCATGCACTCCCACTTTTAGTATACAGTAGTTAACAACATATGGGTGCACAGATCCAGCTGCTTACATAAAAAACAATTTGCAACCTGTATCTGGCTTGCTGCAAGATATGAGGGAGTACGTATCTCCTGCTACTCAAATACTGTACTATAATTTGCAAACATTTTCATCTCAGGTTCCTTCCCACATCTACACCACTTTGCATAGGCAGTGATGGAGTTACCAGATGTTTCAGGAAGGATGAAACAATGGACCTTCTGACACAAGAGTAGAAACTGGAGGTGGAGATATTCACCTTCCAATGAGGTCTGTGACCTTTAAAATGCTAAGAAGGCTTTGGAGACCCTCCAGAGATGGTTTTCAAGCAGTTTTGAGGACTGCGTAGGAGGAACTGAAATTATAATACAGTGTGATTATCTATATAGCTTGGATGAGAGTATCAGGTTAGATTTTAGTTTCTGCTAATGGACCACTATATGCTGATGACATGGTCAAAAAAGGGAAAGAAATAATCATGTTTCAGCAAATTAACATTTCTCTGGATGTGTGTGTGTGTGGGGGGGGGTCATGGACAGTCTGCCCATCATTTTAGCCGTAGGACTGTAAACCTAGGTTGGGCAATCTGTGGCTCTTCAGGTGTTGATTATTCATCTCATAATTCCTCACAACATTTGGCTGTGCCTGATGGAAGTATAAGCCATATTTCCCATGTTTCTTCTGCAGAATGCTTATGTAAGCTTTGCAAACTTTTGCTCTCAGACTTTCCTTGTCTTTTGATGTGGGAAGTAATTTTCACTTACTATGTGAATTAGTTTTAAGATCAGCTGAACAGAATACTGGGTAGTCACTGAACAGAATCCTATCTGTAAACTCGCATTAATTCTTTGTTCTCATCTTGGTCTCAGAACAAGAGTTGTCAAAGGCAAACTCAGAATCTGAACTGGGCCACACAGCTGAATGCAAATCAAACAAGCTAGCTGCATAAGCAACTATTCTGACCTGCCAATGTGCACATCTAAAATCACAACCCTTCATCCGTGGTGTAATGAACCCAGAGTGATTCAGTCAACAAGTTCTGCTCTGCTAGTCACAAAGATTAGGACTCTTCCACTGCTGCAGGTCAAATCGAGCCTAAATTATCTCTGGAGGCACAAATGGTGAAATTGGCATAGTCCTACTTGGGACTAAGAAGAGAGGTTTCTTGGGGGGGGGGGGTTTAATAATGCTGAAGGCTGCAGGAAAGGAAGACCAAACATGAAATGCAGCGACGCCCTACTGTAAGCCACAGCCTGAATTTGGAGGAGCTGAGCAGGCCAGTTGAGGACAGGATATGTCGGGAGATTGATGTTTCATAGGATCGCGACTGCGAGACAGGCGAAGAACAGGCGAGGTCCCCTCCCCACGTTGCTTGGGCAGAAGTTTACGCGCAGCCATGCGTGCCCCGAGGTGTTTTCTGATTTTTGTTTTTAAAGCAGGAACTCAGTCGTCTGTTATCACAGGCCTCTAAAGACAGATGAGCACGTGTGTGTGTGTGTGTGTGAGTGAGTGTGTGTGAGAGAGAGAGAGAGAGAGAGAGAGAGAGAGAGAGAGAAAACAAGCTTCTCAACCGTGGACGAGAGTTGCTCACTTTCACCACTAAACCCCGTTTTACTTTGTTTTTATTATTATTATTTTATTTCAGACCCACAGCGCACCCTGGGGCCTTCTGGGCGACCAGGGAAGGGAACTGATGCTAGTAGTAGAGTAACCCTTTTATTCCCCACCCGGGAAAGCGCTTCCTTTTGTTTCCTCAGCCACGCGTCGCCTCGGGGCGTTTAGTCACCGGCGCGTCAACGGGGCCTTTCCTCGGTCTTTTTTAATTCCCCCTTTTAAAGGCTTGAGCGGACGCCAGACCCGACATGGCGCCTGAGGCGAGAAACCTTGTGGTGGAAGCGAGGCGAGGCGAGGTGGGGGGGGGGAGTGGAGAAAAAGAAAGAAAGGAAGAGAGAGAGGGGGGAAGGGATTCCTCAGGATTGGGGCCCTGAGGAAGGAAGCGGCCCCTCTTTTACCCCCATCATCATCACCACCACCCACCCACCCACCCACCCACTCCGCGCTCCCCGCGCTCCCCGCGCTGTACGTATTCCGGCTGAATGGCTCGGCTGGGGAAGCAACAGTTTCATGAGGGAAAACTTGTTACCTCCTCCACCGCCGGCTTTTCCCCGCTGGCTGCTTTTTTTTAAGGAGAGCCACGCTGCTGGGCGACGAAAAGAGGGCGGCTGGCTGGCTGGCTTCTTTCTTTCCTTCCTTCCTTCCGACGCGGCGGAAAGCGACCCCGAGCTGCAACCCCTGAGAAGCGCCTTGCCCGTCCCTGGGAGGCGGGTGACTGGCCTCCTCCTCGGCCGCCTTTTCCTCTTCCTCCTCCTCCGCCCCGGTGGCTTCCCTCTCTTTTGGACACAGCCTCCTGAGGCGGGGACGGGCTGGCTCGGCTTCCCCTCTCGCCCTTTTACGCCTCCCTCCTTCCCTTCCTTCCTTCCTCCCCTCACTCTTCCTCTCAGCTCCGCCCTTGCAGGAGGAGGAGGGAAGCCGGTGGCCGCCCCGTAGTAATAGTAGTAGTAGTAGTAGTAACGGCGAGGAGGAGGAGGAGAAGGGCCGCCCAGCAACAAGGCGCCCGCGTCCAATGGAAAGCGCGGGAAAGCGCGGGCCGCGTTTGCTTCTCTGCCTGCCAGCCGCGGCCCACCTTTCTCATTGGCACCGGGCTCCGGCTCCTCATCCAGGGGGGGCTGCAAGGCGTCGCTCACCCTATTCATTTGCAGAGAGAACGAAAGGAAGGAAGGAAGGAATCGCTTCAGAGGTAGGTAGGGCGGATGCCCTCCTCCTGCGACGCCCGCCATTCCGCCCAGGTAGTTGGCGAGAGGGCGAAGAAAACAACGACAGCGAGGGAAGGAACGCGCCAGGAGTAACGAGTGCCCGAGTCTTTTGTTTTAAAGCCAGATTTAGCCTTTGGGAATTGCTTCTGGGCGTTGGTTTATGCGGCCGCCCTGTGTGCTGGTGGGTGGGTTTGCTCGCTCGCTCACTTGCAAAATTGGAACGAGAGAGAAAGGTACAGCTTTGGAAGTTAAGGTTGTGGGAATGCCCTGCCTGCCCCAGTTCTCCGGCCAAAGATCTCGCCTCTTGAGAAGTGCTTTCTCCCCTTCCACGTCCAGGGGTTGAGACTTGGGGCCAGATGGCAGGGCAGCATCAGTAACAGGCTTGCTTGGAGAAGGCGAAACATGTTGTGCTGCTGCAGGTCCAGACAGATGGGGGATGATGCCTCGTTCGGAAATAGCATGGGGCTGCCACCTCATTGGGACCATGATTACCTCCTCCATCCCAACATCTTTGCCAAGCGGTAGAGACAGCTAGGGATAATTTATTTATTTGTTGTAGAGTATTTTTTTTTACCCTGCCTTTCTCCTTGGAAAAAAAGGACCCCAAGGCGGCATACAGTCACAGGGACAATATACAGTCCAGTTCAATTAAGACATGTTCAAGTATTGAGAACAGGGAATTGAGGGACACACTACAGCATTAAAAGACAACATTACATTAAAGCTACAACAGAACTCAAGCAATTAAAAAGAGAGTAAAATTCGTGTAAAAGTTATGAGTGGAAGAAACTAATATTGGAAACATATTGTCAATGCAATCACACAAGGTCATATGTGGTTATAAACACAAAGTCTATGTGATCATAGATGCATACAAAAGACACATTATAGGTGGTCCATCCTTCAGGGAAAGCTTGCCTGAAGAGAAAGGTCTTTGCCTGTTTCTGGAAAGACATCAGTGATGGGGCAGTCCTCACCTCTAGTGGGAGGGAGTTCCAGAGTCTGGGCACAGCAGCCCAAATCACCAAAAAAGAAGCACCAAAAGCTACTTCCAATCTGAACAGTTTGTATATGGCATAATTCTGACAGACATTGAAGGAGAAAGGATTCTGCTGCAGAGTTTTGAATTTCAGGTAAAATTTCCTTTTGCTACACATTAGAAATAGAGATCCACAAAGAATAGCTACAATTTCCCCAATGTCGGCTCCATTTCTCATCAACTGGCACTTCAAGTCTCAGTAACTTACATTTGTACTGTAGGACAAAGCAATAAAATATTGTTTTCTTACAGTTGCAGACTTGTATATGCTGCTTTTCTTTTACTGCACTCATACTTAGCAGCCAACTGAAAAAATCACCAGCAAATAACTGCCTCCAGCAGAACAACTGGAGAGAAAGGAACACTCAGCATAGAAGTGGGGCTCTTTTTAAAATCAGAGATAGATCGGGAATGCATGTTTAGTGTTGGATAAATAGACAATCACCACAGCCCAGAAATGCCATCTTACTCACAAAAACAAAACTCCATCATATTGCTTGATTGGGTACTTAACTGGTGAGAAATCATGTAGGGTGGTTAATTATTTCCTTCACTGCTTGCAAGTGACCTCTTACGTTAGAGACAAAAATTTAAATAAAGAATTAATTGCTTAGTGAGCATATTGCATTCCAGGGCGGAAAATAAGATTGCTTATCCCTGGTTCAGCAGAAAAATTGTTTGAAATTTGAAGCACCTCTGGAATGCACATGCATGAGAAGAGATGTGCAGAATCAGACCAAGCATGTTTTATGTGTGCCATTCTGATCACACAGTGTGCTACCAGATGCCTATGGAAATGCCTTCACAGCATCTGAGAGCACTAGCATGTTCTTGTTCAAATGATACTGGAAAGCATACTGTCTCTCTCCCCTGCTAGAATAAACAAAAGTCAATATCCCATCACTTAGTGCAGCACATTGCACTAGAGTAGGGCTATTGAATCAATAGGGATTTAGTGAGACAGCTCCTTTGAGAGTTCCATTAATTTAAATAGGCCTACTTTAATTGTGATTTTTTATACAAAAGTGTGATTTACTATAAGTAATAGGATCTTGGCCGCTATAATATAGCTGTCCTGACTGGTAGCTACCGGTAGCTTAATCATTGTCTTACTGTTTGTTGGTGGTTATACTATATCCTGAGGAAATGCTACAGCCGTGTTGGCGAATCTATGGCACAGGCGCCAAAGGTGGCACTCGAAGCCCTTTCTGTGGGCACACAACATTGCCCTTTCACAGCCACCTGTATTCAGGTTAAATTGCTGTATTGGCACTTTGCGAAAAAATTAGTGGGTTTTGAATCACAGTTTGGGTACTTGGTCTTTAAAGGGTTCGCCATCACTGTGCTACAGACTAACTGAGCACTTTTTAAAGCACCTCATTTTGTCTGCCCTGTGTTATCCACTGTTTGGCTTCACTGGATACTGTAAGTTGTAGCTGTATGATAGAGGGAATTGCCTCTGCTGGTAAACTAGCAAACAGTCAGTGGGGCACATTTTTAAAATATTTGTTTTAGTACTTGTAGAGAGGACACATATACTGTATATACACACTTCTTCAGCACAAGTATTGTAGTAAGTCCCTTCACGATAGCATCCATAGGGATCCCATCACTTGTTAACAATGATTCAGTCGGCAACCACAAATTCTCCAACATGGGAGTACAGTATGACCCCATATCCCACTGATTCATTAACCACTGATTTAGTTAGCCATGGTTGGCAGAGGAAAAAATTAAATAAATAGTTCAGCAGCAGCAAATCAAGCTGCTGTCACAAGCAGCAGTTGGGGGTGGAGGCATTCTTTCTTATTCACAGTTTTCATTATCCACGAGAAGGCCTGGAACCAATCCCCAGCGGATACTGGGGTCCTCCTACTATAGAGGCAAGCATAATATTAGACAAGTAGATTCACTTGTAAAAGATCCAACTCAAGTTTAGTTCCCAGACCCTCCGGCCTGGGTCTCTGTGAAATCTTGGTGGAATCTGCGGCTTCCCATGATTTTTTCCAGAGTTGCTGGTACATGGCCTGGTCTCCCAGTAATTAGCATATGTGGCAAATCTCTTCTTTGCCTTCTCTGTGATTTGTCCCAATAAGTTGGCTTTCTTCCTGATTTCTCATTTCACTCTCTTTTAGCCACTTCTTTAGGAACTTTCAAAGTGACCCACGCCCTAATCCACAAGTTGTCTTTGACTATTTCCACACAGCCCGCCTCGTTCTCCTTTCTTACTTCTTCCACTCGGAACTCCTCTGCCTCATCTATCTTTCCCTCTGCACCTTCTTCCCTCATAACCCTCCTCCTGCTAAAACTGTGCAGATCCTCCTCTCTGAAACCAAAGTCCCCGAACACTCTGTCCATCATTTCTGACATTTCAGCTTTACTGAGATCCTGGGACGTCTTAGGAGTAATCAGCACAATCCTTCCCCCTCCTCACACTGTTATTAAGTAAAGTGTTCTGCTTATAATTCTGCTTATAATAAGGAAATAATTCCTTCCTTGTCCTTTCACACTGGGATATTAATGTTAGTGTGTATGTGTATGTATGGAAAACAAGAGCCTTGAACGGCCTCTACTTTCTGAGAAGGGATAACTTGACCTCTTTAAAAATATTTTTAATGGAAACATGGCACGTTGGGTGTGCAGGTTATTTGGCTATTATAAAAGGTAGTGGTGAGTTTTAAAAGTGGGGGGTTGGGAACCACTGGTTTAAACCTACAGTCCATTTCTTTAGCTAGAATAATTTCCCGGCAAACCACATTTTGCCATGTTTTGGCACATGCTTTGAAAAAGAGGGAATTACCCTCAAAAGCTTGCAATGATTTTTTATTATTTTATTAGTAAAGGTGTCACCTATAGCCTACTCTTGCACTTGTAATTGCCACATGGAGCCCCCTTTTTTACTTCAATTGTTTACATAATTACTTCTCCAAGGTTAAAAAATGAATCTTGTGAGCCGGTTGTTCCCTTGTTCTAAAAATGCACCTTTATAGCAAAGTGTGTAGGTGAAAAAAAACTGTAGTATTCAGGTGGAATACTAAAATACTGGGTGTTTATGTTTTAACCAACATAATCACTGTTAGACTTGTCTGTAACAATGGCATATTAATAAATTGGTTTGTATGTTTGTTTACAGGTATTTATCTTTACTTTAGAAGTTGCAAGATTGAATGCTAGTGATTACTTCTCTATAAGAAAGTTCTCATGAGCACCAGTAAGTCTACTGTTGCATGCCTTCAAAATGTTTAGTATCAGTAAGTGTATTAATACTAAATATTAGATACATTTTCTAAGCAGGTAATGCTGACACCAAGTAATCAAATTCATAAGTTTCATAAGTCACCCATCTCATAATTTGTTTTGACTTATAGGGATTTTCTTTTTGCATTTCTCATGATGATATCTTTAGTTTTAATCCATACTTGTGTTCCCCAGTCAGTTGAGTTTAGTAATGCAAATCTGTTGTGCAAGGACTTTAATGTAAATGGAAATATAATGTTAATTATAGTTTGGCATTAGGATTCCTATAGGTTCTTCATCAGCCTTACTTTAATTTTGATATTAACTTTCATGGTAAGTGTCATAATCTGTTCCTGATCTTGTTTTGGCAGAGATAATACAGGAAGATCATAAATGAAAATCTTGATAAACTATTGATTTGCATGTATTTTGGATAGATTTAATTCTTATGTAATTATTCTAGGAGGAACAAAGAGAAGATGGGAAGAAAGGGTGAAGAACATTGAAGAGCGGGCGTCTTTGTATAAAAAAAGGCCACTCGGTGTACGTTACAAGCCAAAGCTGGCTAAACCATGGCAACCATCCTCAGTTTGGAAACTTTTTCATCGGCAAACACAAGCATTTCAGTTTGCCACAACTTGCAAAGAGGTACAACAGTCAATTTTTATTAGGAATGTGACTTGACCAATAAGCAAAGTTGTTAAATAGCTGATTCAGCACTTAATCATTTGAAAATTCACTTTGGTTATGACTTGGCATTTATTTATGAAACACATTGCTTTTCAAAATACATACAGCATTACCATATTTTTCCATCTGTATGACTCCCAGTTTTCCAGCCCAAAATAACAGTTTCTCTTTTTCTTCAGCCTTATACAGTATCAGTATACTGTACTCCTGTCCCTCATTGTGTGTGCTATAAAAGATTTATTTGCTTGTTACTGGGTGAAAGTTACATATTTAAATTATCTTGTGTGTTCCATATCCATGTATAACACTTACTGTATAATGATTTATTTCTCACTGTCACTGAATAATTATGTACCAATAAATGGGGATCATACTAAATTCAGGTTGCTTCATAAAAGCTCCTGTAGTAAGCTTACTTATGTAAACATAAAAATAAGCTAGAAAAACAAATATACATAGTTTATTCCCATTTGTCTTGGAAAATGGTGTTTGATAGCTTTTTTCATTGTTTACCTCCATGGAACAGGTTCCTGGTCTAACTTGCTGTTTTGCACACAAAGAACAATTATCTTAACCATCATTTATTACACCAGCCTTCTTCTATACAGTATATTATTTCTTGAGGATGCAGGAAAATACTGAACACTAATCCAGTGGTACTGAAGTAGCTTTGGGTACTTAGATCTAGTGATTAATGTAAGACTAATTTAATTTTTAAATTATTTTAAAAGGATGTTCATGTATTTGCTTTGGAAAGGAATGCTGAAAACAAGCAAAGGTTTTATCTTGTGACAACCTACACAGAGCTTTGGTTTTATTACAGGTAAGTAGAGTACCTGAAAACTAAAAACAAGGACAAATACTGTATTCAAAATACAGTAGTTTATGCATGTTTATTTGGAATTTACCAACTGAAACCGTACTGTGTTGCTAAGCCATTGTAACTTGAAGCCATGCAAGTTGTTGCACAATTTTGCACCAAGGCAGGAAACTTACCCAGGAAGCAGTCCTTCAGACATAGCTGCATGGTCTGTCGCCCTCTCAGGTCACCTGGTCAGTTGTGTGGTCAGTGTAGTTACAGGGTTTGTTGCATGGATGTGGACTTGCCTGCACACAACTCCTCATGAATGTCTGCAGGTCATCCAGAACTTAATTTGAAATAAATATGGCTAGGACATGACTGCAGCCAGTTCAATTAAAACATTCAGTTGTTTCTTCCAGTATTGTTCAATACAATTCCTATTTTTGTTAAGCAGAAATTCTGCATAGCCTTTTGCTTAATGTTGAAATAAAATTACTCCATTTATGGAAAAACCCATTCTGGGATGTGATTTAAATGCATCTCTTTCGTTCTTTCTTGTGTTTTTGCAAACTTTCTGATGTAGTAAATCCTTACTATTTTAAATCATCAGTAAATGTGATTATTATGCCTAGAATCATAAGACTAGGATAATAAATTTATCATTGAGTTCTGTAAACCAAACTTACACTTCATGAGGCACTAAATTATACATCTATTTAAGCACTTCACCTAGAAAGTTTTTGTTTGGCATTTATTGCTGTGTGGAAAAATATATCTGATTGAAGTTACACAAGTATGCTCATAGATACAGTATATATATAGTCCAGTAAATATTCATCAAGTTCATCAAAGTCATGAGGAAGTTGGGATGTATAGGTTTATCAAGTTTTTTCCATGTAAAATCATTACAACTTTTATAATCTTTTTTGCATTCTGGTACAAAAATGAATTCTCAAGTGAAATGCAGCCCCTGGATGCATTCTATTTACTCAATCCTTATTAGCTGTAAAAGCTTCTGTCAAGATCAATAAACAGCTTTTTAAATTGGGAGGATTCTAAAAAGCTGGAGGAATCTAGAAAAATGTAGGTCTGTGTACTCTTCTGGAGTTTGATTCTATACTCCAAACATTTTTTGGCTGATGTAGCACTTCTTAGCTGCATCATGTGTTTTTATCTTGCTGCTCCATTGGTGAAACTTTGCTTGCATGTGCAAGTAAGTACAGTGGTACCTCAACTTACGAATTTAGTCCGTTCCAAATGCATGCTCTAAAATCAAACGACTCTTAAGTCGGGGTACCTATCTAAAAATTGGGGGGGAAGTTAAATGAAAAAATGAAAAAAGATATTTGTAAGTCGAGCAGACTATATTTAAAATTTGTAAGGCGGCAGTTAAAACGCCAACAGTTTTCCGCTCTTAAGTCAAATTGCTCTTAAGTTGAGCTGCTCTTAAGTCGGGGTACCACTGTACTGCTGTGCTGTTGCTGTAGATATTAGATTTTTATTTAATTTTGCTAAACAAACATGCAGCAATTGTTATTGTAACAATATAAGGGAGGTCTTTTTTTAAATCAAGGAAACATCACGAAACAAGTCTTATGCACTGCTATGAAGTTATTCAACAAACAGCTGTCTGCAAACTTTACTTTGATTTGGAGTTCTACATACCAACAAATCAAGGAGCTGATGGAAAGCGGATGGTAGCAGACTTAATAGAGGTAATTTTTTTAAAAAAAATTAAGAAAATACAGGTATTTTAAGTATTAACTATAATAGCAGTTAATTGACACAGTACATTGCCAAGGATGCATTGGAATTGAGTTGAAATTAAGGATTGGTGGCGCTGTTACGCTATGGCTAATGTCCCATCATATAAATGCAGAGCATGACATAAATTGTGTAAAAATCCTTCCCCATTCTAGCAAGCTCCATGTCTATTATTCAGTTCTCCCACAATCTGGTCACACAGTCAGAAGCCTTCCAGATGTAACTTCCCTTCAGCTTTCCCTTCAGATACTGTACTAGCCTATAATGTCTAGGATATTATTCATTGGGTCTTGATCTTGATCTTTATACAGTGGTACCTCTGTTAACGAAATTAATCCGTTCTTCGGGCTGTTTCACTGTGTTAAAATGTCATTAACCGAAATGCAGTTTCCCATTGAAATGAATTGGAAACCAATTAATCAGTTCCAGAGGACAGCTTGACAGTCACTTCCTTTCCCTTGCTGCAATGCCCGGCGGGGGAGAAAGGAAGTGTTGCATCAGGCTCTCCAAAGCCGAACCCAGCAATCGGGGGGAGCTTTGGGGCACCTGATCCCAGCGGGGGAAACGAGGCTACCACCGCGGGGAGCAAAGTTGGGTGGCAGTGGCAAAGGAGCTAGCTGTTCCCGC
>JAHTLZ010000330.1:52903108-52976206 GCA_023846285.1 Phrynocephalus versicolor
CATGGGGGGAATGAAAGATGCGGGTGCCTTCGGCTTTTGGGTACGTCTTTCATCCCCGCCCATGCTCATCCTTACCCACTCCCGAAAAGAAGGCACCCACTTTCTGGGTGCCTTCTTTTCAGGAGTGTAAGGGCCCGCCCACCGCCGCTTGTTACAAGCTTCTGGGGGATGAAAGCAAGTGGTGGCAGGTGGGGAGTGGTGGCACCTGGGAAGTTCAGATCTTCCCAGGCGGTGGGCCCAATCCACGGCTCTGTCCAGCCACAGGGGCACGATGCGTCAGGGCAGAGCACACGGCTGCTCTTCCCTGACACATCAGCTTCCAGGGGCCCCTGGCAAGTGGCTGGCTCTCAAGGGTGGTTCTCAGCCACATCCCACACGTGAGCCCTCCTCACCATGGCAAGGCAGAAAGTGGCTTTCTCGTGGACGTCCTCCGGCAGAGGCACTGGGTGATGTGGGCCCAGGGAGGAGCCAGGCAAGCCAGCGGGCGGCAGTTCCAGACTTGCGTTTGTCGCAGTTGTGTGGGAGTGTGGGTCTGAGGGAAGGACGGCCATATGGCTGAGCGGTCCGGTATGCTGGGGCCATGCAGTCACTGCCGCACTAAGTAAATCCACTCGCCTCCCCACCCAGGCTTGCGAGCAGGTTGTTTGCTTCAGACACTGGCCCAGAGGCAAGCTGAAGCAGCTGCTCTCAGTGTGCCCTCCCTCCCTCCCCAGCCGATCACCTAAGGATCTCTGTGCCTCGATCATCTTGGAGAGAGGGGTGTGTGTGCCAATTCTGCCCTGAGTCGAGTGTCCGCTCTGGAGCCCTGGCAGAGAAGTTGAGATGGGAAGAGTCCACTTCGCATCTCTCCCTCTGGGCAGAGAGCTCAGCAGTCAGAAAGGGAGGTTTGCATCTCCCTTCCCTTCCCCTTGCTTTTTCTCAACAGAGTGGTACATCGTGTGCTGCACCGCTCAGTCTGCTGCCCCGGGAGTTCAAACAGCTGGGTCTACCACCTGGGAAGTTCAAACGGCTGGCTGCAGCCCTTCAAAGTTCCCAGGCAGTGGGACACCCTCCCTCTGCGGCTGGACACAGGGGTGGGTCAGGAAGGTTTGAACTTCACCAGCAGCAGACAGAGCGGGAAGTTCAAGCCTTCCTGGGTGGCAGACCGAACAGTGCAGCACCTGATTCACCCCTTTGCCCAGCGGGAATGAAGCCGCTCGCTTGCTGGCCAGTGGCTTCATTCCTGCCGGCCAGTTTCCAACGGGGAATGCCCCAAAGCCATAAACCAGGGCACCACATTGGAGTTTTTCTTTAACTTGAAACATCTCTATTCCCAGAAATTTCATTTCGTGATCTGATTTCCCCCCCGCTATCCGAGGCTTTCACTAACTGAGGTATTACTGTACATGCTCTTGTTTTTGCTATTATAGTTATATATACTGTAATCTCTTTGTTTATAAATAAAGAAGAAATAATAATGTGTCTTTTCAGTTTGTGTGTAATAAATTAGATGAACACTATGGAATCAAATGTTCAGCTGAAGATGTTTTGAATTTGGATTCAAGCACAGAAGAAAAATTTAGTTGCCATTTAATATTCCAGCTCCACAATGCTGCATTTAAGAACAATATTCATATAGGTAAGGGATAAACCTATTTTCAATCCCTTTCAATTTAATTATGATTTGCAACCATTAGAAAAAAGTAAGATTGTATGGTGGTAATTTCATCATCTGATCATCTGTTGTTTTTAAAATCACTGACAATTGAGTTTTAAGAAAATGGGTGTTCCTCCATTGGAGGGAATAGAACCGGAAGAGCTCAATTTAACTTCTAAGCAGGAGGCTCCAAACAAGCCCACACAGCTTGCCCCAGGAGCCCTTCCCTTCATATACTGTGGCCCTGCAATATACTGGGACCGCAGTATATGAACTGCAATATAGCGGGGGACAACAGTATGAAATGAATCTGTGTGAACGAGTACATATGGCAGTGGAGCAAATGGGACATTATGGGAAGAAATGGTTTTAAGGCATGTCCAGTGGTATAACAACTACTGTACTGATTTAAGTGGGTACAGTGTTAGACTACGTTTTGGTGGGTTCAGATCTCCACACATCTGTGATGTTGATGAGATTATCTCCGTTTATGTGCTTCACTGAGTTACCTGATGGTATAAATTGTGCTGATGTCCAACCTCATGAGGCCCATGGAGAAAAAATGGTAGATATGTAAGGACCAATAGCAATCAAATTCAGTAGTTCAAGTTTGCAGTTTCAATAGTTACTCTTAAGCTGTTTACTTGTGAAGAAACCCCTGCTGAATTCATTTCTCGTATACTGTATATTTTTTATGAGGAGGCATATCTAGTACTGCAGTGGCATTTACTGTTTGTGCCCTAATCCATAAAGCTGATTTAGTATGCATGCAGGATTGTTTCTTCTGATACATTATGCACTTTTGATTGTTGCTATTACATTGAGGGACATGAAAAGGTATTTTGTGGGTTATGTTTTTAATAGAATGAGTTGGTTAAAGAGGTTTTACTAGACACACACATGTATTCTGTTTTGATTTGTTTCTAAATTACTGTACAAGTAGGACCCCCATATCCACTGTTTCAGTTATCCATGGCTTTCAGAAAAAAAAAAATTCAGCAGCTGCAAACCAAGCTACTGTCACAAACAGCAGCCATAAAGCAAGCTACTGTCTCAAAACCACAGCCAGAAAGCAAGCTACTGTCACGAAACAGCAGTTTTGGGGTTTTTCACGTTCTTTCTTATCCACGGATTTCATTATCCACGGGTAGGCCTGGAACCAATCCCCAGCAGATACCGGGGTCCTACTGTATTACATTTAGTATTTCTCATTAGGCAGTTACTGTAGTTGCTTAATGTTTCAATTTCAACTGTTTTACAAAAAAAGTTAGTTTCTTTTTCAATAATGTCAGCTCTTCACAAACTAATCAATTCAGTTTTCTCCCCTTTTCCCCTGAAGGTAACTTTTTAAAAACAATTTTGCATCCTGCTCTTCTTTTAACTAAGAGAGATATCGTGGTTCCAGAAAAACAGGTGGTTTCTCCTTCTCAATGTTACGAAGCTACCACTGATTTGCCCAAGTGTCTTGTAAACCAGATTGTATCTAAGAATGCACCTCAAAGTTCGCAACCGAGTTCACAAAGGTTGGAAAAAGGAGCATCACAGTGGAAGGAAAATCCAGACCTTTCTTTTTTAGTAGTGAATGGAAAACAGGGAGGAAAGCAACTGTTTGTGGATCTTGGTAAATATTAAAATAAATTTCATATGAAACTTGTGGCAAATGATTGTTAAAATATGTGTAGAAACCAAGATGTTTTTGTAGCCCTAGCAGAAGTGTTTAGGTAATAACTCCACTTTGGCTATTGTAAATTTACAAAGCAGTATACAAATTTAAATCAATCGCTCAATCAATCAATCATTTGTAGGTATGTCTTTAGAGACACAATGTATGAGATTGTGTGTTTCAAGGGGTCTCCTGCCTATTGACTTCTTGGTTCTTCTATGGAAGACAACATTAAGGTTGAAGTCCTATTACACAGCTCTGCCTGCACAGCCAGAATGGTAGCAGCAGCAGCAGCAGCAGCAGCAGCAAACGGCTGCTGCTGAAAGGCTTCCTTTGGCAACTTTGGGGTGCCCATGACTGTTACGCAGTGCAAAGACAATCACATGCATTAAGGGAGAAAACATGGCCTGAAGCTAATTTAACAGTTGGTCTGACAAATCATCGTTAATTCCCCAAACTATGGTTTGTTTGTTTTTGTGCTAAATAAAGAACTTTCCATTTTATTTAGGAGTTTATACTAAGAATCGAAATTTCCGTTTGTACAAGTCATCAAAAGCAGGAAAGTGTGTCATTTTGGATATTGCTGAAGATAACAAGTTTGTTCCTGAACCTGTGAAGAATTCTTCCCTAGAAGAACAGTATTTTTTTTCCTGTTTGATCTGCAATGTAAGGTAAGAGTAACTTGACTGCCATGGAATGTTAAATCTGCTGTCTTCACCCCTTTCAGAAGATGAATAGCTATGCTTATGGCTGCCACTACTTGGCTATCAGGAAACGTGAAGGATCTCTGGAGAATTTACCTAGCTGAGTCCTGGCAGATTGTGAACTTTCTGCATGACTCATGTTCTGGAGCCCAGGGTGTTTTCAAAACAGATTGTTATTGCACAAATGCCTTTCCCTCATTTGTGGAGTGTAATAGGGGGTCTGGGTGAGGTGACCTTTTTTTTTAAAAAAATTGCCCTTTCCACCTTTTTTTTCTCCCTGCAAAAAAGTGTTAAATATGGAATACCTACCTAATATCTTAAGATTGATAGCTCTAGAAAAGGGGTGGACAACATTAAGGCCATGTATGCTACCTTGACATTTTTTCTGAGTAAGAAGAAAATAGTGGAATTGATTCTTTAAAGGAGCGCTTCACATATTACAGGAAAAGAAAATGTGTGTCAGGCAAAATTTTCCCCTTTCTTTTGTTCAACCCATTTCTCCACCATTTATGTCCTATGTAAGAACAGAACAACATTGCTGGATCACACCAAAGCACTTCTGATCCACAGAGGAGCTAATCAGTGAATTACTTATGAGAGACACCCTAACATCTGTGCAAGCACGTCCTTTGACTCATGTGCCCCAGAAACTGATACCGAGAAATATGCATCTGATACATGTTTGTTTACTGTTATTTTATGGGTGATTTTTGTGCTACGGTAGCTTTCCAAAACATTGAGATGAAATTATGCAAGTTAAATTAATGGGCTGTTTTGTGTGGGATAAGAGAATATTATCAGAGAATATAGGGTACATGGAGGTGGGATGGTTTTCTCCTGCCAATTCAAAAATGTTTTTAAACTGTTTTCTTTTCTTTCTGATCAGATTTTCCAATTGTTTAAAAATTTTGACATGTGACAACCCAGAGGAGACGAGAAAAGAATCGGTCTGTTTAGATGGCAAAAGTCCTAATAACTGTCTGGGTAAGGGAATTTCAGCTGCAGAAATTATATGTTTAACTTTAGCATCAGACTGAAAGCTGGAGCATATTTGAATTGTGAAATGTTTATATGTACAGTACATGAAGAGTAATTGAATCTAACTGCATTGTTATGTACAATAATATGTGTGTGTGTTGCATCGTTACAGTTGTGAACGACTCTTTGTGACCCCATGTCCATGGAGTTTTCTTGGCAAGAATACTGGAGTAGCGTGCCAGTTCCTACTCCAGGCGCCTACAGCACCTGTTATTCCCTGGTGGTCTCCCATCCAAGTACTAACCAGGGCCGACCCTGCTTAGCTTCCGAAATCAGGCAAGATCGGATGTGCTTAGGGCACCTAGGCAGCTGGAAATATATAGAGAGAGATAGAGATATAGATAGATATAATAGATATAGATATATAGGTACACACACACACACACTGTATTGTCAGTTTGACATTTCAGAAGCTTCTGGCAAGTAATTGTTGAAATCCTGTTGCACAGAGAAATATATTACTTCCGAACAGTATTAGTATCTGTGAATGTCTAGGGTTGCTGAAGAGGATACAAAAAGTAAATTACCTTTGCAGTGCATATACATAGGAAGGTTTGGAGTCAAACATTCTTGGAAGAAGGAAGCATAGGCCAATTTAGTGTGATTGTAAGCTATGCTAATATCATTTACCTATTAATTTTAATATAGTGGGATCTCAGACAGGTTACAAACAATGCTGCTGTAAGGTGTGCTTTGTACCAGGAAAAAGAGGGCTTAGTTAGGTCCCAAATAGTGTTTGCAATATGATTCCTGTTTCTGCCATGCAAGAATAGTTTACTGTTTTGTAACTCTTTTACAGACACCATAGGAGGATACCACTGTTCACCTTATCCAGAAATTGATAATTTTGTTCTCTCTTTGGTTAATAAAGATAATGTTCAAGGAGGTAAGGCATTTTTGTGTTCAGCGGAATAGTATTTTCTAATAGTAAGGAAGTTGTGTAGAAAACTGTGTCTTTCTCCCTTTTCCAGGGATAAGACGATGGAACTACTTTTCTCTTGAACAGCTTCTGGTATATGACATTTCCAACTATCGCTGGTGTGGGAATATTGGCAGAGCTCACAAAAGTAATAATATCATGTACGTATTGTTATGGGCTACCCACATCACCTCCGACTTAAGGCAATGCTATGAATGAGTTGTCTTCAAAATGTCCTGACCAGATGCCCTGACCATCTTTTGTAAACTCGTATTCAGTAAGATATGGAGTTTATATTCGGATGTGAAGAATTAGGACATTCTGACTAAGACACAACATAAATTTTAAGTATACTGTAATGTGATACATTTATTAAAACATTCTAAAGAGCAGCCTATGTAGTAACATTCCATATTGGCTTTTCCAGTTTTTTATACTTATAGATAGGCTATGCACCAATGAACTGCAGGGCTGTAATTGGTTATACAGAAATAAATCAAACTGAGTTCAATTTGTCTTACATATGAATAAGTCCTCTTTTTGTCTAGGTGATGGGTTAGGGAGGACAAAATTGGCTTTTAAATAAATTAAATTTGATCTCAGAAGTTTTTGCTCAAAGTCCAATTCTGAATTCATGCTTCCCTGTCAAGTAAATACTGCTGAGAGATCTGGACATTAAAAGCTAAGCAACTACTAGATGATTATAAATAGGTAAGAAGGATTTGTGTGAGCAGTTAATTACATTACATGTGGACACTCGGAATGGGTAAAATCAGACCCCTCTTTTCAGGTACATTTTGCTTGAGGAAGTTGAGGATCCTCATTTTACACATACTATACAGAGAAGTCAATATGTCAAGGACAATGTTTTTCTTTATCATGTTAATTTTTTTTGGAGCTGGTCTAAAAAATGTAGCAATTAAGACAATTTATACTGATCACTACTAACATAAATTTACTCTATTTGTATTTGAAGGATTGTAGTAGACCTGAAACATGAGCATTGGTACCAAAAATGTCATGACCCTATTTGCAGAGCAGATAACTTCAAATCTGAGTGTGAGTACCTTTATAGACCCTGCGATACTACAAATACTGATTTAAAATACAGTGGTACCTTTTATAAAGGAATTAATTTGTTCCAAATGAAATTATGTTAAGCAAATTTTCCTTTATACAAATTTCCCATAGGAATGCATTGAAAATGGAGTAATCCCATTTTTATGTTGTACGGATTTGGCCCGTAGGCAATTCTGTTAAGCAAATTTCCCCTATCTCCGGAATATTTTATGTTGTACAAATTTTATGTTATACAAACTGTTTGTTATACAAGGGTCCACTGTAAATTGTAACTAATATAAACTCATTTATGTGTGTGACACAGGTTCTCCGTTACCAGCTGAAGTATGCCTCCCGTTCCTTTTTAAAGAGGTACGTTTTTTCTCAGAACTGTAATGCTTTTACAACTAAGGTAAGATCTAAAATACTGCTGCTCCCGGAGGCTTCCAGGATGGATAAATCTTTCTTTCCCTTTGAGATCTGTATTATGTGGCCCGAGGTCCCTTAAAAATGCCTTATGGGAACTGGAAATGCATATGGTCCCCATATCCCACTCATTTATATAAACTCTCAAAAATAATGTAACTCAAGATTGCATGCTAATTTTGAAAAAAAAAACTTTGCTTTAAAGGATGAAGACTACATATATATAATAGATGAAAATGGGAACATTGAAGAAAGATCCAAAATATATCCCCATACTACAAGCCTGTCAGACAGCAGATCTTTAACTTCAGAACAAGAAAACAGAGATCCAAACTCTGAAAGAACTTCAAGTATTGAATGGGATGATGAGAATGACATCTATTTTTGGGAAGCTTCTGAAGATGTGGAAATAGCTGAAGCTCTTGATACTTTTCAGCCCCAGACAAACTGGATTTTGAATGAAATACCTGATGAACTTCTATTAGATGCTTTGAAAAACAATGAAATCAAATTGTAAATCCACCTGATAAATTCAGAGTCATGTAATAAAGGGTCCCTTTTAGCAGCAATTCAGTTCTTGGCAATCAGACAAGCTAGCCAAACGATTGTATTTTTTTCTGGAGAATTCACTATGGTGTTAGTTAAGCTATCTTCTTGAAATACTAAATGTTTATTTCTAGTGAATAGGAAGAATACTCAACTTTTAGAAGCATCCACACATTCTAGACCTCATCCTTAGGGGAGAAATAAAGTTTTTTTAAATAACAGATACTGCACTATGACATGTAAAAGCTTTTGTATAGCACTTTAATAGATTACTTCTTAAGCAAATTAAAGGGAAAGACAACACAAAACAATACCTCTAAACCTACAATAGATAATACTTGGTTTTCCCATCTAGTGTTCAAATATCAAAAGCTGTTAAGTGCTTGTTAATAACATTAACTGGGGTTACCGTGAGTTTTCTTATATGAACTACTCACTGTTGTTTTCTGCTAGCAGTTACTTTCCTTCTCCTCTTGATTGAAGAAAAAGTATTTGTACGTGGCCTTGTTACATAAGGCAGTTAGTGACAGGTAAGGATATACCAGTAAAAACACTCATACTTGGAGGGTGTTTCTTTTTGTCCTCCCATATTCCATTTCTAAAGGACAAATCTCTGAAGATGTTGTAGTTTTCCAAAACATGTCTCCTGTAATGAAAATTGTCTAGCTAGTTCTGTTAATAGTTCTCAGTTTGCTATCCTGCTCCTAACCTACCTCCTGTCTGTCTCTATAGATAGTATATGACAGTGTTCATGGCTCTTTACACCAGTTACCAAAGGTTAAAATTACCAATACTATATCAGTAAGACGACTCAAGGCTTCCTTCTTCAATTACTGGTTATTACAAATTTCAATAAAAAGGTGACAGTGCAAGACGTAATTTGTATTAAGGACTTGTTTCTTCTTTTGGTAAATCCAAGGCTTGTTGTAATTTCCCATTGATATTTTGAAAATGACGTTCTGCTGCTAGAATTTTTCGTGATTCCACCAGAAGTGCAGGAAGGCTGGAAACACCATACTAGATAAAAGAGGGAAAAGTAGAAATATATTATAGAACTATTATAGTACACTATTTGACACTCAGCATTTTATTTTCAAAAATGAGGCAATACCAGACGTTCAATTCACAAGTCAGCACAATGTAACTTGAAAAAGAGCCCATAAATTGTATTATCAATAATATATCTGTTGCAGGTAAGTGGTTTTTTGCTATACCATAACGTGACCAGTTCCAGTGATGTTGCATACACTTTAATTGAGCTTGTCCAACATAAGTGTTGATACAGAGAAAGAGTGTATATGGATAGAGACTGGCAGAGATTATGAGATAAAGTTGTGGTATGGAATGATTTGTTATGAGTGTAACAAATGAAAAAATGGACTATGGAGCAACAAAGACAACCAAACAAAACTTCCCCGCACTCATCTGCCCGGGAAGGGGGATGGGGAGAGCCGTCACAGTTTTTTTTTGTTTTGTATAAATTGTATTTTGTATAAATTGTATAAAGGATACAAGAATTGTAACCCTGGTAATGTGAAATGTAATTATAGTAGGGACCTTTGAACAATAAATAGCAGAGGTTATTTCAGAACAAAGAGGTGTCACAAAGAAAAGGGAAACACAAGGAAATAGGTTTGCATTTAAGTTGCAATGTACTAAATGTTCATTGGAAGCTAGGGTCGAATAATTATAGATCTTCCACTCATTCCCATGTAGATTGGCTAGGTAGCAGAGTATATGGATAAAGTCCATTGGTGTGCACCTGTAGCAACTCTCATAGAGAATACCTGGAATTAGCTACTGAAGTAGAATCAATAGAAAACGCAACACAGCCAAGTCGAGTTGCTGGTAGGGAGGAGTGCAGGAGGAAAAAGACAATGGAACAACAGCAGCCCAGCCCAGTACAGTACAGACTAGAGATGGGCACGAACCATTAAAATGGCATTTTGTTTCATTTTTGGGGTTTTTTTTGTTTGACATGATTTTTTAAAAAAATTCACTTTGTTTTTTATGTTTTTGTTTTATGTGTTTACCTGTTTATGTGTTTTATGTGTTTTTTAACTGTTTTTCGGGCGCGTTGGGGCAGAATGGTGTGGGGTTTTTAAAGTTTTATTTAGCTCCCAAAGCAAGCAGCGGCTGTGGCCATCGCCGCTTGCTTTAAGGGATTAAAAAAAAGTCTAAAACCCCCGCTCTCCCCCCAACGTGTCTGACGGGCAGAGGTGCGGGGGTCTTAAAAGTATTTTTAGCCCTTAAAGCAAGCGGTGGCTGCGGCCATTACCGCTTGCTTCAGGGGCTAAAAAGAAAGTTTTAAAATCCCGTGCTCCCTCCACATTGGGTACTGTTGGGGAGCAGCACGGGTCCTTTAAAATGTCTTTAGCCACCGAGGCAAGCACGGGTCCTTTAAAATGTCTTTAGCCACCGAGGCAAGCACGGGTCCTTTAAAATGTCTTGGAGCCACTGGGGCAATCTTGGTGGCTCCAAGACATTTTAAACGACCCACGCCTCCCCCCCCCCAACATGCCCAATCCGGGGGAAGGTGCGGGTTGTTTAAAGTGGTTTCCCATAGGAATGCATTGCTTTATGCATTCTTATAGGAAACCTAATGAAAAACGAAACAGAACAAATGTAATTATTTGGATAGAACTTAGATCTGTGTTACAATATTGTTAATAAAAGATAACCATAAGTAAATATAATGAACAAGAAGAGGGCAGTAATATTAATGTGTGATATAAAAATTGCAATTAATAAAAATGACAACCATAAAATGCAATTTACAAAGGAGGATAACATGCACGTGGGATTACAATTAACAGAATATCTGATTCTTAATACAACTGCACCTTGCCTTGTGATTACTACCAGATAGGTAGTTGAGTAGTGCCAAGAAGTCTTAAAATATCAGGCTTTGTCTACTGATTAAATTAGTACTTGGGCTTTGTAAGTTTCCTGGTGCATTATACGAAGCAATTTCTGTTGCCTATGGTGATTATTTGTGCCAAGTCTGCCACTGGAAGGGCGAATAAGGTGATGATCAAAAGTTGAATTCTCACAGGTGCCTGTCTGGCTGTGTTTTGGGAACCTTTCTGGCTGAAAAGGCAGCCTCATGAATTCTCACTGATCCTTTATAGGCATTTAAGATATACTTACAACTACTTTTTCTTCTGGATTTTCCTTTCTTTCATTAGCATATTTTTGCTGAAGATCATTTAAATCAGTGACTAACTGAACTGCATTCCTGAGAGAAGATATTTTCCCTTTTAGTTCAGCACATTCCCTCTCCAGTTTCTTCAGCTGTGGTTCAGTTCTGGAAAACATAAGTGTATGAACAACATACTGTGACAATTACACTTTTTTCAGTTTATTTTGAAGAATTTCCATACAGCCAGATAAATAATCTTGATAACCTAAATCCTAGCAACGTTATCCTTAGTGGATACATTTGAAATCTCCTTTATTTTCAGGTTGAATGAATGAATAGCTTTATCACGGTCAACGACCAAAAACATCAAACAATTTGCAATAAATAAATACAATTTGAAATGTGAAATAAGTACAAAATTATACATTCTTCCATTATAATCATAATAAACAAACCCTTACTTAAAGGTTCATAAATTAAGCTGAGTCTATATCCTATAAAAAAGGTAAAACCATGGCCAGGGTTATATTATAGAAGTATTATTATCTATCTTGGGTCGCAACTAGGGATGGGCACCAAACAAAACACAAAGCACTGATTCATTGGTTTGTTACGTAACAAAATAAAATGGGGAAGCAGCATTTCGTTAGCAACGAAACCAGTGTTTTTTTTAATACAGGCACCAAATTTCATGAACCTTCCTTGGACTCTCCCTTTTAAGCCCTTCAAATTTGGAGAGATTAGGGGTTCAGGGGGCTAAGTTACTCAACTTCAAAGGGGGTGGCCCCAGAAAAAAACATTTAGAACTGCAATGTTATGTGCCTGAAAATAGTGATCCCAGGCAGCTAGCAGCATGGAAATTACAGTCGAGCTTCCTCAAGCTTTCCCCTTGAAGCACCTCCAATTTGGAGAGGTTTTGGGTATAGGGAACAGAGTTATTGAGCTCCAAAGGGGCTGCAGGGTGAACTTAATTGAAGGAGTGCGGATCGGCGCACTGAGGGGAAACTGTCAATTAACCCTTATATTGATAAAGCGTGCTGGACAAACGCCTTCCATTAAGCATAAGCACCCACCACCTCCTTTGGAGCTTAATATCTCTGCCCCCAGAAACCCTAACTTTTCCAAATGTCAAGGGATCCCCTGAAATCACTTGGGGATCAGCTGGGGCTTTTTGAAGATCAGGGTTTGGAGAGGGGGCACCCCTCCCTTCACACCCCAACCCCTCAAAAAGCCCCAGCTGGCACGCAGGGGAGCGGCGAAAGAACGGAATGAGGGGGGAAACGCTCCCTTCTGCCTTTCACCCCTCCCCCCGCATACCAGCTGGGGCTTTTTGATAGGTCAGGGTGTTGGGAAGGGGTGTCGCTCTCCAAACCGCGACCTGTCAAAAAGCCCCAGCTGGTAGGCAAGGATCACAAGAAGGAAGAAATGGTAAAGTGAAGCTCTGTTTAAATTTACTGCTGCCTGCTTCCTTCTCCCGTGCTCCCCCTTCCTCCCAGGGAGGTTTTCTGGACAGGGAGGGCTGTGGGCAGTGGGGGCTGGCCCCACTGCCCATAGCACTCCCTGTTCAAAATACCCCCCTGGGAGGAGGGGGAAACAGGGGGAAAGGAGCAGTCAGGCATGGAATTTCCCTCTCCTTTCCGCCTCCCAGCTGGGATTGAACTGTCAAAATCAGCTGGGAGGCACAGAGGCTTTTGATTCCCCCACAGCACCAGCTAGAGCGCTGGTACCGTGGGGGTTTCATTTCATTTCGTTTTGTTTTGTAAGCAATGTTTTTTTTAAAGATTTCATTACTTACAATATGAAACGAAATACAGGGGGATGAAACAGAATGAAATGAAAAACAACTTTTCCGTTTTGTGCCCACCCCTACTGTGTAGGGATAGACTCCAGTTTCCTGCAGCGAAGCAAGATCAGTGCTTTGATGTAAAGAGTCACAAGTAACACAGCTACCATTTATAAATCACTCTCCTTTTTTGTTGTGGTGATGTAATTATGTGGTTTTTAAAAATAACAAGATCACGATATATAAGATGCTTCTCACAGTTAAAGTAGGATTAAGAGAAACAAATTTGTTGCAGAAAGTAACTTTCTAAGCTTTGAACAACAGTGTAACAGAGTGTTAGTCTTGTTTTCTACCATCAAGTTGCTTCTATCAACATTCCTATTAAATTAGTGACCTCTAACAGTTCCTGTCTTAACAACCCTCCTCACCCCTTGAAAACTCAGGGCTGCATCTGCCTTCATTCAATCAACCCATCTCACATTTGGTAGTCTTCTCTTCCTGCCATCTTTCAATTTTCCCAACATTACTGTTTTTTCCCAGTACATTCATGTGTATGTGTCCAGAAAATGATAGCTCCTGCTTTGTCACTGTTACTTCTAGAAATTGAAGATTTTCTCCAAAACTTTAATTCCAATGATTTATTTTCCCCATGTAAGCTTGCTTCACTATCCAGCTTTTGCTAGAATCGTCATATATATTTTTTACATCATTTTTAATTTTGTTTATGGAAAAAAGTGAATAAATACAGTGACGCCCCGCCATTTCGCGGTTCAGGTACCAAAGCCTCGGTGGTGCGTGGATAGGACGGCGTGGGGGGCGGCGGCTCCGCGCCGCCCTCCCACACACACCCAAAAGCCTTGGGGCAGGCAGGAGGGGCGGCGTGGAGAGATCGGGTCGCTCTGCGCTGCTCAACCAAGCTCCCCCTAGAAGCCTCGGGCCGCATGGGCGGGCGGTGGGGGAAGGTAAGATCACCCCGCCGCCCGCTTCCGCATAGAGATGGGCACGACTTAGCGGTATTTCCGTTTCCGTTTCCGTTACTCGTTTCCGTTACTCTACGGAAACGGAAACGGGAATTACTCCGCCAGACTTCGAGCTCGAACCGACGAACGAACAATTTGGTCTGATTTGTCGTGCTCGTTACTTGCATCGCGCGATCGCGCGCGATGCCAAGCGGCACAGAAAAAAAAGTTTTTAAAAGTTAAAAAGCCTGGTTCCCGGCCAAAAAGCAGGCGGAAATATGCCTGCCGTGCCTCAGGGCACCTACCAGAGGGGTGGTTTCTGGAGGTCCCCGCCCGGCCTCCCCCCCTCCTCCGTCCTGGGATGCTCTGGTGTGGTGGTGGGACTCGCCCGCCGCAAAAAGCCCAGTCTCGCCGCCGGCCGCCAAAGCGCAAGCAAGCGGCACGGGCGGCACAGGAAAAAACTTTTTTAAACTCTCCCCCGGGTCTCCCCCCCCACCCATTCCCGGGCCAAAAAGCAGGCGGAAAATGCCCGCTTGACTAAGGGCACTCACTCAGTAGGGCACCTACCGGAGGGGGGGTTTCTGGTCTGGAGGGGGGTGTCCCGGCTTCCCCCGTCCTGGGCAGCCGGACTCGAGTCGCCTCGTCGCCATGCCATGCGGTGCGGGCGGGGGATCGAAAATGGGGCGGCGAATGCAATATTGTTTTTGAAATCGTGGTCCAAAAACACACAAGCACAACAGAAACACGCGGAAATGTATGAACTGCCAGATTTTTCACAGTAGCAGTGGTTTTTTTCTTGCAACAAAATGTCTCTCCTCTCCTCCTGTGTCCTCCATTGATTTTATTTTATTTTATTTTATTTTACACCTGCGCAGTGTGCAATGATGGGCTGGCCCAGTGGCCTGGCCAGCCATGTGGGAGGGGACGACCATGCAAATTTTTGGAGCCATCTCACCAATCGCATGGCCACTTGGCCACTGAGACTTCTGGGATGTGCCAAAAAGCCCCCTAAAACTTGCCCTAGCCCCCTAACCCCCTAACCCTAATCCTTGACTCCTTACCCATACGTCACAGACTGCCTTCTTAGTGGGTCAGAGAGGCACCCAGAGGTGCAACCCAATAGCCCACCATAACCTTACCCGTCATTAGCCTAACCCTAGCCCTAACCCTAATCCACCTTAGCCCATAGCCAGATCGACTTGCATTGCACTACACACGCAAGTACGATTCCCTTCTGTGGGACGTGATGGCAGGTGCGACCCACTCGGATCAGGTGCTTGAGCAGGTGCAGTGGCACTGCCTGGCCTGGCGACACGCAGGTCTCGCTCTGCCTGCAAATGGCATGCATAACCATATGGTTGTGCAATGCCATTTTGCAGCAGCAGCAGGTGAGGAGGGGAGACCCCCATGTTGAGGGGTCTCTTGGAGCCTGCTGCTGCTGTCCCTTCCTTTATAGCGGGCCGGCGGAGGCACCCACCCCACAGAGGTGCCTCCAGGAGCCCGCTACCCCCCCCAAAAAACCAGTATAACGATAACGAAAAAAAACGAAAAACGAAACGACTAATTTTTTCCGATTTTTCGCGAAAACGGAAACGAAACGACTCGGACCCTAGCCGAAAAAGAAAACGAAAACGAGGTTTTTTTCCTGAGTCGTGCCCATCTCTACTTCCGCATATCGCGGATTTTCTTACATTGCGGGTGGGGTGGGTCCCTAACCCCCCGCGATCGGCGGGGGGTTAATGTATTTCAAAATTTTAAAAACCAGGTACATTTTAGTGGGACTGGCAGGAGAAAACATTTTAGATTTTAGTAATAAAGCAAGACTTCTGATCCAATTAAGATGTAATCAACTTAAAACTTCTTGGTAGATTATCTCACAGTTAACAAGAGACAACTTACCTAATTAATTCTTCTTTAACTTCTATCAAACGTTTCCTTTTCTTATTTGTTGTTCTGACCAACTGTAATGCCAGTAAAAGTGTATTTTTTAAAATGAACAAGCGAATTTGAATACTACAGAACTCTACATTGAAGTAGAAAAGAGGCATATTTTAACAGCGGTTCCTTGTCCCCTCAAAAGTTGATGGTCATAGGGGAACAAAAAATATCTTGAATAAGAAAAGCACTTGGTTATTTTTAAATATTTTCTTACTGAGCTTCAGGTGAACTCTGCATTCCTCCTTTAATTTAGGGACCAAGTTCCTGGTAAAGGATCTAGAATTTATTTCCCATGTGTACCAGTAAGAATTATTGAGAATTTTTATATACCCCGATTTCCAAATAATTCAAGATACTGGAGAAGCTGTAACAATCAGTCAACAAGTTGCTAAAACTGTTAACAACTGAAGATTTTTTTAAAAAAAGTTTTCACACTATCATGGAAATCCACTGGAGAGGGATCAGCTGGTTCTTTGGGCAAGGAATCCAAAATCTAGAAATGGAGTCACTGAATAGTTCTCTGCTTGCCCCCTCTGCTCCTATTCCAGTCAACTATGAATTAAAAACAAAAGGACACCCGGGAAAGTCAATCATTTTGGCATGGGGAATCCCCTTTTGCCTGCCCAATCAGTGAAGCTGGCGCTGGTAGCAGCTGTCACATACACACTGACTTCTGTGGTTAAGAAATATTCCTAGAAGCAGAGGAAGGCACACAGGCATTTGTACTGACTAACGGTGGGGTGTTTTAAATAGGTTGGGTGAGCACCGTGTTTCCCAAACACATACTGTTTGCCATGCCCTCTTGGAGCCCACAATGATCACCTTGTAGGCGAAGAGAGACTAGGGCTTCTCTTTTTCTCCAAAGTAAATGAGGGAGGAAGAGCAAATGTGGCAAATGTGACTGATTTGATCAGACTGGTAACTGGAAAGGCAGGATTCCCTCTCTACCGCTAGGATCACAAGACACTTGGAAAGAAGTGGAATTCTAGCAATGGTTCATGGAAGTGTCCTGACGTAACACCTATGCAAACTTTTGGACTAGGCAACTATCCACTCAATAAAAAAATAGATACAATTTTACCTTTGCATTTTGCAGTTTTGCATGTTTCAGTTCTCTGGCATCTGTAATCTAATTAAAATACACATCAGTAATGCATCATAAAATTCTAATTTAATGAAAACAACAGATTAGAAGTAAATTTAGAAACACAAAACAAAGTAAAAGCAAAGAAAAGACACCGTGGCACTTTGAAGACTAATTGCTATATTTTAAGGTTAGCTTTTGTGGAGCATTGTCAACTTCCATGTAAACTTACATTAAAATATAGCAATTAGTCTTCAAAGGGCGACACTGTTTTCTTGCTTTTGCTTTTTTCTGTTGAATTGCTTGCACAGACTAAGATGGCTACAAATCCAAAAAGTGAATTTAATTTCTCAATGCCACTGTAAAGGTCAGAAATCACAGGATTTATGCTTTCCAGTCTCCAGTATCTCCAAGAAAAGAAATCCACATATGAGCTTCTTTAAAACAGAACCACTCTGCTTTCCAGATGAGTAGAAGATCCGTATCTTTTGTAATTTTAGGGCGTAGGAGATGGGCAAGTTGAGATGGACACAACCAGAAACACCGAAGAGAGCGCTGGAGGCCCCTCCAATGATTGATGTATTTAATTTATAGATTGGCCAATTTGTGAACACACAACGCCTCTGTACAGTGTACGGGGTAAAACACAAACCCCCATTTCCCCCTCCCCAGCTCCCCTCCCACAACATAATCACTAGATTAACCCAATCAAACACAGTTAAAAGGGAACCTACATTTCAAAATTAAACACTGAGAACTTTTGGAAATAAATTCTTAAAGGCTGCCTTGTATTACAAGCAACCAATAAATATCAAGGGAGGCAAAAACCCAATAATATCCAGAGGATCACAGCTTTCAAAGGGGACAATTACCCAAGTTAATGACAAGTCAGGACTGAACTTTTTCCTTGTCCAACAGCTCTGTGTTTCCCTCCTCTGCCTACTTTTCCAGTGTTCCAGCTGTACTATCTTACACTGTGCAAGCCACTTCTCGCTTACATTGGTCAACTTGATTTGAGGATGGTTCCAGATTCCAGAGTTTCAGGTGAGCTCCCAATTCTGGAACACCATGAAAGCTTCTTATGGTATGTATCAGCGTGACACAGATGAGTAAGAATTGTGGTGCATCCCTTTACCGCTACATATATTTTGTAATTCATTGACAGCTACTTAGTTTCCATAGTTCTGTTCCCAATACACGCAAAGCATAAATCTTGTGCTTTGGTATTACTTGGATAATCTAAAACAGTCGTTCTCGACCTGTGGGTCCCCAGATGTTCCTGGACTGCAACTCCCAGAAGCCTCCACCCCTTGCTGTGCTGGAAGGGATTTCTGGGAGTTGCAGTCCAGGGACATCTGGGGACCCACAGGTTGAGAACCACTGATCTAAAACAACAACACCTCTAATGTTCACAGGAAAGGAATAAGATTCAATATCTATTTAAAATGTTTGTATACTGCCTACCAGCAATGCCTCCACCATAGTTTTATAATTAACTGTTCAGTTAAGGATAGCATGTGTGTGTACTCTAAAGATATTATAATCATTTTGTTACAAGAATTAGTCAAGTTAAAAAAAATCATCCTGGACTCCAGCTTCAATGTCTGGACAAGCTAATGTTTGCACTTCCCCTCCTCCTCTCCCTCAACTCTAGAAAAAGGGAATTTAAGAACTCTATACTCTTTACTCTAGCTTGAGCAAGGTCGTAATTTCAGAATCTTCCAGATAGTTTGCAATTATTATTAATAAAAACCCTTGTTCTTGGATTGTACATTAGAATATATTTCTCATAACAAATGATATATTCAGATATTCTAGTACCTAACCGTTCTCTCTGATGTTGGTGTGGCCAAGCATTCTATTGCTTTCCATTGTCAAATAGTCACCATTGGATCTATAGGCTCCACCACATAAATATATGAAGAGTAAAGATTTCAAGCATTTTATGCACGGTGTATATCAAAGGATTTTTGAAAACTGAATTTTCAATCTGCATCTGAAGGGGAAAACCCACATCCTTACAAACAAGAAAAAGCCTATCAAACTTCGACACGGCCATTTGTCTAATAAATTTAAGTATTGCAAGAGTGTTTAAAACCCTCTCTACAAATTGTTCCTTTTATGGAGCAATATGAAATTCTGTTAAGCAAATTTTCCTTTGTACAAATTTCCCACAGGGATGCGTTGAAAACAGATTACTCCCTAATCGCAACCGTTTTTCTGTTGTACAGATTTACCCCATATGTGATTCTGTTAAGCGACTTCCCCCTATCTCCGGATTTTTTTTCCTTTAAGCGGATTTTCTGTTAAACAAACCCCTCGTTATACGAGGGTCCACTGTAAATTAATAATCTTGAAATCACGGCATCCTAATTGCAAATATCAGGTCTACTCTCTCTAGGTGGCTTGTAGTAACTCTCCAAAGCTTAAGACAGAGATTCTTACTAACTTCTAACTCACCCGAAACCCTGTTATAAATGGCAAGGAATACTCATTTATCCTAAAACAATACAACTATTCATTGGTCTAGGCACACAGGAAGCACTTGAAACAAAAGGGCATGTTTAACTGTTCCAGTCCGTGACACCCACTTCCATGATAGCTGATTTTGTTCCACTCCCCCTATCTGGTTTTCCACCCAGTTATCAAGACTGAGCTCACTCGGTTAACCAGGGGCTGGGGCTGGGTGGGTGGAGGCTTAAGGATCCTTCCAAATCTTGAGGTTTCCCCAAGTTTGCTGGTGCCACCATTTAATCTACTCCACATCTGGGAATTTCTATGAACTTTCAATGAATAAACTATTGCAAAAATTGGATGTAACGGTCATTCCTAGCACGCAAATGATTTTACTTACAGCTTCAATAAGTTGGTCCTTAAACCCAGCATAAAAGTTATCTATAGCTTTCCTACATATCTTCGATTCCACTCCTTGTCTGCAATACATAAACAACAATATATTAAAACTAAGCTCTGTGTACCAAAATAGGGTGAATTGAGATATGCAATTTCTAGTTTCAGAATTAATAAAAAACAGTCAGTGCCAACAATCAACATTTCTCCTACTGACGGCTGTTCTCAGTGATAAGGTTGATTAATTTAAGTAGCATTTTGAATCTGTAATTGCTATTATTACATGCATTTTGACTATCAACCAAATATGGCAGTACTTAAAAATATATGTTCCATTCTAGTTTGGTCTTGAATAATATTTTAGATCTAGATTAGAGATAGATATTTTTATCAGAAAAAAATCTTAGCACAGATTTGTTCTGTGATAAAAGTCATGCCAGTATAAAATGAGTTGAATCCCTGATTTTTTGTTTTTTGTTGGCACTGAAAATTATGCTCCAAACAAAAAGAGAATTATGTGTCAGAACTGTATGTGTATTCAAACAACAAAGCTGTAATGGAATTTATCAATAAGAAAGATTAACATCTTGCACCAACTTGTTTTTTTAAAATTTGCCTGAACCTCACAATGAACAGCAAACAGAATTCCTAATCATAAAGAAACTTACCTGTATTTTGCTGTTATCTTCCCAAATTCATCTAGAATAACATCACACTCTGTGATCTGTCTGCCGACTTTCTTCAGCCCTTTGGGTACCCAAACTTGTATCAAATGTGGATCATCTGCATTTTTAAAGAGGGTTTTTTTAAAAGCAGACTTTGATATTATAGATTGTATGCACCCATTTCCATTTCCAATTAGTGATATATATATTTTACATGTTTTATGTATATGTATAAAATACATATAAGTGACACATGTGATGGCATTGCTCAAACATAAAACAGCAAGATGGTTTGTATGTAATGCTGAACCTTGCCAGTTCATATAGCTGCAGGAAAAATAATGAACAGAAGAACCTAATACAGTACCATATAATTAAGGTTAAAGGTTTTTGATGAAAGCCTAGAGAGAAAAAATATGCACAACAACCCTCTTACCTGAGCAATTGTCTTCTGTTTCTGATGAAGTCTCCTCTTGTCTTTCACAGGATGTAGCACTTCCCCTAGGCACCTATTGGGATAAAATGCAGGTGCATTTAAATCCTTTAGACTTCTAATCATGATATGCGGAAACAACAATTGCAAAATGTGACCTCACCATTTAATACTGTGCTTCTAGCTAATCTTGTAAACATCACAGATATAGAAAGAACACAGTGCCAAAGAATATTAACCGCCTATTTGCACAACTCCTCTGTAACCTGTGCAGGTATAGTAGTGAAAACCCTATTGTGAAAGTGCACTAAAACATAGCTAAACTTTGTGCACCTTATCACTTCTAAGTCCTGCATCTTCCCGCAATTCATGCTGTTTAACATTATTAGGCTTAATAGAAGATAATTTTTAACCTCATCAGCATTCAATTTCTTCACAAAATCTTTCATTCTATGAGATATCCTGCACTCGGAAGAGCTGCTCCTTAAAGGGAGTACAGATGGTAGTTCACAGTCTTCCATGCTGGAGGTACTCTCCTGTGTTCTCTAAATGAAAAAATCTGATGAACATTCGCAAATTCAAGGGCAAACCTTTTATACAACATACACTTTTAGATAGATAGATAGATAGATAGATAGATAGATAGATAGATAGATAGATAGATAGATAGATAGATAGATAGATAGATAGATAAATAGCAATATACAGTAAAAGGACAGCATTATATTAAGAAAATAGCAATTGTGTCCTATGTTATTAACATCAATATTAATTTGATATATACCCAATCCTTCTGAAGAGGAACTCAGAGTTGTTAAGAGCCCATATGAAAACATACATTAAAATGATTATTTTCTCTACTCTGTAGTAGACATACACATTGCGGATTTTCCATTATCGCGGATCTGGTCAGGTCCCTAACCCCCGTGACAGGTAGGGGATTACTGTACTTAGATAACAGGTATATGTACAATTGAAATTCCTTGTGAAGAAAAGCAGCCAAAGAACTCTCTAGTATAAGAGCAGACTCAAGTTATTACCATTTACAATAAAAATCACCTTTCAAATTGCTATTAGTAATGAGCAAAAGGAGAAAACTGAAGTCTGTGCAGCAGTAGGAGAAATGATAGAGCAATACTAAAGATTAAAAATATTAAAGATGTAATTACAGCCCTAAGAGTGTTAATTTGTGCTTAAAGAAATTTACTAACCTATTGAAATATATGTTGTTCTCAAACTACCAAACTTTGGAGTATCCAAAAGTATTTTCAGGATTGGGTTGAATTCAATGAAAATTATAATTTACACATCACATTTTTATGTATCGAGATCTTTTATTTCCAAAATAAATCCACAACTTCAAGGGAGAATTTATGGGAAGGTAGTAATACCAACATCTGTCAACTCAGCTAGCAAGAAATTTCAGACAGAAATAGCTGACCACTCCTTATATCATATCAGTACTATTACATAGTTATAATACTGTGGAATTGGGGAAGGAATCACGGAGGTTCAGTAAATCAATTCCTCCGTAAGTTTTCCTGATTCAGTGGGCTTACTCTAGTTGCAACATACTACTGAATTTCAGATATTACAGTATGTAGTTTCACTCTCCAGTCCCCCAATGTATTGCCAGATTCTTCCCATGCAAATAAAAAGACAGGACTCTTTTTAAGCCATTAATGTACCATATTATTTTTCACAGGTTCCTCTTCAGACGCTTTTCTCTCCACTCTAGATTTCAAGGCATGGCCATTTTTACTAGAAAAAAACAAGATATGAAAATGTTATTGATTTTATTATTTTACTTGTTGAAGAGGTTTCTATTCTAATAGAAAACATTGATGTGCCGTTGTCAGGAAAAAAACCTCAGTGAAAAATAAGAAGTGAACAATATAGTACAGTAGTAACAAATGTGAGTATGAACACAGACGGGAGTAGTGTATGTGTCTGAGTAACTCTTGAGGCAGTGCTCACAGCACAACAAATCTACAGAGCTTACCTTACATGAATCTCACAGAATCCAACAGACTTATCGTATTTTTAAATAATCATGTATAGGTTTGCACTGTGAATGAACTATACGGACAGAAAATTATATAGACTCAAGGCAAAAAATACTACACAGAAACCAATCTCACCAGTAGACACTGAGGCTCATTTACTGAAACAGTGTACAAAACTGCATTATCCGTTGCATCTTCTGCAAGAACGGTAACTACTCAGAAGAGAGATCAGAGAGGTTAACTATAGGATGCCGCGGGGTCTAAGAGTTTGGCCTTGATGGCACGGAGCAACTATAAACATTCAAGCAAAAATAATTTTACATTTATAACACTTAGCTACAAACACTGTCATTGTGATTATTTTGAATCTTGATTAATCATACTGTAATTTAAGAACAATTCTACAGTAATTTCCAAAGGTCAGTTTTGGTACCATTCCCTTATCAGATGCCATATTATGAAATGAAGAAAACTACAGAATATAATTAAAATATGATATAATATAAAATATATAAAATATAAGTAAAATGAATGGATGGAGTATGTGAATCAATTGGTAGAACAAAAATACCAGAATGATAAACACATCCTGAGATTTACCTTTCTATTGTATTTCCCTCTTCTGTATCGGAATTGGATGAATTACTTGTTGCCCCATCCGGTTCTGAATACTGATCTTCTCCTGCTCCATCTTCCTCATAATCAGACACAGCAGTGCTATGTAAGGGATGATCTACGTAGAATAGAAAAGTGTAGTAGAAATAAATGATGTTCACCTTCCTTCCTTGTTCCCACTGCTTCTTTCTTCTAGATAAAATCAGAAAAATGCAAGCACAAAATTCTAGATATTTGGGCTGTACAATTTCTCACTTTCAAATCCATGTACAGTAATTCTTATCTGCTTTGATGTCTCTGATTCACAGCCCTGAATCACAGGTCTTCTGGATCAAGCTGTATTTAGTTGAAGCAAAGATTAAGCTAGGAGAAAGCTTTCTTTTAAAACTCAGATCCGGAAACATATAAACTAGCTGTGTGGTGTTATGTGGTTTTGGACGGTGACCCTCAAATTCTCTAAGAATTCTCCCGGTACCATTCTTGGATTTGCAGCCCACAAACTCTATCTGCAGATTTAGCCCTCCCAGAAAAGGGTGTTTGGGCTGTTTTCTATCTCTGATGCTGCTGGTCTCATCATTACCTTCCAGTTGTAAGTTTTTATAAAGAAAGCTGCTATAGTGCTTTCAGAAGGCACTGTAGAACTTTAAGAGCAGCAAAGGTATAATTCTTATTATCTTTTGCATCCAGAAAGTCAACCAGCCACACATAGGCTACAAAGTTTAATCAGTCATTCAAGAGGACTAATTGCAAGAATAGGCAACTTAATTTTTTAAAGTGCTCCCTGTATTTATGCCATTGTTGGATTTTTAATATCATAAAAAAATTAAATCAAGTATGGGTTTCACTTCAGAAGTCCAAATATAACTATGTTACTAAATAAGGTTGCAATCCCAAATATACTTACCTGGGAACAAGAGCCACTAAACTTAGTTGGTCTCATTTTTAGAAGTTTTTATTCTAAATGTTTATTTTGTTTATTTATCTCCTGCCCTTCTCCCAAATTAGGAACCCAAAGTAGGAAAAACAGCAGACATATAATTTGATGTTTTCAAAAATCTAACATTAAAATAAAAGACCATTAAATATAAAACAACTTAAAAACAAAAAGAGACACACCCTTACACACATTAAAAAGTCTCTAAGAAGAGCAGCGGACTCTGTTTAAAAACTCTTACTCTGCAGCCAAGTCATCACCCAAAAGTCCGTCTGAATAGAAAGGCCTTTGCCCTGCATGAAAGTGGATTCCACAGTCTGGAAGAAGTCAGCCCGTCTTAAGTCCTTATCAGCTGTGTCTGTTGGCATGATGGAGCCAAGAAAAGGGCCTCCCTAGATTAAGGAGACTCATAAAGATTTGGTCCTCCAACAACTCTGAACCTAAGCCTTGACATGTCAAGGATTGGACTGTAAAATCAAAGTTTATATGGTTAATTGATTAAGACTCCTTTTACTAAGTGACAACAACTCTAGAAAGGATACTATATATACTCATAGCAACAATGTAAGAGTGTTAAACGTGATCACTAACCAAACAAGTCATCAGACTCTTCAGTTTGCTCAGTTCCAGGAACTTTCAAAATACTTGACACATCTGGCTCCTCGGGTAGAAGCAACTTGCCATGAGGGACTAACTCAGCTTTGTGTCTCTGAAGAAGTAAAATAGACCATTCGGCTTAAAAAAAGTATATTTTAAATTTAAATTACATTTTAAAATGCAGTGCATATGATGGCAATAATCTATTCTGCAGAAAAAGATTTTTTAATAAAATAGAACATTTCATAATAAACAATTGCCAGAATACACACACACACACCAATCCCCCCCCAAAAAACAAAAAAAAAACATGGACAAAATAGTTTACAAACATTACTGCCTAACTTTCTGTGGCTGGAGAGTCAGTGTCATCTGTATCTCTGAAGCAGAAAGACTCAAACATGAAAATTAGTTTTACTGAACTCCACAGAATTTATGTATACAAATAAACTCAATACTCTGCATTATACAAAACTGGATATTGCCTCAAATGTGGCTGAACAAAAAAGATACTTACTCCTAGTCTCTTCTTGGAATCTTTTCTTTCTCTCTTTGACATCTTCCTACTGTTGAAGAAGATAAAAGAGGGAACATTACCTTAAATCAATAACTCCTCCTTTACAGCCAGCAACCTCAGTATCCAATCTGTGTTATAGTTGCATGTTTTCCTAGGTATTTGTGTTTATATTCCCTTCAAATAGCCAGATATACCAAATTTAACTAGGATTTGTGGGTGTTAAAGACAATGGTGGAATTTGTTTTGTCTTGTTTTCTTCTACTTTTTCAGATTATTATGAACCATGTGTTTTCCCCAAACACAATTTTATCTAAAGCAGTTCCAATTCTCTACTTTAATTGTAAGAAATTAAAGCATACATCATCTGAGAATAATAACTGTTTTATCACACTGTGTACTTAAATCACAGTTATTTATTACCAGTTTATATGTTGCTTCGCACCATGAAGACTTGCACCCATCCTTGTTCCACATTCAAAAATATCATAATAGATGCTTGTGACAAAAGAAAGTTGAAAACCATGTATTGGTAACTATTCCCAATCCCCGTGCATCTACACAGTGGGTGTCTCAAGAAAACAACAGCAACAAGCTCCATTTGAGAGACAAATATACTAAGCCAAAGAACCAAAATTAAAAACAGCACAAAACAAGCAAAAAATATAAGCACTTTATTTCTAAATTAGAAGTATCAAAGTTTAAGCTTTTCCCCATAATTGTACAAAACCTCTTATTTTAATTTCAGATGTATGAAACCCAGCCAGATTAGGTAAGTATAATAAAAAGGAGCAGGAGTATAAAGAGACATCTTTCATCTCACATATGCTTTCAAAGTGCCTTATATCTGACTTAAATAGAGCTCCATGCAATCAGCCTTTACATATGTCACATTCTATCCCTCCCTTGTAAGTTAATCTTAGCCACACTATGCATAATAATATTATCAGTGTTTGGCTTATTAAACATATTGCAAGTGTGTTGGCAATATTTGATCATGTGTCTGTGGAAGTTTTAATTCTAACAGGAAAAGAAGCTGAATCCTTTTCTTCTGTCTCTCATCAAATGGTAACTTCCATCCAGCACTTTCCTCCTAGTCTTTCCTACTTCAGATATCAGGTTGTGCTGACAAGGGGAAAGGTTAAAACAACCGAATGCATGTTAATGCACTTATTACCTGACTATCCCAACACACCCATATTGAAATGAGACTCGCATACATGTCCCCTATGTATACTGGATGTGGCGCACTGTACAAAGTGTTGGACTATAGCTCGGAGGAACTGGGTCCTAATCTCCTATGCAGCCACATAAATTCACAGGGAAGAGGGAAGGATAGAAATTATCTCCTTGAACCTCTGACATACTTAAAATATCCCATTAGAATAATCATAAATTAGAAGCAACCTTGGCAGCACATAGCATCAACTCACTGAAGAAACACAGCAAGAGCCACAAGGGTTCCCACCTTCACATCTAGTTGTTAGGTCTTCAGCCTCAGTCAAAACACACAGGACCAAGCCATTTATCTTGCCAAGCACACTGCTTAATGGTAAGTACTGTATATACTCGAGTACAAACCTAGTTTTTCAGCCCTAATTTTGGGCTGAAAAAAGGGGTCCTCGGCTTATATGCGGGTCAGTACTTTTACCCACTGAGGCAAGTTTGGATCAGTGGCTAAAAGTCATTTTAAACATTGTGTGCCACTTCTCCTGACCCCCATGTTTAAAATGACTTTTTAAAAGGTCATTTTAAAACAATGTTTCAAATGGCTTTTAGCCACCAACTCAAGCACTTGCCTCGGTGGCTAAAAGTCATTTTAAACATCACACACACACCCAACTCACAAAGGAGGAGTTGCCAGGCCCTGTTGCATTTCCTAGGCTTATACTTGAGTCAATAAATTTTCCCAGTTTTGGGGGTTTAAATTAGGGGGCCCGGCTTATACTCGGGTCAACTTATACTCAAGTATACTGTATACGGTAGGTATTTATGAGCTTTCTGTTCCTGGCCAAGAAGCCAGGACAACTTCCTTACCTTTTAAAGGTAAGGGGGGGGGGAGAGAGAGAGAGAGAGAGAACCACTTTCAGCCTGGGCATGGACATTCCTCCTCTTACGCTGAAGCAGTGGCTCTCCTCATGGTGTCGTGGATGGATGGGTAACTCCCACCAACCCTAGATGGCATACCCAGCAGTTAGAGATGGCAGGGACAGTCGGGCAACAACATCCTGAGTTCTCGCTCGGGAAGTAGGAGCGGTATATAAATTTGAAAATAAATAAATCTGGAAAGCCACATGTAGCCTCTTCTCCCTGCACATTGAAAATCCACCTAACACGCTAGGACCCCTGAATCTGTGGGGGACTGCTCCTGGGGACCCCCCGCTGATACCAAAATCCGTGGATAATAGTAATAAAAAAAGTGGGTTGAGCGTGTGACCAGAAAAAAATGTAAGCTAAGCTTTCGATAGCAGCTTGCTCTCTTTATCAAAGCATTGTACCAAAAAATGCAATCTTGATAGAGGATGCTGTCTATCAGGCGCTGAGAATCTTTTTGGTGAGATGGAATACACCACCAGATGATGGTATCAGGATGCAGGGCTGGTGTTAAGACTGCTTCAAAGTCCCGGATACAGGAATCATACAAGACAAAAAAACCAACATTTTAAAACAAATTTTTAAAAAGATAAAAACATTGCGGTACCTTTAATGACTGCTGGATTTTAATGTGAGCTTTTGTGGCTCTCCTCCACCCACTTCTTCAGACGTATGAGGAGGAGCAATACAAATATCACAAAGTAAAACATTTCTGCCAGAGTCTAAGAGACTTATGTTACATTTCACACCAGATGATGGTATCAGGAGTGGTGTTAAAACATTTTTGGTACAATGCTCTGATAAAGATAGCCAGTTGCTATCGAAAGCTTAGCTTACATTTTTTTTATTAGTGACCAGTAAAGGTTATCACCTAGCCTAGGTATGGATAATAGTGAACGCTAAATATATAGTGCCGTGGACCCTTGTATAACAAACAGTTTGTATAACAAAAAATCTGTACAACATAAAAAATTCCAGAGATAGGGGAAATTTGCTTAACATAATCGGCTATGGGGAGAATCTTTACAACATAAACATGGGATTACTCCGTTTTCAATGCATTCCTATGGGAAATTTGTATAAAGGAATTTGCTTAACATAATCGCCTATGGGAAGAATCTGTACAACATAAAAATGGGATTACTCCGTTTTCAATGCATTCCTACGGGAAATTTGTATAAAGGAAATTTTGCTTAACATAATTTCATTTGGAACGAATTAATTCCTTTATACAAATTACCACTGTATAGTATAGCATAGTAAATGGGGAAAAGCCCAAAACATTTTTTGAACATGCATTACCAGAACTGGCTACGCGGGGAATCCAAAAATGCCAATACAGTACTGTATCTGTATATATTTTTTTCAGGCAAAGCATAGGAGAATCCAAGGACACGGGGGTCTGCTATCATCAGAAAGCCGACTCGCATTATTTTGCCCCCCTCCCAACCCCGTGGGTTATTCGTATTCAGGGGGAAGCCAGCGGCTCCGCTCAGAAACGCCGCCCAGCCACTGGGAAGGCGAAAGCAAGCCCACCTGAGGTGCGTTGGCCACCGGAGGAGGAGGAGGAGGAGGAGGAAGGCAGGTCAGTCCGGGAGGAGCGGACCCGAAGTTCAGCGACCGCCCCCGACTCCCTTCGCAGCCCTTTCCCGCCATCCTCGCTCAAACTCTCCAACCCGCGCCGGTCCGTCCCACTCAGTACAACGCGGGGGGGGGAGAGGAAGGGACGTGAAAGAACGGGCAACGGAGCTCAGCTTATCCAGGCTCGACGTACACAATAACCCGCTATTTTCTTTTCTCTTTCTCTCTCTTGCGCCTTATTCTGAGGCACGTTTTAAAAAAAGAGATGCTCGCCGTTCTCTTGGATCTTCCCCACCCCCCCCTCGCGCACGCAAAATGATGGGTCGGTCCTCCGCCACTGAGATAGTTTTAAAAGAAGAGCCATGGACGGGGGGGACTTTTGCGTAGCGCCATCTGGTGGTGGGAGGACAAGCGCGACACGGAGGCAGTTGAGAAGCGATGCAGAAAGAGAGTTAGGTCTGGGAGCGTTGTTGGTTCAGGAGGATCCACTTCTTCAGGCGCAAATAGAACAGCCCCATTTCTATGTCAAGCAGCTATTCTCGCTTTTCCTATTATCTGCACCTGTAAGCGGAGCTTTATGGGGATATGTAGGAATGCAGGAGAAGACAGTATTTGCACCCTTCGCCTGCAAAGGTGGAGTTTGATCCAGCAACCCTCAGAACGACATACTGTAAATTTAAGAGATTTAGCCTTCAGAATTCCACAATATTTTGCTATCCCGCTAACATCTGCAGATACACCTATGCACTTCTTGCACTCAATAGGTGATGGTCTAAGGCTCTCTTGGTCAATTACACTGTATGATTTAAGTAGACATCTACAATTTGATCCTCTCCAGAATATATATGCTAGAATTTCTGTCAGCCTTAATTAATGTACAGCTAAGGGGAGGTGGGAACTGGAGTCCAAACAGGTTGGGGCAAAGCAGATCCAGGAGAATCTATAAAGATGAATTTCATCTTTCCCTTGCTTTGTTGACAAGCAAAGAGTATCTGTCCCAATTCCAGTCCTGAAACTGGATTAATATGGACCTAGGAGGGTGGCTGTTCAACAGCATTTGGAGCCAAACAACAGGAAACAACAGAATACCTAGCTTTCAAAAAAAAAATTCACACAGTAGAGGACAATAGAGTATGACAAATCAACATGGAAGAATCCCAAGGACTAGTTGGCATTTGAGACAGGGAACATCCAAGGATCAACTAGTCAGTTGGTGGATGCAATTACTCATTCCGCTTTTGATAGATGTAAATAACCACAAGTGGAATTAGTATGCTATCTGCATCCTCAGGCTACGATAAATCTAAATGGAAGTGACTCAATGGCATCCAGTCATGACTCAATACAAAGTCCATGTCAGAGCAGGTGTGAAATTGTTTTATCCACAAAGCATGTAGTAACAATGCCAGTAGGCTACTTTCAGGTCAATTTCCTCAGACGTTTGTGTGCATTACTATGGTGCATGTCAAGTCAAACTCTGCTTTGAGCAAGTTTTGTAATCTGCCCACTTAGACTGTGATTACAGGTCACAGGTGACTGCAGGTGAAAAATGGATGAATTCACAATTCACATTTTTAACTGATCACATGACATAGGTCAATTTGAATTATTCCAGCTTTTGGGTTCTGACATGGAGTCTTTGCTCCTGCTATGGGTTTCTACTTTCCCCCCAAACCAGAATGATTCAGACAGACTTTCCCCCATCTGATCAATTGTTTTGTTTTCTATAACAATGTAAGGTGTGTGTTGGGGGTGGGTGGGGGAGGAAGCTGACAATGTTATTCTGGTGACATAATAAGTTGATCATAGTGATACAGTAGGCAGGTTGTGATTTGGCTGTTTCTTCCCAATTGCATCAATATTTTATTATTATTATTATTTTAAAATACAAACTACACTACCGAGTTTAGCACTAAATCACCTTACCACTATGCTGATATACTAATTTATCATTAGATCATTTCTGCACAGCTAAAAAAGATAAAAAATCAATATGAAAGAAAAACAATGCCAATGAACTATAGCAGACTACTATGTTTCTGTGGTATGTGTGTATGCATTTGTATGTTTTGTTTTGAACCATGAGGTCAGGGATCACCAGAGGGTGGGATCAAAGAAAGGGGTGGAGCTAGCTGTCGCATGGATCAACTGCATTAGAGTGTGGGTCCACTGTGAACACGGGCACTGAAACAATCCAATCTCCATTAGCACATAATCTAAACAGAAGCATACAATAGGTTGTGCATCAAGCTGCAGCCTAGTTGAATTTGCTCTGATTCAGCTTGCCAATGTAGTTGCAGCCTTAATTTTATGGCTCATAAGGTACTTCTCTATTTGTTATTCTGCATTGGATGGGCAATTTCATAGGCACTTGGGGCTAGTTTTGCCCCCTGGCATGGGCTTGCATGCTCCTCCTCCATGTTTGTTATTACAATTCTTGCAAAATTTGGTGGTAAACATAAACTGGGAAAAAGACATTAAAACAAGTAAAACAAGGCTTGCTTTTAAAAGGGTATTCATGGTTTGGTTCCAAAACTATGAAATGAAGCAGATTCTCCCCCTCTCCCCATGGTTTGCCAAATGCAACAGCAAACTTCAAAAACCCATTTCAAGCAAACATGTTCTACTAGTTTTAATGGCTTTTAGTATTTTGCTGCCAAAACTTGGAGGCATATTTTGGAGATGGTGTAAATGGGAAATATTTGAAAACTGATGTTACAATATATCCACTATCAGGGCCGGCACGTTCATTAAGGGGAACTAGGCAGTTGCCTAGGGTGCCAAAATGGAGAGAGGGCGCTGGCCAGCCTGCCGCCCCCCCCCACCGTTGGCCACCACTGTCCGTCCCACCACCCGGCGCCCACCGCGCCCATTGCCGCCTACCCCTCCCGTGCCCATCGCCGTCCGCCCCCGCTCCCATCACCATCCGCCACCCCGCCACCCGCCCGCTCATTCACAACTAAGCCCCTCCCCCCCAAAAAAATACTTAGCACTACAAATGGGACAGTCTGCATTATTTTTGTTTTGTTTTTGAAAAATCTTAGTTTTGTAAATTTTGAGTTACTGTACTGTGAGGTTTGAAGCTAGGGCCAAAGGGTAGGAGAAGTGGTCTAACATTCCCTGCTAATAAAAAATATTGATTGCACTGTATGAATTTGAGCAAATGGAATGCTTTTAGGCTTGACCTAACCTTCAATAGTTTTTTTTTCAGTTGTAAAGGCTATTAGTTTTAAGAACTTGTGATCAAAAATGCAAGTAGAATATTTGTATATTTTGTAGAATATACAACATGCAAGACTAAAATATATGGAGGCTACTTTTGCAGTTCATAACTATATATAAATTCTGCTAGGATATCAGTTTCAGTACTTTGAAATAGGTCTTCCCATTTTCACAGTTCATACCCCAAACTGAAGTTGGGAATGTGAAGGTAATCTAACAATTCTATTCCTATTTGGCAATGTAACACACCAAGCATATTCTAATTCCATGTCCATTTCTGAATATAAGACATGGAGGAGCTGAAGTAGGGTTCTCATTCCTTTATACCACAAAAAAGGTTTGCTGATAATAAGAACTAAGCAAAGGCAACAGTGAGATCTGTGTACTACCAAAACTCTGTTTTGAGCTCTCTGTGTTAGCGTGTAGCAACTCATAGTTGGGGAACTAGCTTTTTCATAACCAGTGATATTTTGCAGTTATAATACATACAAGCGTTTTCTGTCCTCTGCAAAAAATCAAGTATATATCACCAAGAACAAACTTCTCCAGTGAACTGCTAATTTCCTCCTGCTTGTACAACAGACTATGTTAGGCTGTGACTAGCAGGTTATTTGTAGTAGCTCTACAAGAATCCCATGAAAAAGGGCGTGAGTTTCATCCAAGTTGTATTTGTTTCCCAAAACCTATTAATGTAAGCTGAGAAAATTCTATTTTGTGAATATGTCAGAAGAATGGCTCTTGCTAAGAGAAAGCACGCTGGAAAATCAAGCAGCAATGTTTAAGTTGCAAAAAACTAGGTTCCTAAATAGTTACCTTTTTCTCTAAGATTTTGTATCATCAGGGTCCTGTTGTAATGAACATCTCAAAAATGAGATAATCTGCCAATTTCCTTTGAACTCCATTTGCCATGTGACACTTATCAGAGAGTGGTTCCCTTTTACAAGTTGGAACAAGCAATAGTGTTATGAGTGACTTGTGTGCAACTTAATAAGGTATACTCAAAAGTAAATGCAGAAATATTTATTTTGGTTTCCTTCATTGGTTTTTGGAAATTTTGGTTTATAAAATATAGAAATAGCCAACACTAAGCAAACATTTGAACTCCAATGGAACAACGGACTTAATACTCTAGGAGTATTGGCCTGGAAACTGTTTTGCAGGTAGGGTATATGTGTATGAAATTATGTAACTGGGTAGTGCATTACAATCACATAATCATTAGTGCAAACTCTGTTGTGCTTGTTTACATATATTTAACAGAAATTCCATGTAGGGAAAAACTCGAGCAAGGGCTATTACAAGGCATCTTAATTCCTCCCTACTCCTCCCCCACAAAAGAAATACAGTAGGACTGCGGTATCCATTTAATATGGGTTCCAAACATACCCACCCCGCAAAAACAAAACAAAACAAAATAACTCACAGATATAGCAAACCCTATATATAGCATAGTCTCTGCTTCACTCCAGTGGCCAGTTCCGGCAATATACTTTGGAGCCATCTATTTCCGAGAGGTTTTATTTATTATTTTCAGGCAACAAATACCTGAAACCGCAGGTATTGATTCTGCAGATATGGCAGTCCTACTGAACAGATACAGTGTATGGTAATACCCTTACTCCCAGTGTAAGGGTACCCATGTTACACAGCATTCTTTTCTTCTTCTTCTTCTTCTTCTTCTTCTTCTTCGTCTTCTTCCACATATATAGAGTTGACCTTCTGAACTGAACCTATCAGTTCCATGCACAATATTCTTATGTTCCTAATACATCCCATGGATGAGAGGAAGACACTAACATTATATAAAACCCAGCAAGTTACATAATAGAGGTCAAAGCCTGCTCTACTGTGATGATCCAGGGATTCTGCAGTGAATTAACCATGAACATTGACTCCAGGATTAGAATTCCATCAACATCCATTTCCATATTCTCTGGCACACCACAGCTGTGGCTCAGCCATCTCAAGAGCTTGTGAAGCAAAATGCCTTTTGTATAGCATTGGCTGTTTCATCTAGACTCCTAGGATGTAAAAGACATTGCCCAACTAATTTTAAAGATAAAATATCTGACAATTCATTTTGCGGTTGTCTGCATCAATACCCAGAAATTAAAATAAAGCTTCCAAGTCATCTGTGAGGAACCACAGCAGCCAAGATTCTGCCCAGGTCCCATAGCCATCACAAACAAGGGATACTCCTTGGTGTTCAGTCATGATACATTAAAAACCTCCATACACCCAAATCTTTTGGCAGTTTACCACTTGCTGTACAGTATACTTAAAAGACAACAGAAGTGCTAGCAACACGCATATCCCTTTACATGCCTTGGAGAGAGTCACATTTTTGGCTGAAGAAGTCTTAAATAACTTACAAATCACATAGATTTACATTTACATTTTAAGGCGCATTGAGAAAGTTGTATGTCACTATAAAAATGGTTCTGCAACACAAGTGGACAGTAAGGCAGTGTTCCATTTTTCTTCTGCTTTCCTATGTCAAGTACCCTTTTTAATACAATGATTGCACACTTTTCTTCCCTATGTTTGCTGTATTCAGTTTGCAGATATGACGGGTGATTAGCAAATGCCATTCTCTCCAACAGTTTTTCCTCAGTTACATCTGGGTATGAGCATAGAGTTCTTCTATTTGGGACCTGAAGTACTTGCGAAGCTCAAGTCTCTTTGCCTTTAATGTTGGTGTGAGCAGGCCATTTTCAACAGAGAACATTTCAGGGAAAAGAGCAATGGCTTTGACCTGGAAAATTTCAAGATTAAGTCAGAGTTGGCAACCTTCCAGTTGATAGCATGTTGACATTTAAGCAGTACAGGGACAACACTTAGAGCAGTGGTTCTCAACCTGTGGGTACCCAGATGTTCCTGGACTGCAACTCCCAGAAGCCTCCAGCACTCGCTGTGCTGGAAAGGATTACTGGGAGTTGCAGTCCAGGAACATCTGGGGACCCATAGGTTGAGAACCACTGACTTAGAGCAATGTATTCATGGGCTTTCTTTCACAGATGTTTACCAATCCACAACTTACTAAAATATTAACGCAGATGACTTGAAGTAAAACCCAATTTAACAAAATCTACCAGTCATTATTACAAAACAATCTCTCTGTTCCATCTCTGTTGTAGTCACAGTGAAACTAAAGAAAGGCAGGTGCTTCTGGGTCGGAATGAGAGATTAAAACATGTACTAGACATCAAGTTCTTATTTACTAATTAAGCAAAGTTCGAAGCTGCACAGGTATAGCAATTTAACAAGAAACGGCAGCCTGAGTAATTCAATCACAGCCCCACCCCCACCCCCACCCCCAGTGACTCACCTGTTCAAATGACTTCAAGCCAAAGTCTTTTCCAACTTTCAACATGTCCTCCAGAATGAATTTTTTAAGGTCCTATTGAGAGGAAAAATAAATATATACTGTATATACAATATTACATAATAATATGAAGAGGAAATTTACTGATCTATTTATAGCCAACCTGACAAAACTCTTACTATATTTATTTTACTTATTAAAATTTACTTATCAGCAGCAATCCATTCTTCAAATACTGGAGTCTGACTCACACATTCTCTCCATGGACAGAGACAACACTTGGAACAGAGCTCCACTACTCCATGCCAAGTGGCCTGGTGGCAATGACAAGCACTTCACCCTACATAAGCCTCCCCATGACTTGAAAGTGCTAAGGAATACCCTTCTTTCAGTATTCTGGACTGGTTACATATTCACAGAGGGGTACATGGGGGGACCATATCTTGGTAGTGGTACCTTAACTATGAAACACCCTCCTCATGGAAGTAGCAGTCATCATAACTGCAAAACCTTTGTGTTTCCCCAGGAGTTTGGTTGATTTTCTCTGTTCTATTGTATTGGCCATGCTTTCAACCCTTACAATGACAGAACCATATTTTTTTTATTACATGCTATTGTATTGTAATAATATTTGCCCAGTACTGAATGAAGGGCCATTTTAAAATGTAGTACGTAATAATAAGTAAATCTTCCACATCCAAATACACTGTCTTCTTCAACCTCTGGGCTTAAAAGATGCCTGTTTAAAAGGAAGAGAATTTAAAAAAAAAACCCAAAATTTTTCTGTAGTCTGAAATCAGATCACCTACTTTGTTTCTGCATAGTTCTTCATAAGAACCCACCAGTCCTTTTTTCTTAGCCCAGGCAGGTAAGACATCCGGATCTGGTACCACAATTGCTATTAGGAAGGCCTAGAAAAAAGATGACATGATCAAGCTGTGAACAAGTTTAAGACCAATAATTATGCCAGTTACTCAGGACCCCTCCAAAAAAGATACAACCATACACTTATATCTTTCATATGACAAATGAAACAAAGCAGATTTTTGGTCTGGCTAATTCCCAAATCTTTCTGTTTTAAGTACAGTGGACCCTCATATAACAAACGGTTTGTATAACATAAAATCTGTACAACATAAAAAATTCTAGAGATAGGGGAAATTTGCTTAACAGAATCGTCTATGGGGCGAATCTGTACTACAACATAAAAACGGTCGCAATTAGGGATTACTCTGTTTTAAATGCATTCCTATGGGAAATTTGTATAAAGGAAAATTTGCTTAACATAATTTCATTTGGAACGAATTAATTCCTTTATACAAGGTACCACTGTATTCAAATATTTTATTTATTTTGCTATTTTTAATTCACTGTATCTGTATAGTTATCTGTCAGCTTCCCTTGGTAGTAGTGTATCATATTTGCTGGTTTAACATACTTCAAACTGAGCCTCCAGTTTAACCATAACAGTTTCTAGTAACAAATCCATATTTTTATTTCTGAGCACGACCAAAGCCTTTACTCAGAACATATAAGGTAAACAGATACCTACCTGCAAGCTTTCACCATGGACAAATATCTGGGCAACTGGTTCACTCCTTACATATACATTCTCAATTTTTTCTGGTGCTATATATTCTCCCTGTGCAAGTTTGAATATGTGTTTTTTTCTGTCAATTATTTTCAAAGTACCATTCTGTAATATAAGAAAACAACCTACTTAATTTTTTTAAAAAAAATACTCCTTAACAACACACTAGTGCCACCGACCAGATCCTGATGCTCAATTAAGAGGCAAGGAATTAAAGACAGCAAGTTCCGACAGTATACATTTCAAGCATAGATGTTTGTTTTAAGAAATGGCCTACAGATTACAATTCCATTGGATTAGATGGAAGCCTATGAGGACCACACTTGAAGACAAAGATTAAGCAAAGTAAAAGTATTTGTTGTTGATGATGGTGATGATGTATATAATTTGTGTTATTAGATTGTAAACCTATAAAAATTAAATAAAAATATTTTAAAGAAACAAAGTACGGTAAATGGATAGCTGAATCTTATTTGATTCCCTAATAGCTGGACAGATATCTCCTTAAGCATTTGAGCAGGAAATTCACCTGAAATTTTCAGTTTCAATTATCCACTAAGCTTAGAAGTAGGTCAAATCTGCTGCTGTTGCATACTGTCATCTAATTAAAAAGGCTCAATTGGCTATGTTTCAGGATCTTGGTGTTTAGAGCTTCCCTTCACGTCAGGATCAGGAACACTCCAGTAATTACCTGGCCACCATAAGGTACAGTACAATTTGTTACACCTAGGGTTACCATATGCAAATTCCAACTCTATAATAATATGATTCACAACTCATACTGACACCAGTGGTGCTTCCTCTCAAGCGGATACGACTGTAAAATAGAAGCTTACAATTCTACACCACAATACCCATGTGAGTGGAATTAAGGAAAGAGTTTAACTGTTGCATGCTCTCCATCCAGCCTGTGTGCATGTAGTATGTTTGTTCTCTCACTATAGCCAGCTAGTTATGTATGGCAGCCCTACAACATCCAGCTTGCCAAGACAAGATATACATATCCCATCTTGATCTTTAAGTAAGACGTAATGGGACTCCAGCACTAGCAAATGGACAGCTGCTTTCAGGACTTGCTTCCATAGCCAAACAATTTCAAGAAATAGGCAACCCAACAATAGGTTCCATAAAGGAAGGACACACAATATCGATGGGCATAGGTGAAATTCAGGCCCCTAAGAAGAGCTATCTGTTTTTACAGTGGGATGGTGATGATGATGATGATGATGATGATGATAACGATTTAGAGTATTTTTACCCCACCTTTCTCCTTGGAAAAGGACCCAAGGCAGCTTATAGTAATGAGGGACAATATACAGTCCAGTACAATTAAGCTGATATTCAAGTTCGAGAACAGGGAATTGAGGGACATCTTACAGCATTAAAAGACAACATTAAAGCTACAAGAGAACGAGAGCAGTTAATGAGAGAGTAAACATTCCATGTCAAAGTTATGAGGGATGGAAACTCACATTGAAAACATAGTATCAATGCAATCGCACAAGGTTAAAAGTGGTTATAAACACAAAGTCTATGTGATCATGTATGGTAGATTCATATCAAAGATACATCATAGGTAGTCCATCATTCAGGGAAAGCTTGCCTGAAAAGAAATATAGCATGTAGATATTGCCTCGTGCTGAATGGGATACATTTCCCATGATCATCTGCTCTTAATTTAAACATGTGAATGAAGATGTGTGCTCTGATATATTATAAGTGAGATATTTTCAAGCCCCTTCTCCAGCAAAATACACAGATATGCTTACCGGTAACCATTTCCCAATATCTCCAGTGTGTAGCCAACCATCTTTGTCAAGAACTTCTGCCGTTTTTTCGGGCTCCTTCAGGTAGCCTTGGAACACATTGGGCCCTTTCACACAAACCTGAAATAAAGCGGAGCATGCATTCTGTAAAGTCTGCAGGACAAAAACAGTCAGGAAAGGTGCAGTTTGTTCACATTACAGCTAGGGCAGCTATCAAGAAGGATCTATCTCTGGTCCATTCTTAACTAGGATTAAAGGAAACAAGAGCCGCCTTGACTGAGACGACAATCTGTGGTTTATTCAGCTAAAATGGAAGTTCCCCCATCCCATCTCCAGAATAACTTCTGAAAGATTCTTTGCACAGGACTCCTGGCATATGGTGATTTAAGTCGCTACTTACCTCACCCTCTCCTTTGACAGCAAAATAATTCATTTCTTCTACATCCACAAGCTTCACAAGATTGCAAGGCATTGGGGCACCAACGTGACCTATCCATTGAAAAAAACAACTTGAAGTAAGGCAGAGGTATTCGGTGGCCAGACCTACTGCTTTTAAGTCTAAATAAATGAGGAAGGCAGTCCCTCAGACGTCCTTTTCCATTGTATTGTCAGGAGACTTACTAATCCCGCATTTTAAAAATTGCAGTTTTGAATGCTTAGTGATGTATCTGGCCCTGAGCTGAGATGGGCACAAACCAAACTACAAACCAGGAAAATCGATGAACCGTGGTGGATCCCGGTTTGGTTTGTGACCCAGTTCAGGGATCCTGTTTTATCAAAGCAAAACCAAGCACTGAACCCTTAGCGCTTCATTTTGCTGCAGCAAAACAGGCTGCCCTCCTGCCCCCTTTCCCATTGCCCCGTTGCCTCCCCACCTGCTCCAGCCACCCTCAGAGGCAGTGGGCTCAGCTTCCCCGCCAGGAGCCGGTCCCTTGGCCTCTGAACATGGACTCACTTATCATAGTGGCAGCACAGAGGCAGTGCGACACGAGCAGGCGGCCTCTCCCATTAAGACACAACCCAAAAACTAAACCACGAACCATCACAAATCACCATGTCTTATGGTCATGGCCATTTCGGTCCTTAGCTCAGGGGTGTCCAAATTTGGCCCTCCAGATGTTTTGGACCACAACTCCCACAGTCCTTTGTCATTGGCAATACAGTCTCGGAATTCTGGGAGTTGTGGTCCAAAACATCTGGAAGGTCAAAGTTTGGATACCCCTGCCTTAGCCCTTTAAATCTATATTAAGACAGTTAGCCCTAGACTAGAGCCAACCAGCCCAGAGTTGTGCAGCATGTCAACTATTTTCCTAAGCTACCTTATTAACTTTAAAAACAGTCTGCTTCCATTTGATCTCTTGCCCAAGGGTCTGGTTGTGAACAGGAGATCTACTTAGATTCTTCTTAACTATACAGAGAAGCAGAAGAACTGGTTAGTCCATTGGAGACTGCAGGGCTGACAGGAGTGCAATTCTTCGTAGACAGCCATTAATGTGTCTCCATGCTCCTGTGTTGCCTTTAGAAAAGCTTTCCATACAGGAACTGATTCACATTCAGCTGGTGTTTAAGCATAGTTCTGTACAGGCTATTACGGCAGCTGTCATTATTCTGTAGAAGTGTTTATCTGCTGGCCAATCTCATAATGGCCAGATGGACTGACCAAGCTGAAAGAACGTTTAGCACTTAGTCTACTGTGGCTATTGTGGCACTTTCTTCTTCTACAATCAGCTTTCATTGACAAATAATCTCTACTATGTATTAGGCAATGGCTGGACAGCAGTGAACACATTGAAGAAAAATCCAGGTAGCAACCTCATCAGAGGACCCATACAACATGCTACAAGCTTCCATCACGGCAGCACAAAAGGAGGGAGGGAGGAGACATTTGCTTGCTCTAATTAATTACACATCTTTCTGGGCTGTTTGCAGACCTGCAAAGTGGTTCTCTATTTGAAAGTGAAAAAGAAAATACAAGACACCTTGATTCTCAGAATTCTAGAAGCTACTGTGAGGACCTCAAGTTCCTTCTTCAACCAAGATCTATCATAAGCTGCATTTAAGAGCCGAGAAAATTACGTGCTAGTTGTCTACTGAAATAACTAAACTGCTTCTAGAAAGGACGGTGTCTGATGAAGAGGAAAGGGTTTCACCTATTCTCACCACTTCCTCCTTATGCAGATATGCCACAATTGGTTAGCAGAAGACACATGGTGATGTGTCATCATGTTGAACTGACTTATAGAGATCCTGCTAGGGCTTCCCAAGTGAGTGCAATATTTAAGTATTGGATTTATGACTTCCATTTCGCCATTGAGTTTCCACAACTGGCTGGGGATTCAAACCCTGCCTGTGTAGATGTAGGCAAATGAGCTGTGTCACCTGGTTGGGAGGCTTCCACCTTGATTCCTGACCTTGGGGCCCCAAATACTCCATCCTCCTCCAGCTGTACTACTGGTTAGTGGAGGATTTTTTGTTCCACCTCTGGGGACTCAAGATTGGGATCCACTGAGCTTGTAATAATGCTATGCTATAATACTCAGCAATCCTCGTCAGTTAAAAAGAGGCATTTCTTCACTATTGCTTCCCTAGTTCCATAAGGTTATATTTCCCAACTTTCTCATTGAGCTCTTGAATGAACCCCCTGTTGCATCCTGCTTTAAAATGCTACTGAAGTAAGTTACAGAAGCCCCTACCAGCAGTCCAGTCACCAGGTACCGTCAGGGAACATCCAGCTGTGCATTCTGTCTGTCCGTAGCCTTCATAGAACTGTTAAGCAGGACACCCAAGTCAGTTATTGGAACTTTTCATGTCCACGTTCATACTCTTGCTACAGAAAGCTCTAAAAATAACTTTGCCAAAGAACAAAATACACAAGAGCAACCTACAATTCCAAGCTCACCTGACAACCGAGAGCTGTTCTTAGGAACGTCAGTACATTTGCAGAAACAGGAGCTGCACCTGTGACCATAAGCCTGACCTTTCCACCCAGGTTTGCCTAAGGAAAATAAAATGAAAAGGAAGAAAAATAGTGGGCCACGATAGGTTCACATCAAGAGGCAGTTTTGTGGAAGGAAAAGGTCATCTTGAATGACTTTTAATATACATCCAAAAGCGCAAGATCTACCAATTGCCTCCTAAGATTTGCACCTAAAGAACTTGTAAAATTATCAGAACAACATGGATAGTTTCTCAACGAAGTATTCATCTAAGCATGTCCAATGAATTGCTAGGCACCTTGTTAATTCACCCACTAGAAAAGCCCCAGGGCAGGTTAATGGCCAGTCCAACGATCAAGATGTATTACAGACAAACAAGTACATAGGAAGATTCCAACTGGCAAATCTGCGGCAAGAAAATAATGGAAGACACTCTAATGATGACTAGTTAAATGAATCCCTCCACCTGAAACTAGGCCCTGAGGCTGCCAAATGAAGAGTCCCAGTCGGCACCGCGTTGCTCTGTTGGTTCATCTAACAGCAAATAACTTGTCCTGTGCAGCTTGTGGAATTTCCCTCCCCCACCTAATGGCTTCGGAGCAAAGAAATAATTTGAGGCATCAGAGAAAGTAAAAAGCTGTGATACCATGCCAACTGGTCATTACATTTAGCAAGACATGGCTTGCAGAAGGGCTAAGTGCCTTCTCTCCAACATACACTCATTAAGTCAATGAATTACGACATGAAATTGTCATGGATGATAACCAATAATTATATTAGTGTGTCTGTGAAGAATGGGAGGCACTGTTGCATAGTGGAGTGCTGCCCTGGGACTTGGGAGACCAAAGGCAATGAAGCCCTAACTCAGCTATAAAACTCTTCGTATTATCTTGGTCCCTCAGCATGAGGGCTGTGGCAGTAAAATGGAGGGGGAGAAAAGCCTTTCACTGGGAAACACTTTAAATAACTAATACATAAATAGGAAAGTAGATTGCAATCTACACAAGCTCCACTGAAATGCTTTTTATAATATTAATAAGTACTGTTTTGTTGGTAATAAAAAAGCTAAGTCACCTGTTCAATTTAACCAGCAAGAAATTTGCAGACCTTTTTGTTTTGCTAGAAGCGCTGATATAGGGGAACCCAGCTTACAACGGTTCACTTTACACTCCCTCCCCCCACTATTAGGATCACTCCATTATTAGCTAAACTTCCTGCCAGTATCCATAACTCACTTTTACTACTGCTGTGGCTGGCTTACTTACTTACTTATAAACCTGAGCATAACAGTGGAAAGGGAAAGGAGTAGAGAGAAGGCAGCAGAAACCTGAAGAGAGCACCCAGCAAGGGAGCAAGGAAGGGAAGGCAAGAAGGAAAAGTGGGGAATAACCAGCCAGAAGGATAGAAGGGAGGTGGCTTGGAGATGTAAGACATCAGAGATCTCAATTATTAGGCATGAAACGCTCCTCCAAAACTAAACTTCAATTTCACATTAAGGCTAATGGGAAAAGAGGGAGTGATATGAGACAGAAGTCTGCACTAATAACCCAACTGGTTTCCCAGGCCATGGGCCTTTTACTCATTAATGTAAACATCAAGCTGAAAAATGTCTGACTCAACTGAAGGGATAATCCCCAGATCTGATTATTTAACACTACATGTTTTGGACGCCTGCCATACACAATCTATCCAGACCTGCTCCTCTGTTTTCAGACACAAGCAATAAATGCATTACATGGCCCATTAACTAATTAAATCTCTATAAGCTGAAGTCTGGAGTATCAAGAGTGCCAGAGGAAGCGTGTGCTTGTTGACATGGATCCGTATGACAAAGAAATCCCTCCATCGCAGAGGGCAGAAAGAAATGTGCTGCTTTCGCCCTTGATAAAAAATTTTCAATATGCAGTATAAGAATCTTTTCATCTCTTGGAAAGGAGCAACAAAACATGCATTTATCCCTCTTCTAATTTACAGTGAGGTGGCTGGGGAATAATTATGCCCTATTATAAGACAAAACACAACTTTTTGAAGAAAGGCTCTCATGCTTTATTTGCAGAATGCCCAGATTCAGCTCCCAGGCAGAGCTAAGGAAGACCCCTGTATGACATGTGGGAGAGTGGTTGCCAGACTGTGTCAAGAGCAAAGGATTGACACAGTTTAAGCAACTTCCTTGATTCCTATGTATGTGTTCTCTCTCTCTCTCTCTCTCTCTCTCAGTAAGTGGTACATTTGAAACCGGGCCATTTCTACCCTTTCCAAAGGGAAGCTGACTATTTCTCTGAAAAGAGCTCTCTGTCATGTATAAAATCTCCACAAGCATAGTTACCTGTATTTTATGGAAAATTATTTTATCCCACAGGCTATTATTTCGAATTATTCCACTTCTAAGCTCTGCCTCTTTCCTCTTGGAAGCAAAGTCCAATATCCACCGCTTAAATGAAGTGTTTGCTTGGCCAAAAATCTGGGGAAAGAAACAATTTTGTCACATGTGCAAGGTGCAAGGCATGCTACTTGTGTTCGTGTTGGTAGCTACAAGCAGACCTATCCGAGCCCAAGGGGCAATCTTCTGAACTTTTCAGGACAGCAAGGAAATTCAGTACAGACTTACTTTGTCGAACATTCGGTTCAGCAGCCTCGGCACAACTGGGAATATTGTTGGCTGCAGAGTTTTTAAGTCATCCATAAGCAGCCTGATATCTCCTTGGAAAAATCCTATTCGAGCTCCATGGCAGAGAATCACGCACTGCAGAGTAAGACCATAAAAGACCATTAAAAGCAAACCCAATCCCTGTGAGATTTGCTGGTCTTTAAAAATAAAATAAAAAACTCTAGTATTGTAGTGTTTTTGGTATATATTGTAGTTGTCTAACGTGTGACATTTTCTAAGGGCCCTCCTTCACATGCTCAGTCATGTTTTGGCTATGCAGTTCACTCCATGACCTGACGAACAGATAGCTAACGAATTGAAAAATTGCCTACATGACCCCTCCCTTTACATAAACATTTTTCCCTATGTGATTATAGCCTATATATGTGTCTGCATAACCATGCATTCATGATGCCAATTTTTCACCCTACAAGTGGTCAACACGAACTTTTTTCAGAAGGATTTATCATTTCAGTGAAATGTAAACAAACCTAAACATAGTTAATTTTACATATTTCCGTGCCTATCTCCAGCAGGTACCGTAATTATAGCAATGTTAAAACCTATTTATGTGCACTAACACAGCCTTTTTAGTCCTGTTGAGATAATCAGAATCAAGTATAAGGTGTCAAAATGTCAACTTGTTAACATTACTGTCACCATGTTAATAAAATACATTAATTTTGATGTGCATGGAACAAATGGTGTCAGAGATAAGCCAAGCTGAGATGAAATCTGAAATCTACCTGCTGTTGACTAACACCATTATTTTGAATGGAGGTCTGATTTTGTTTTGCTGCAAGTCCCCTCAGCTTTGTGGGAATTTCCTGTTATTTAATATTTCTTCCACCCCCCTTGAACTAGATGACTCCACACAATTCAAAGGTTTCAATCAAGAGAATATGCTTATATTTTTTCTTGTATAACTATGCCAAAAATCTTGTGTAGTTACAGCCATGGAAGGCAAGCAGCATACCTTGCCGTAGTTTATTATTTGTAATTAAAGAGTCCAGATTTTCAAGTGTGTACCAACCCATCAGACTGGTGTGTACCTGAAAATCCCAGCAGGGATTCCTTAATTAGAAGTGAGAACCTATTGTAATTTGCATAGTTTATTCTCTGCAGTTGTAACAAAACAACAGGATGTAGTTCATGGTGTTGTCTAAAATTTCTGGCGAGCTATTTAGTATCAGTGATTGTTGTCAGATATTGTTACCAGCTAACCTAATATTGGTTTTCTGACTATAAGTCACTCATCTTGGCACCTGCATCTCTTGCACTGCAATTCCCAACATTAATCTGGTCATAATCTTTATGTTGTCTGTTATTCTCAATAATACCTAGGGATTAAGTTATTTCCTTAAACCACACCTAGTCTACACAGCTGTATTTATTTGCAAGCAGGTTGACAAATACCGCTGTTCCACTGAAAGAGAGACTTACCTGGACTATTCTTTCAAACATATGTGCAAGAGGCAAATAGGAAACGTGTGTGTCAGTGGGATTCATTACATACTGACTCTGCAAAAAAAATAGGAGATTACATAGGAAATGGTGTGGCCTACCTCCACAACTCTTTCAAACATATGGGCCAGGGGCAAGAAAGAGATTAAGACATCTTCTGTAGAAGGAAAAACTGCTTTCTGCCAGCAAAAGCAACAGTAAGAAGAGAAAAGAAAAGAGAAACCCATTAGGCAAGAATCAAGTTTATAATCTGTTGTGTTAAAGAGAAGAGAGCCACCCTTCAACTGTATAGCAACCCAAGTACAATAACCCCCCCCCCTTTTTTATATTCACTCCAAAGCTCCTTCTTACCCAGATTAAACATTCGGTTTTAGGAACATTCAGGACTGCTGCCAATGTTGAGCCATTCTATAAAGCACATGATTATTTTGTCCTCCCTCCCACATGCGGTACAGGATATGATTTTCCAGCCATTTTAGAAACAGAATAACTCAACATTGTCAGCAGAGATGTTAGAATGACGTGTAAGGTTAGGGTAGTTAGTGGAGAGCAGCCAGAGGCACAAATAGCAGCTAAGAAGATGGCTGAGTGACCACTACTAGATCAACAGGCAAGTGACTGGTGTCTTGTTAGTTGACTGCTGCAGCAAATGCGATTTTACTTATTCTCCAATAAAATCCCATGATCTCACAAATCCTGTCAGCATATCCTGCCTAGGGTATGCACAACACCTCAAAACATATGAAGCAGGACATTTAAGGGCATATTAAAAAATGGATGATGGCAGGAAAAGACACATGGGCCAACAGTATAAGTTGTTTATTTACATCCTAAGCAAAGAAGAAACTCTTGGCCTCTTCCTTCTCTTCCTGCCCACCATGTAACAGCCCAGCCAATTAACTTTCACTCCAAGTAAGCACCCATTCTTGTTCCATCACTAACTCAGGGGCTTGTACTGAGTATATCAGTTTGTACAGGAAAACATTCCTTATGGATTTTATCTCCTTCACTGGCATGCTCATGCACACTATTAGAGGCGACGAGGAAGCGGCCTGAAATAAGAGAAGGCAGAGAGTCTCCCCTCTAGCCCCAGCCCCCAATATGAAGGGTACAATTAATGGAAATGGGTTGCCAAGGGATACGCAAGTGAAAAAAGGATGGAAACCACTGCTGTCGATAAAGATGAGATTCAACAAAATGCAGTCCAATTAAAGTCCAACTACATGTGATACCACGTTGAACATATTCATAGAATCATAGAGTTGGAAGAGACCTCAAGGGCCATCTAGTCCAACCCCCTGCCATGCAGGAACCCCATCACAATATTTCCAACAGATGGCCATCCAGCCTCTGCTTCTTCCTTCTTGAGAAGACTCAACACATTTCATTTGGATACAGGACATCGTTTCCACAATGCAAGTTGTAGGAACATTAAAAGTGAAAATTGATTTCTGATGTCAGAAATCTAATTAGGCCAGGCTTCAGAAATTTAGAGCATTTTACACAATGAAGTGTTTCAGTGCCTTGTTTTCAAACAGGCTGCAGCTGTGGTCTATATTTTAAAATCAGCAAATATTACCTCTGTAGCTTTCACAAATGCTGACATATTGCTCACTATATTTTGGTGAGTAAGCATTGCTCCTTTGGGGTTTCCTAGAGGGGAAAGGGTTGTTAAAACGTGCAATAACAGAGTCCTGCAGACAATGAATTACTAAATGTTTTCTTTAAAAAACTGAGGAATCCAAACAAGCCACTCTATTCTATTTCTATTTCCTTCAACAGCTTTTGAAAGGACACCATTACAGGACATTCTAAAAGGCTAAAGAAATTCAGTAGCCAGACAACATTTACAGTGTCTTCCTCAGAAGCTTGTATGTTTGAGCAAACAATTAGGCTCACGGCAATTTAGCAAAGAACCTTTTTATACTATTAATACTGCTTTTCTACATTAAACTGCAATCTAAATATCTCAAAATGGCAAGCTGCACTCACACTAATATGCACAATTCAATTTATGTACTAATAGAATTCTCTTCACCACCAATGTTCAAGTTTATCCTCCATTTGATTTAGAAGGAATGATTCCCCATGGACAGATTTTGCTTCCACCGTGCCTTAATTCTAAGTGCTGCCAACATACCTGTAGTTCCACTGGTGAAACAGATTATGGCTAAGTCTTCTGGTTTCGGAAGCTAAAGACAAGAGATTCATCAATAGTATTTTTATTTTTTTTAAAGAAGAACAATGTACTGTTTATGGTGTGGTTGCTGATTTTAAACTATATATCAGATATAATAGAAGCCGCATGATACTTACTACAGGTTTGTGTTTGTTGGCTCTTCCCAATGCCTTTTTTTTAAAAGAAAGAAAAGAAAGGGGAAACGGTGAGTTAGTTGGGAATCTAAAGTCACCTTCATAGTTGCCAGGGCATTCATTATAAGCCCTTCTAGGAACTGCTATATTCCAGTGATTAAAATTATGTTCTATAAATCATACTGACATGAGAGTGATGATATCACCAGCAGGTTCCACAGCATATCTGACTCACACCTAAACTGGTGTGCAAGCCTTGCCTCTTTCAGGAGGAAGGAGAACCTCTTTAATTATTTGAAATCTACCTACCAGAAACATCCTCACCCTTGTGTGTGTGTTGTGTCGTTACAGTCGTGACCGACTCTTCGTGAACCCTTATGCAGGTGTAATTTACAGAAGAGTATTTTGGTTGGCATTACAGTACTATAGTAATTCTCTTTGGAAGAGAGATGCTGTCTTGTTTAAGAATTTGTAAACATTTACATATGCTTTCTCTTTTGAAAGAATGAGCAAAATAACTTAGTTTCAGGTACTGAAATCTGGCAAGGGTTATGATCTGAACTAAACAAACTTTTCAAACTCTGATCTTTCTCTTTCCTTGGTGAGGTAGAACTAATTAACACTAATTACCACACAGTACATGTATTTAACCATACACATCTTATTTAACTGAAGAATAATTAGACTAGCACTGATATACTATTGCCCAGTGATATTAAAATTCATCTTGGTGCATGTATTGGAAATGTAAAAGAAACACAACAAATTCTTAACTGCTTACCCTTTCAAATCACCCCTTCCACTGTAACTACATTAGGTTCTTAATGTAAGTAATAAATGACACAAAAGTCAAGTTGACAGTACTGTATAGCATTTGGACATCAACAGAAAGCCCTCTGGCTTCAGTGTTCTGAGGACACTGAGTTGCAATGAGGATAAGTAAGGGAAGAGAAATGACAAGAATGCAATGTGACTCTGATTTCCGGGTCAGAGGTGGTAGAGTGAATTCCTACATTGGCCACTAGAACAGGGAACAGTGGAATTGGTGGCAGGGGAACAGAAGCCCAGTATCATCCCAAATAGATGCTGAAGATTAGTTGAAATCAAATTCAAAGACAGACAACTACAAACTTGGAGAACTGGCTTCGTCTAGTGGTATCAGGTTTCAGCTCAGGTGAGATGCCAATGTATAAATTTCATATAGTGCCAAACTGTGTATTTAATAACATCAGATCTTTGTTACAGTGATATTTTATGAATTAAGGCCAGAGAGATCCATTAAAACTAACAATCTTTGAACTGACCATATTAGACTGTGTTATCTCCCACCTAAATAAATGTTTAAAATCATATATATGTTGTGAAACACCAAGTGAAATTTGCAAACTGGGCAGAAGGTCCTGTTTTTATTGTGTAAATCCTACCTTTATCCTTTACTCTGTGGGTCAACGAGCATTATTGTGTAACTGGCTAAAGTTTGCTTCTTTCTTGCTCTGATTGAGTCTTTATCATGAGAACTGGAGGCTGACCAGAAACTGCTTGGCATACCTCCATTTCTTTCATACTGATGATGTCCACTCCAGACTTCTTCCCACGGGCCGCAAGATCACTGTCAAAGGGGTCCATGATCACAATAGTTTTGAGGACTGACACTTCTCCTTTCTCTATGCTATCCATCAGAAGCTTAGCTTTTTCAGGCTTGTCACAAAAAACCAAACCCATGTCCACTAAATTGGAAAGAAAAAAGTCAGATATGTTTAATTTGCACTTTATTTTGCTGCAAAGAATTTGAGAAGGAGAAGGTAATTAACAAGACTCTCTAACTGAACTGCTCCTTTTCCTCTGCTGTCCTAACTCCAGAGAATGTGAGAACCTCTAGATTCAGTTCTCCTTATTCTGAGAATTCTTACTTCTGCCTACAGTAATACCTTGGTTTATGCATGTTTTGCAAGACAAGCAACAATTTCTGATCAATTTTGCCATGATCAACGAGCAAGGTCTTGCAAGACAAGCACTGGAGCAGGTCACATGATCACAACTGAGCCAATTGTAGCTCTCTCTCTCTCTCTCTCTCTCTCCCTCCCTCCCTGCTGGACTTGGGGGGAGGGGGAGAAATGTCTGGAATTTTCCAATCCAGTCTCTTCAGTCTTTCATGAAACTCCTACAAATATATTATGATTGCAAAGTTAATTGTCCCCAGTGCTTGTCAAATGTCCATGTAGAAAATCTTCTGAGAAACGGCAGTAGAGATGGGCACGAAATGCCAAAATGGCAGTCATTTCCATTATTCAGCCCCCAGGCCCCCGCTTCGTTCCGTTACCGTTATTCGGGCCCCTGGGACCCGCTTCATTTCCGTTATTTCGGTTTTCGGAACGGCTGCGGGGAGCCCTCCCGGGGCCAGGCGCCTCTGGAGCCGGCGGCATGCGAGCCGGGAGAGTGTTCCCACAGCCGCGGGGAGCCCTCCCGGGGCCGGGGGCCGCCGGAGTGCCACGGAGATCGCTGGAGAGGGGAGTGCGCAAGGACGGATTGCAGCCCCCTCTTGCTGCCCCCCGCCTCAGTGCACACATGGCAAACAAAAAAAGCCCGCATGGGGCCAAACCCGGAAGTGAACCTGAACTTCCGGGTTACGCGGGGCTTTTTGTTTGTTTGTTTTTCTTACTTTCAGGGTAATTCTTCCTCTAGCCGGCAGCATCTTTGAGCAGACGAGCAGGAGTCACTGGCACCTTGCCTGCGCCAGCAAGGAGGAACCCGGAAGTCCGGGACAGCCACTGCCTCAAGGCTCAGACCGCGCCTGGCCAGCAGCTTGCTTTTACTGGTCCCACTCGCCCCGCAAAGCCTCCGAGAGGCCCCGAGGAGGGCGGTCCCGGTAGTGGTGACGGCGGCGTTTTCAGGAAGGCTGGCCTTTCTCCATTTTAATTGTTTTTTTCACTGCCTTGCCGACCACGTGGCCGTGCTACAGCTGTAGCACGGCGGTAGGCTTTTCCCCCTCTTCCTGGTTGCTGACTCGCTGCCATCCCTGAAGGACTTCCGGGCCAACACCAGGTAGGAGACATCTCCGCCCCCCACATTATCGAACCGAACCCAACCGAACCCAATTTTCTCAGTTCTGTTCAGTTTGTGTAAAATTTGCCCCTAGGGTCATTATTCGTTCCGTTATGTAACGGAACGAATAACGGATAACGGTAACGGAAAATTGGTTGTTTCGTGCCCATCTCTAAATGGCAGTATTGAAGATAAATGTATTCAACAGTTCAAATGCCTAAAACATACCTGTATTTACAATATGAGTGATAGCTTCTGTTCCAAGAGTGTCATACAGGGGTACAGCCACCATGGAGTAAGTGTAACATCCTTGTTCAATAATAACCCACTGCAAGAAAATGAAAAATAACAAATATGCCTGGTTTGAGTATTTTTGGCATTCAGACACTGTCTTAGGTTTGAAGATGTTGAGCTCCTTTGTTTACAATGCATTCTGCAGATGTTAATAAATGTACCTAACAGGAGCACAAGATAGTTGAGGAGCAAGAGGAAAGGAAAGACTAGCATTTCCAGCATAACAAATACGCAGCTTGTGAATGACACAAGAACACACACATATTTAAATACCAGTATACATATATTTGGGGGAAACAGTCCAAGTTTATCTGATGAAAAACAACTGAAAATCCATTATATGCGGATGCAGGGTCGGGTTGGGTCGGGACTGGGGGGCCTATCTGGGGCCTCTTGCACTTACCCCAGGCCTGGTGCTGAACCGAACGGACCTCTGATGGCCTTCCTGAAGTCACTTACGGTTTATGTATGAAGCCTCCAACAGGCCCACGAAGGCCCTTGGATGCTCCAAAAGTACTTTCCAGCGATAAAGAGGTCACCTCCAGTTTTCCAGATGTCACTTCCAGTTTGCTGGGAAGCACTTTTGGAACCTCTGATGGGCCCAGGAAGGCTGTCGGAGGCCCGTTCAGGGCAGCGCCAGGCCTGGGGTAAGTACAGGAGGACTGAAACAGGCCTTTCCAGCTTACCTCAGGTTTTTTTTCATATACTGCGGTCCCACGATATAACGGGACTGGAGTATATGAACCATGAAAGGGCGGGGGGTTACTATATTGCAAGCGGACTCTGGTCCTTCTAGCACTGCAGGAGGGCTGCACAATATGCCACGCCTATTCAAGCCCAAGGTCACCAACCAGTCTTCAAATATATTGTCTACCTTGTACAGTGCCAAGAACAGAATGGCTGAGCCCCTCCTGTTCTGCATAGTAAGTCACAATTAGATTAGGGCCACTGAATCAATGAAGATCTGAAGAATCCACCCTGCTGTTAAATTCCACATATTCAATGGGTCTACTCTGGTTGCAACTTTCTATGCTAAGCAATAGGATTTTAACCAATGTTTGAGAATGTCAGGGACTCTTATGAAGAATCACACACGTTCGCCCAATGGCATTCAGATTTCACTCTTGCAGAATACATAGCCAGGATAAGCAACTTCCTGAGATCCACGGACTACAAGTCCCTAGACCTTGGAGGACAGTATTTGCACCCACTCCTGCAACCCTTGCTCCCAAAGCACTCCTCTATTTTTATTTTCTTTCTCAAATCCCCTCTCTTAAAAATGTTTGGAGTGGGACACCAGTGGTTCTGAGAAGCCCCAAACAATTACTCACGGCACTCCCTAGAAGGCACAATGGGAGATTTTGAGCAAATACAAAGAATAACTTTTGGCTGGGAAGCCAGGGCCACATTTGAGCCTATGGAGACCAAACTTTGAAGGGTATAAAGAATCCTTGCTGAGACCAATTATTCTCCCACTAAAAGGATAGTCCTCTGCTTCCTTGTGGTGGGGACAGAAGGCAACCACATGCTTGCCACTTTCAGTGCCTGCTCCATGTCAAGTCATGGTTCTTCTATCCTGTGGAATGTTGGTACATGTAATCTTATGGAAGCATTTGTCGATATATTACAGTTTCTTATTTGTGTGTGTGTGTGTGTGTGTGTGTGTATATATATATAAGCTGCGCTTCAGTGGGAAAAGCACATCCAGCACAGTAAGAGACGGTGGGAAGCCAGGCCCAAAACAAAAATGGGGAACAGATGGCCCGACAGATTTTGCTGTACCAGCAACTCCCATCATCTCCCGCTACTGTTTATGCAGGCTAGGGCTGATAGCAGTTGAAGCCCAACAACATCTGGAGTGTCACAATTCTCTACTGTTTATGCAGGCTAGGGCTGATAGCAATTGAAGCCCAACAACATCTGGAGTGTCACAATTCTCCCGACACTGCCATTACCGTTCAGCTCCCTCCTCCAATCCAGAATAGCACCTTAGACGTATCAGACATGATCAGCATTAAAGACAGCAATATTTCAAAGAAACCTGAGCAAGTGAGTCAAAACATGAACTTTACAGGGAGGCAAACCTCACCACAAGTCTCATTAACCAGGGAGGGTCCTCTAAAATTTAAGCCTATCCCATGAAATTGCACTAAGGGATTTTTTTTATTTAAAAAAACTGAAATACAAAGGTATACCTGTTCCAATTGTTGAATTGCACAAGAGTCATTGTCTAGATATCCTTAGTTACCTCAGGCCTGTTCTGTGAGAAGATTCCGATGAACTGGTCAGGAGACGGTTTGAAGCCTCTGTTGAGAAGTTCGGAACCGATACATTCAGCTCTCTCTGCCACCTGCAGAGAGGTAGTAAGCATTAATGACTTCAAAATTTCCATCTCACCCCATTCAGTCTCTTACATAACATTCAGCCATCTAATGTATTTCACACAGACGAGGGATTGCTTGGGCAGCACAAAATAGTGACATGCTTCATAGCTGAACAAAATCATGCATAAACAATTGAAAATGGAGTGATACTACATAGTGGCGCAGTGGTTAAATGCCTGTACTGCAGGTAAAACTGTGCTCATGACCTGGGGTTCAATCCCAGGTAGCAGGTTCAAGGTTCACTCAGCCTTCCATCCTTCCGAGGTCGGTAAAATGAGTACCCAGCTTGCTGGGGGGGGGCAATGTGTAGCCTGCACGCTGTAATTAAAATTGTAAACCGTCCAGAGACTACTTAAAGTGGTATTGGGCGGTATATAAGCAGAACACTTTGCTTTTTTGCTTTAGTAATATCATGGGTACTTGGCTGTATTTAATTCGAATGTTGCCTTAGACTTCAGTTTTAAGGTCTTTCAATAAGATTCAGGCTAACCAATAACTTGTTCACCTCTAGCTACAATCCAACCCCTGAAAACCCTGTCACCTCCTACAGGAGCCTCTCATGCCCCTGGGATCATGAGGTGGCCCTTTGGGTGGCCTTTCCAAGTCTTGGGATGTGGAAAGAAGGTGAAAGAAAATTCCTTCCGCATAAGATGGAAGTCTACATTATTTGTAGAAGACCTAAGCAGGTTCTAACTAAGAAAGTGTGGAGCACAAGAAGTATGAATGCCAGGCAAACAACCTGATTTAAACCCCAAAGAACACAATCTACTTTAAACTAAGTCTTCAGTAACTGAACCTATCAAACATCCTTAATACAACATTTTTGCAGTTTTATAAAATGTCTGTAGTCCCATGACTACTCAAAGAAATAGGTCCCTCTGAACTTTGTGAAACTTCATTCTAAGTAAACATATCTAGTATTAGGCCATTAAATCACATAACATTGCCACAAACAGAATTATTGCAGTTACCTCCTTGTAAGAGATCCACTCATATGGCTGATTAGGTTTCCTTACACCCAAACAAGGACCATTGTCTACAAGAAAGAAAAGTGAATAATTTTAGCAAAACTCACACAAAGAAGATAATCAGTTTCACTCCATTAGCAAGTGGTTCCTCACAGAGTTTTAACCCTGAAGTTGAAAAATTAGGGTACTCTTCCTTCCAAGTGCTCAGGAGTTGGAACTCCACCCTTTCATAAATACTCACTTGACACATGCATTCCCCTTTGGAAGACGTCATAAACTGTTCTCACATCGTCATAGTAATACAATACTGGTTCATTGCTCTCAAGCAGTGATGACCTACGAGCAAACTCTTCACCCTGTATAAAGAGAGGTACAAGTCACACTGCTGTTTTATCAAAGCCTTCTGTGCCTCTCCCTTTGAATTCAACTAGTTCACATCCAAGTGATCAGGGTGCTAAAACCTATTCAGCATTAGGAAGCAGGCCAAGAAAGGGAATATTGGACATTGCTATATGACTGCTAGCAAGTCAGTTCCTAACTCATGTCATTCTTAGATATGATCAAACTTCATTTCAGCTACTGAAAGAAATGGTACAAGATTCTTATATAGAAGCTTTTTGCATGCCTCTCTGAAAAACTGGCATATATTCCCTGTGCAGATATCCAGTGTATTTTTAAACGAATCCACCATCACATCATGAATACACACAGCTGCATCTGCTTGAAATCGTTAACATGAAAGCATCTGCTCAGGATACCTGACAAGTTGATTCATAATAGCAGTTTTCCAATCGTAATTTATTTCACTTAATCTCATACTAGATCTTCAAGAGTTTTATGTTTTAGAACTTGAGTCCCACTGCCTGGGGAAAAGCAATATAGAAATGAAATAAATAAGATCAATAAAAATATTAGCTGATTGCGCTTGTTTTAAAGCATTCATTTGAAATACTACTGAAAGACTCTAAACAATATTATATGAACAATGACACAGATATATCAATTAAAATGCAGTTGTAGCAGAATTTAAAGTGTGTCCTGCTATATTGTATCTGACAAACCACACACACACACACAAAGCCTTATATAAGGCATGATGCCAAGCCAACATCAGGTGAAGAAGTGCATTATCTGTGCCCCCATATCTTTCATCTCATCCCCCATAGGTAATCTGCCACCAATTTCAGTGCCGCCATTTTTAAAATTTAAATCTCATTTATTTTATTGATTTCAATAAATTTGATTTAAATCAAATCCGCCTTGTTACATTTAAGCCTTCTGTTTGGCTCAGTTATAGGCAATGTGCAGCAATAAACCCGAGTTTGCCACCAAGTATACAATATCCTTTAGATTTAGAACAAAAGTGGGGAATTTCAGGTCCTGAAGTCAATTCTGGCCCTCCTAGATCTTCATCAGGCGGCCATATCCCTTTTCCTGTGACATCACTGTTTTGTGGTTTCCCACTTAGCCCTTATGATTGCTCTTATATTCTAATTTTGCAAGACTGGACTGCTTCGCCAAAGCTTTGGTTACTGAAGTGACTGTTTTAAGCTACATACCACCCTGTCTCCTTTGACCCTCTTGCCACTGAAACGCAATCCCAACTCTGAAAACTGAATTTAGCTCTTTGGAATGAAATAATTCCTTCATCCTTCACTTTGATAACATCCAGAGTAGTTTAGGCTCCTTAAAATCAAGTCTAACTCTAATAATACAAGACTGCTATATTCACACCATTAACTAGAAGTATGAGGCCACCCTGTTTTATTTTCAGATAAAGCATGATTGGGAATGAAGGTTAACTTTATTCCCACTGCACTTTAAACAGAATGTCACAAACTTCCACACACTTCAAGAAAGCTGGAGACTCATTACCACAAAGATACTTATGGTACAAAGAGCAATGCCACAAATAAGGAAGCCATCTAGTAAGTTAATATGTCACATTTAATATTTTCAGTGCCCTGTCCTTTATAAGTAAATGCTTACCACTTTATAAGTGGTAGATCAGTAAAACATCACCTAATACAAACTACATGGAGGAGGCTGTAATGATATGCTCATGCCTTGTCAGCAAATTCATGACAATAAATTTGAACTGAGGAATCGCCCACTCAGGCTCTTGTAGACTATATGACCTCTCATTTTCCAAGTGAGATCTTACAACTTACATTATGGCATAATCATTCCGGCGTCCAGCTTACTGGCAGCAGATGTCAAGGTGAACATAAGAACATAAGAAGAGCCATGCCGGATCAGGCCAAAGGCCCATCTAGTCCAGCTTCCTGTATCTCACAGTGGCCCCACCAGATGATTCTGGGAGCACATGAGACTAGATATCTGTCTCCTGGTACTACTCCCCTAAAACTGGCCCTTGAAGTATCCCAGTGGTAGACAAAGGGGATAGCCATTGTACTGCTTTCAGTCTGGGACTTCACTGAAAGTGTCGAAAGCAAGTAGTGGCAGTGCCAACAAATTTCATGTAGGCACTTTTATGGCAGACACAGGTCTGGAGAAAGGGAACTTTGGATGTATGCCCGTGCAGTGGCTGGGACAGTATTCTTGTTGGTCTAACTACAATGTACTATTTTAGCTAGAGGCACACAGATTGCCAGGCACCTACAAAACAGCGCCATTTCAGCTGAACCACTGTAGGCGCAAGGTTTTGCAAGAGTTATTGCAAACAGTTAGCTTATTAGGCTATGGGAAGAGAGTGTCAGCAATCTTTAGTAGGGACTGCGTGGAAACTGGCATACAGACATTGTTTTATGCTGGAGCTCCGCTGAAAGGCTGGCACAGTGCATAAAATAAAGGCACTTGATTTGTGATTTTATAAGTCACGAGTGAAGCACACACCATGGGCTGGTGTACAAAAGGACAACAAGCTAAGATTTCTGGGGACAAATAAGAAGGAATTGTTCCCTAATCACTTCACTGTCACTGAAGAGGAGGATATGGTTTATGGAGCTACAATGGCAAAAAGAATTTTTTTTAGGAGGCATACAGTGTAAAGGGAAGTGTATTGTTAAGTCAAGATTTCCTATGCTGCAATTCATACATTTTATTTCCTGATGAACTTCAAGCCCACAGAAGCAGGGGCATAGCAAGGTCAAATATACCTGAGGTCAGCCAAAATGTGTGGGCCCTTGCAGATAGCTGTGAAGTTAAGCAATTTCCACTTAGCCGTCTGCGTGCGTACATGGACCAGATTCAAGAAAGATCAATAATTCGAAAACTAAGCACCCAGTACTTTCCAGAAATATCTGTTAGTTTACTCCATGATGTTAAACACAAATATCTTTTTTTTTTGCTTCATTCACCTGTCAAATATTTAGACCAGACCATAATGAGGGGATATAAAAAGTTGGGTCAATGAATTATCTTGGCATGATTTAAGTTGCCGTGCCTTGCCAGTGATAAACAGCCAGCCAGAGATAAGCCCACCCAGCACTACCTACGACATTGACTTCTTCATCTCAACAGCCAGGTCGCCTCTTGACTTTATCTTATTTTGACTAACAGAGAATGACCTTTCCTATTTTGTTTTATAAGTGACAGTTTTAACCAGACCAAAAATAGTGGACTTCCACTACAGTATGTATGTGGTAGAGAGACAATCAATAATGTCTTTTTTTTTTTTAATAAAAACTCATCTTTGTCTACTCTGACATGACAAAATCCCCTCCTTCCTCCATGCATATTAGAGCTGTAGAGCATCTGTTTTCTTCCCTCCTGGCCATCTTCTTGAAGTACTGCTTAGCTTTCTGAATAAATATAATCAGGACAGAAACAAGATTTGCACACACACCCCACACTGCAAGAGAGCGTTTCCACACTTAGGTTCTGGTTTTAAGTATTGTAGGGGGAGGCAACAGAAGGATCAAAGCTACCTTATACAGTGGACCCTTGTATAACAAACAGTTCATATAACATAAAATTTGTACAACATAAAAAATCCAGATAGGGGAAATTTGCTTAACATAATCGCCTATGGGGCGAATCTGCACAACATAAAAATGGTTGTGATTAGGGATTACTCTGTTTTCAATGCTTTCCTATGGGAAATTTGCATAAAGGAAAATTTGCTTAACATAATTTCATTTGGAATGAATTAATTCCTTTATACAAGATACCACTGTACCCTTAAGATACAGCAAGGTAGCTGCCAGCTCAATATAGTGACCCCCCGCCCGCCATTTCACGGTTCCGGTATAGCTCCACGCCGCCCCCCACCTCTGAGAAGCCTCCGGGGCATGTGGGAGGGCAATGGAGGGGATCCAGTCGCTCCCCGCGACCCTCCTACGCACCCCGGAGAAGCCTCGGGGCCGATTGCTCTCCGCCGCCCCCCGGCCCCTCTGGGAGGCCTCGGAGCCAGGCGGGGGGGGCGCTGGGAGTGATCCGATCGCTCTCCGCGCCCCTGCCCCTTCTGGGAGGCCTTGGAGCCGCATGGGGGGGGTGGCGGAGAGTGATCCAGTTGCTCCGCGCGCCCTCCCGCGCACCCCAGAGAAGCCTCGGGGCCGCGCGGGCGGGCGGGGGAGGCAGGTAAGAAAATGAGGTTTTTATTTTATTTTTATTTAATACTGTAAAACGGAAATATGACTAACTGTTAATTTTGGTTTTTAAACATTGTTTTGTAGAGGCTTTTTGTTCCACATTAACTAGTAAACAGTTCAGGAGATTGTTATTCCATTTGTTACAATTACAAATAAATATTTAAAAAGCAAATTCTGTTTGTAACAATTGTTTGGATACACTATATTTTAATATGCTATTTGTGATAATTTTACACGAAGTCAAATTGTCCATAGTCAAATTTTATGTGCCTAAAGTAACAGAATGACTTTCAAGCTGTAAAAGGCGGCGGGGGGGGGACGTTAATGTAGTACTTTTTTTTCAATTTTTCCAAAAATATCCATTTACTCACCCACCATTCCAAATTAGTGCCAAAGAACAAACGTGGGTGGTTTAAAATAAATATACAGTATTACAAAACCCAAAGGATGATAAAAACAATAAAAACAAAGACAAATCACCATAAAATAACAAATGGCACAAATCAATTATACAGAAACCAGGCGGGTGAGGGGAAAATGGGCAGTCAGCTAAGGACAGTTTGGAAAGTCTCCTTGAAAAGTCATACAACTCAATTGCCTCCTAAATATCAACAGGAAGGGGACTAGGCAAACTCCACCAGAAGCTGGTCACACAATGTTGGAGCTGCTGTGGAGAAGGCCCTACCTATTGTAGAGGTCTTACAGGTCTCCCTCAGGGTGGCAACCTGGAGGAGCCTCATCTGGTACTAAGAATCATAGCCTAGTGACTGTACAGAGTATACAAAAAGTGACAATGGTTTGTTAACACAGGGATAGAACCATCAAGCTTTGAATTACAGTACCTGAGCCCGCAGGCCCAAGCTAGTGCTAATAAATTTATACCTGATAAGATTTGGCTGTCACAGAAATGTTGATTTTTTTTCTAGGACAGACTTCAGAAGCTGTCAAGGAGCAGAACTATTTTATACCCATAAGGTATTGCAGAACGTTGTGTTATTAATATGTGCAACACACTAAAAAGCTGTTTTAAGCCCTCAGATATTCACTTATGTAGCCAAATTCTGTTGCCTCCTTTTAAGTCTCCTTTTACCTACAAGGCAATCCCCCAAAAGTAAATTATTAACTATTGATATAAACAGGCAACACATCATGCTGTTGAAGATAGAACAAGACCCTGTCACAAATCTAGATGCCAGGTGTGCTCATATATCTACATTGGTAGGGTCCTAATAATGCCAGCAACAGCATCTGGGGTTCATTTAGCTATTCATCCTTGAATGTGATTTATGGCATCTACTGCCAACGATGCCCCTCTGCATTGTATATAGGACAAATAGGACAACCTCTGCTTAAAAGAAGCAATGAGTGTAACTCTGATATTAAGTATGGCAACACAGAGAAACCTATTTCAGGACATTTCAACCTCTCAGGACGCTTGTTACAGATCTCCAAGTGGGCACTGTAGGAAAACAAAATTCAAAGAGAGACCTGAGAGGAAGACAGTGGAAACTGGATACATAAACAAATTTCAATGCATCTTTAAGGGTCTTAAAGGAGATCAAGCCTTCTTAGCAAGCCACATATACTAATAATCTAGCTTTCTGTAATATCTTATGGGCACAAAATAGTTGTCTCCCTTGGTAGACTCTGGACTCTGTCCCAGACACAACTCTCATCATTTCTCCTTGGCACATTGCTTAACACCTGGGCAGAGTCTGCAGTCTCATGTAATAAACAACTTGATAGTCCAATTCCAATGCTGCAAAGATGCAGTGCCAATTTGCCTATATAGCAGCATCTGGCCATAAAACCTATCTTGTATAAATATAGAAGAACAAAGCATTTACACCTCCTTTATTTGAAGTAGATTTTGACCTGTTAAAGCTCACATTTAAATAAAACTGTTGGTGTTTAAAATACCACAATGCTTTGTCAGGTTCCCCCCCCCTCTTTTTTTCATTTTAATTTTGTCAATCGACTGAGAGAGACTGACATCACTACTTTCAAAATTTCAGCAGTAGTATAAGACACAAAGCTCTTTAGATATGAAATACTCTCTAAGCAATTATGCCAAAAGGAGGCTAGAGTTACTTGAAATGCATATTTTATGCCTTAAAAGAGACATTTGTAAACAGCCTTGCTTGATCCAGCAAAACAGATGTGTGTCAGAGTAGACTTCAATTAGTACAGCTGACGTAGAAAATGCATTCACTACTCACAATCTAGATGAATAACTGGATGCAACCTACTATAAGGGAGGTTTCACAGCCTCTTCCAGTGCTCCGCCTACATGCTAAATGTAGGATTCTTTGCATGTTAGAGCATATTACATGCTTCTCCACATTTTAGCCAAGTGCTCTAAATTAGATGCAGAGAGTATGTGGAATTACTCGAACAGTACAAGGTATTGTTGAAAAGAGAACAGAATCATTTGTTGTTTAGGAATAAGGATACAGAGCATAGGTGCCAAAATTTCACTGAAAAGTAAGAACACGGCAAGCTGCAATCACAGCACATGACAGTGAGCAGGGAGGATTCCAGTTTGCCACACTGAAAAGGCAGAATTAGGCAATTCACTTATCACTTTTAGCCACTGTCTGACTCAACTTATGCTTCAGAGAAAGAGCTAGCTCTCATTGAGCAATATGTGCAACAGGAGTGTAAACCCTGCACGTGATGTCTCAAACATTGAGGAATGGTTTGTAGCAGTCTTCCATTTGCCTCTCTGGTCTGCATTACTCTCACGTTTTCCTAACATCTTACTCATCCTGGCAGTATAAAGTCCTTTGGTCAATACACACCAAGACTTTGCCAGGATAGTCTGCTAATAATAATAAGTCGAGAAAGGGTGTGTGTGTATATAAAATAGCATGAACAGCTTCAAATCATTTTCTTAATCGGGTTAGTTGTATTAAAGCCCTATAACCAATTATTTAATCAAATCTTTCTAAGACCAAAATATCAGGACACCAAAGAGTAGTCAAGCAACAGAAACTAAACAACTGCTTACCTCAACCTCCACGGATTGCATTGCTAAGTCACATGGTGGCTTCAGAGCTTTGGGTCTTGTGGCGTACCAGTAAGTTGTGAGAGCTGCGAAAGCACCGAATCCCATCAGGGTGTTTGTCGGAAGAGTCCGCACGTATTGCCTTACATCACCGAGTTCTGGCATCCGCAGATGCCTGAACAATTCATGAGCTTGCATTGTGATTGTTCGCCTTTGTTCTTTATGCTGCAGCCTGGTGACAAAAGAGGAAAGTTGTGAGTCCAACTTGGAATGAAAGAACCCTTTTTTTCATCCAGAGAAGAGGTTGTACATCTTTCCAGTACTGTACCACCATACCAACCTAGAAATATCTCTATTCAAGACAACACTGAAATGTCCTCCCCTCCAGTGGAAAGAGACGTTTCAACAGGGAGGGTCTTCATTTAGCATTTTGGTTTAGATTTGTTTTTCCAGACACACAGCTGTTACCAGATGCCACATTTACTTGGACACATCAGCCAAAATTTTAAAAAATATATGTTTGGATCTATTTTTGTTCCTTTGGATAGAGTGGAATCTGTTGAAGAGACAGGTCACGAGAGGAAGAGTCAACAGTAGTTCCCTTTTTGCTGCTAAGCACACCAGCAACTCTTCTAAAAAGTTTCTGAGGGCTGGGGTTTTTTTTTACATCAGCTCCAATGCTTCAAAATTTGTTCAAATACGTGCATGCACGCTCAGACACAAGAAGTATACTTCTATGTCCTTCTTAACTCGAAGAAAACACTACGAGTGTGATCTTTAACTGGTTCCTTTTAAGTTTCTGGAGGGCATAATAAACATGGTAAAGAAGGAACGGACTCCCCCCTCCCCATATTTTTCTCTTAAGCTCTGCTGTGTCTGTTCAGCTGACACTTCTGTACTCAGTCAAGGTCCCTCAGGACATTAGTCACGTGCGCAGCCTTGCAGTTTTTGCCCAGTAGGCCAAAGGTAACTAGCAGACATAGTCCATACTTAGCCTGGAGAGAAGAGGAGCCAATGGAAACCGAGTTTCAAGTCACCCCACTGCACTCAGAGGGTGGCAGGCAAGGAAACAAACAATGTGCAACTCAGAAAACTCACTACTGACAGCGACATTCATTAATGCACATCAGCTCATTCCTATCACCACAGTAAGGCTGACAAAAAGGCTTTTCAAAGGAGAGAAAAGAAAAGCTTCAATGAGAATTTTGCAGTTGTTCAATAAGATATTCAAGATGAAGGTGGGTTATTTTAAGAAGGGTAGGTGGAATGGAAGTGCATTAAACTTGTTTGGAAAATGGGTATCTTTTTAATGTCCGACCAGATGTAACATTTCTGAAAACTTTTGGGGGGGATGGGAACTGTCCCATTCTCTCCCCCCCCCATTTTCTGTTTGTCTCCAAAGTTGTTTTCTACGGCTTCACAACTTCTGGAAATTTAACATCTCTAGTCTGACCTGTGGAAGCTTACCTTTAATCAAAGACAAAACTTAAGGAAGGGTTGATCTAGCCATTTTTGTCAATATATCTAGCCAAACAGTCCACCAAATCTCAATTTCCTTAACTGAAGAACAGAAATTCAATCTTTAGAACAATAAGCAAAGCCCAATGACCAAAACAAGACTATGAGTTCATCTGCATGAAAGTCCTTCTTTGCTGTAATGATGGACAATATAATCAACTCGCCTAATAGCTAAGATACTTAGGAAGACAATCACCCAAAAGCTTGGGTGATCTAGCAGATCTCTAGAAAAGGTGCCATGGGTTAGCAAAGATTTCATTTAACAATAAAAACAGTAGCAGAATACCTCTCCCAACCCTTAAATTAAGGTTGGGATGACTAGGAATGGAATTTTGTTTTGACAGACTGTTAGTTTCATTTAATGCTGGCAATGCTTAAAACAAATTCCACGGTTCAGAGTTCTTTTTGTATTCTGTACTAAGCTCTGATTGGTGGATCTCAAGGTTCTGTTAACAAAGTAGGTCTCACAAGTCTAAAGTTTGTCCATCCTTGCAATACATCAAACAAGACAGAAGCTGCAATATGGCCTTTCCATCTGAACCATTAGAATGGGTGGTAAGAGGAGAAATCCAGTTTTAATAAGCTCCCTTGTATGTTATGGAACAGCTGAGGAAAGACCTACTTAACAAATACACTAGTATATTTTTAAAATCTGATTTTCCAGAATAACCCTCCAGGCTGTGGAATATCCTCCCAAGAGAGACTAGGTTGGCTTCTTTCCTGTTATCTTGCTATGAGCAGGCAAAGGCCATTCTGCCCAAGAAAGCTTAGGAAACTGACAGGCTCAAGGAGAGAGCTTTTATGAAAGATTCTTAAATATTTTCCCCGCCCACCTCTTAAATGTATTCTTAAAGTATTTTAAATTTGTTAATTCATTGGTTTTAATGCATCTTTAATGGGTTTTTTTAACAGTGGCATCTATCGGTCAAATCCTACTGATGTTCACATGAAGTTTGTCCACAGCAAGTTGTGTCTGACATGCTAGGACACATCCGGATGAACAGAACACATCTCTGGACCTTGTCAGTTAGCTACAATAAAGTTACACAGCCCTTGAAAATTTCAACAAGATTCTTGGTATTTTATACATATAAAATACCAACCTTGAATTACTTGATTGTGAGAAAGGCGATATGTAAATAAAATGAATGAACTACTTTACCTAGATAGCTCAGTGTTTAGGTCTCTGGGTGCAGAGACAAGAGTTTGGGAGTCTGATTCCCCATTGTGCCTCCTACAAGCAGAGTCAGCCTGTGTGTGTGTGTTGTGTTGTTACAGTCGTGACCGACTCTTCGTGACCCCATGTCCATGGAGTTTTCCCCTGGGCAAACTGCACAATCCCATGATACCCTCAGAAGAAGGGAACGGTCAACTACTGCTGAGTATTCTTTTCTTGGAAAAGGGTTATCATGTCAAATTTGACTTGATGGCACATCATGATCATCAGCATGATCATCATTATTTTAGTATTTGTTGTGGCAAGCCACCTAGAAAAAGCAGGACACAGACAAAAAATGCAAGCAGTGACACTCTATCGTCACCCTCTCATTCCTTTGCCAGCCTTAAGCAAACAGAAAGATAATTTCCTGGGCATTTTTCACTGAAACTCTTGCACAATTACTACACATACAACGGCTGAAATCCTGTTCCATAATTTATGCAATATAAGGTTACGGCAATTTTTCATGAAAAAAATAAGGTTTTAAGCAGATGGAAATAATGTTTTAAGAACGTAAAAGTATATACTCTGACCCTGCAGAGTTTATTAATCCAGCACCTCACTTTCCATAATAGAAACCAAATACTGTACCTAGAATAAGTCCCCAAAACACATAAGAACATAAGAAGAGCCATGCTGGATCAGGCCAAAGGCCCATCTAGTCCACCTTCCTGTTTCTCACAGTGGCCACACCAGATGCAGGAGACAACTAGATACCAGTCTCCTCATACCACTCCTGTGTCTGGCATTTTGAGGTACACTCCTTTTAAGCCTGGAGATAACATGTGTCCCTGTCATGGCTTGTAACCTGCGATTGACTTTTCTTCCAGAAATCTGTCTAATCCCATTTTAAAGGCATCTAGGCCAGATGCCATACCACATCCTGCAGCAAGGAGTTCCATAGACTAACAACACACAGGGTGCAGAAATATTTTCTTTTGTCTATTCTCACTTTCCCAATACTCAATTTGAGTGGATGATCCCTGGTTCTACTATTGTGTTAGAGAAAAGAGTTTCCCTCTATTCACGTAATACATCCCCTGCATAATCTTGTACTTCTCAATCATGTACCCACACAACTGCCTTTTATCTAGACAATTCTCAAATCAAATCCTTTATTAGCATATATAAGACAATCATATGCAACAGCTATCTCTTACAGTTTTCCAGTAGCTGGTATTCAAATACTGTATATGCTGCCTATGAACTATTTACCCATTAGTATTATACTGACAACCTTATCATGCATGAATTCAGTCAATCCCCTTGTAAATCCTGATAGCCTCATCCTGCATAAACTTGGCATCCTTTTGTAAAATTAGTGCCTCCTTCCACTGGATGCCATGAAACTTGTACAATCTAATACTGTACATGCTGTATGGAAAAAAAATGCTTCCTTTTTGTCTTCCCTTAACTTCCCAAAATCCAGCTTCAATGGGTGATGCCAGGTCCTAGTCTAAAGAGAAAGCGAAGGAAAAATGCCTTGCCGTAATCCATTTTCTCCACATGATACATAATTTTACATAACTTCATCATGCACTTCTGTATTTTCAATTCCTAAACTAAACAGTCCAAAATGTAATCAGCTTTCCCCACAGGAGAGCTGCTCAGGCCCCTTCATCTATTTTGATTCACCACAAACACAAAAATTCTCCAGCTCTACAATAGCTCTCATGAGGATAGGTAGCTAGAACCATTCTGAGTATTTCAAGCATGGCCATGCCATGGGTTTGTAGATGGACATTAAGATTGGTATTCTTATTTTGACACCCTTCCCTAATTATCTGAAACTGGGAAACCATATTTTATATGCACATACATACACACACTTGCACCACGATTCCCAAAATCCCAGAGAGGCAGAAACTGCAAAAGCACAGTTACCATACCAGGGAAATATATGCTGAACCTAGCCAAGTACACTGTATTGCAAAGGACATATACTTCAGTAATTTCTCACAGTATTCAATGTGCTTCGATATAGAGAGCAGCTACAATGTACTGTACTCTTACTTTTTGGCTGAGAGATCATGTCAGTGTGCTGCACAAATTCAAATGAATTCCAACTTGTTCATTTACAATTCTGATTTGGATATGTCCCTCAGCTGCCCCAAGTGCACAGTTAATGACATTATATCAGTATTTTTAATATGCCTGTTTCATGGCAAACAGTGGATTAGACTCTTGAGCTGAGAGAATTTAAACCATATGCCTACAGAGACCGCTGAAGCACATTTGAATTGTCAGATCCAATAACCTAAATACCTGGATCAAAGCAGCCAAGACTTGCATGTTGGATAGGACTAGAATCTCACTTATGTTCTTAGCCACTCCATTAAGCCAACAATTAATGTGGTCATTACTTACAGGCTGAAGTGTTCGGCTTTAGAAAATGCTGGTTAATGAGGATGCTTTAGGAGCAGGTTTCTGTCCTTGCCACTTAGACTGTGTGCATCTCATCAAATAAATGCTATTCTACAAGCCAGCAAAAAAAGGCTCTCGACACAAGCTTAAGTAAAATACAGAACCAGCCAAGACTTGGTCTTTCCAGCTGAACTCAGCTTTGTGGCAGCCAGCCAACTTGGCTCAATGTGCCCATTCCTAGCTCCTCCCCCTCCTCCGCCAAGTACAATAATCTATTTACACAGGGCAAAACGCTCCTCTATTGTCTGCCAATGGGCAGACATCGTCCGAGGGCAACTGTCAACTTCTTCATTACAGTGCCAGAAAACCAGAGCCAATGGCTTCTTTCCCTTTAGCTCTGCTGTTCCAAGTGGTCGGAGTGAGTGGGCAGACTAATTTACAATGGCCTGTTTAATCGGAAGCAGTGCTATACAGTATTTACAGGAATGAATTTTGCATCACAGTGACTCCTATGTTTTAAAAGTAATGACCATCTCCCATGCAAGGCTCCAAACCGACCCATCATACCTTAGGGTGGAACAATATTTAATCAAAAGGAATAAAGAACCACTTTTCAAGACAATCATTTTTGCTTATTCTTATTTACGTTGAATAACCACATCTTGTTAAGCTGAAAGAACTCTTGGTTTCAATGAGGGAAAAACCACATTTTTTTTTCATGACTGTAGAATGGCAGCTCCAAAGTAGTCCTTTAAAACTTCCCCATTATTCTGGCAGAAATCTATTCTTGCTTGATAGCACAACTAAAAGTGAAAGCTAACTGAGAGGGGTCGGGTTAGAGAGAGAAAGCTATGATTTTAACACCAATACTGTAGCTTAAATTGGGTATCACTGCATGATTCATCTAACACTTGACCAAGAAGAGCTGCCAAGCATTCAGTTCCAGACTTTGCAAGGCTTGCACACCAGTAACATACAAATAGTCATCTGCAGTGTCATCTACACCGGCATTTTTGTACAATCGAATATATTATACCAAAGCCACAGCTCATGTCAGAGAGTTTATCGCTACAACAGATCTTAAGTGGTACTTGGAGAGGCTTCTAATTGCAAAGTCAATTAGAGTAATTCAGGTAAACCTGGCTGACACACCACCTACTTTGATCTTCGTTTAGCAGTTTACCTTTGGAATCCCACCCCTGTCATTTCTTAGGAAGAACAGAATGGATGAGGAGGGCTCTTGCAGCCTCACCCCCTGCAATAGCAAAGGGGAAGCATCATCTTAGCAGCCTGGGCCTGGCAAACCCTCTCCTACAAGATGAACAGCAATTGTGTAGAGGTGCTCGTAGGAAAGGAAGCCAAGTACTCAGTGGCAGAAGTCACTGTTTACGAATGCCAACATTCTCCTCTTGCAGACTGCAGGAATGATGGACTAGCATGTGGTCGGAACGTTTTTGATGTACCAAGTTGCTATAAGGAACTGAGCTATGGTTTTGAAGGAAGAAAAGATTCAGCAATAGTTCTGCTGACAGAACTACACAGCATAACTGTGTATAACTTTTGCTATTAAATATTTAATTGTGAAGTGTAGGAAAGACAAACCATTTGTTACAAAAATAATTTTCTTGTCCTAAAAAAATGATTTAAACGATTTTATTTAAATTGACCAATACTTTCAACAAATCCGATGTCCAACTCTCATATCAAGTCATAACAAAATCCTATTCAGACCAAATCACTGTTCAAGACTTCTTTAGATGACATTCTGTACTCTTGGACCTATAACTAAAGATCTGCAAAGGATTTCTGCTTCCAAAGTTGTTCCAACTAAACTTCCTGCGATACTGAAATTGACATTGTTGCAATCAATACAGATAAATCCAGGGCTTTTATACTACAAAAGCTATACATTCCCAAGAAATGTCAGGTCCAGCCTCCTTAATCAGTCAGACAAAAATCTGGATATTCAAATTCCATTTCATTTCTCCATGCTTCTGTTTACACTGCTGAAGAAAAGTGTTCTACAGGATACAACAAGAGTTTATTTTAAGATACCAATGCTCCAGTTCCCAAGCAACCTCACCATAACATGTATTCATAATGTTGTGTTTTTCCTAGTGGACCTTCTTGCATGTTCAGTACTTTGTGCATCACACAATCACCAGTCTCATAAAGGATCAGATAAAGATTCTGACTAGTCAGTTGTCCCTCTAAAAGCAGGGTTCCTCGTCTTTGGAGCAGCACATCAAGAACAAAATGCACAAGACTGTCTTCCCTACTGGTTAATAATCCAGTAGGGAATTACATTTGTTTCTTCCATGATCGCAAAAAGTTTTAATAAATAATAAACAACCTGTACTTCCATAAGTAGGGTAAGTGTTTTAGACAAACAGGAAAATCAATCACTGACTCTGTATTCCAGTTAACTAAACAACAAACAGAGTGTGCTGTTGCAAGCCAGAATCTGACAGTGCCTCATTTAAGGCAAGCAAACATGACTTTCAGGGTATGAATGTTATAACCTGGAGAAAATGGTACAGTATTTTGGAGACAACAAAACAGCTACTAATTGTGACTCAGGTGCCTGCCAAGATGATATCTTATTTTTTCAAAACATAAAGCTTCTAAATGTACTGTAAATAATCATTCAAAATAGATACTTCCCACCAGCAACCTTCAAATGGTACAGTCAAGAAATAAATACAGGCACACATGATATATTTTGCTTCAGTATCAACTAACTCAGCTGCCTAGATGCCCTAAGCACATCCGATCTCACCTGATTTCGGAAGCTAAGCAGGGTCGGCCCTGGTTAGTACTTGGATGGGAGACCACCAGGGAATACCAGGTGCTGTAGGCTCCTGCAGTAGGAACTGGCAAGCCACTCCAGTATTCCTACCAAGAAAACTCCATGGACATGGGGTCACGAAGGGTCAGTCACAACTGTAACGATGCAACACACACACATCAACTAACCGAAATGTAATTCAGCTATGGATAGATCTGAGTGTTACATTGCTACAAAAATGGAATCAATACAGCTGGTTATCAAGGACTTGCTATAGCATTTTTGAATACTTAATCAATACTTTACCTATTAATTTCAGTAAAGTATTACATTTGAACTTTTCCCATATAAGCACCTATATTATGATTCACAGATTCCAATCCACTTTTAGACTCCACTCCACTGTAAATTTCAGATTTCTACCCTTGGTCTTCTTCATCCTAGAAATTCCTCTTTGAATCTGTATTTCTCAGATATATTTTGGATTAACATGCAAGGTGGAAAAACACTCTGAGACATTATCTTACAGCAAGTAAAGATGTAGAAGTACAGGCCATCTGCACTGGATCCCCATTAAGTATGGCAATTGCCATAAACCACCCTCCACTGGCTAGAGTAAAGGAAAGTTGAATGCAACATACATGCCCAGCTTATCATAAGTTCCAGCATTATGCGTAACATGCAGTATTAGAGATAATACTGTATGTATATGGTTACTATAAGCAGTAGCTACTGATACATCTTATTCTCCATGGCTTTGTCTAATTTCCTTTCAAATTTGTCCAAGTTAGTGGCCATCACTACATAATGCGGAAAGCATCTGTTAGCAACATGCTGCTGTGTGAAGAACTGCTTCCTTTTGATTCTTGTGAAATGCCACTCAGATTGAAAGTATGACCCTGAGCTTTGTTGTTATAAGAAGCGAATAAATTCTTCCTACTTACTGTTTCCACAACTTGCATAATTTAACACACACGTATACTGTAACCCCACACTTGATTTTATTCCTAAGTATGAAAGTCCCTAAAGCTGTAATCTTTTATTCCACAGAGGACTTCCATTAGTCCTTGACTGTTTTGCTTGCCCTTTTAAAAACACTTTTCCAGCATAACAACATTGGTATTCTAAGTATGATCATACCATGGAATTGTTTAAAGACATTATGCTATTGGTAGGCCTGTTTTCAATTTCTTTGAAACTGGCCCTGCAATTCATCTTTTCATACAGTTGCCACACAATTGGATTCATGTTTCCAGCAAGCTATCTACCACAATGCTAAAATTCCTTTCCTGTGTGTACCTGAAAAAGTTGGTTACCCCACATTCACATTTGCTTACATATGGCATTTGACACATTAATGCCTATTTTTGGGGGTTGGGGGGATCCTTTTGGAGTTCTTCAGCATGCCTTCTTTTACCATCTTGCAATGCAGTACCTTAAAAATCAACACATGCTATTTGGCATAAGTTTTGCATACTGTAGCCCACAAAAGTTTATGCCAAATGATACCTGCTAGTCTTTCAAATATAAGACCTGTCTTTGTTTCTGTTGCAACAGACTATCCCTCAGGACATCTGTAAATAATTTGGGTTCACCAACAAACATAACCAACTTATTGCCTGCTTGCTTTCCAGAGAATATGAACAAATTAAAACGAAATGCTTTCAACAGTACCGATCCCTGAAGGCCTCACTGCATAAGTTCTGCTTCCAGAGCACAGGATGCTTTTATATGCTCCTTCTTTTATACTCAGATACTGCACTAAATTTGTAAAACCTACCCCATTATCCCATGGCTACTACGTTTACATTCATTCACAGGGAAAATGATAAATGCTCAACAATATAACTGTATCCTGGACCAGTAATAATTGTTAAACTTGTAAATGGGACCTGACTACCTTTTGATAGCAGGCCTCCCACACAAACACTTTTTGAGCATTTAAATGAAGTCATAGCCTTTTCTTCTGAAGGAGGAAGATTCCTATTCTGATAACTGCAAAGGCAGCAACAGGTTTCATTGTCATTAGCAACACAAACAAAATGCCCAAGGGGCCATGGAGGAAGATTTCAAGACCAATTCTACCTTTGGGCAAAAGGTACAAAAACATTTCATTGTCCTTTCAACTGCCCCTCAGCCAAAAGCCCAAACTCTCTAAATTGGAGACACAAGAAAAAGAATCATGTAGACTAGAGTACCATCATCCATCTTTAAGCAATTACATTGTTGCAGACTGTTCTATACAACTCTCTTCTAGCCATGCAGGGATCCACATGATAAGGAAGATAATTTGCTGCCAGAGTACAGATAGTGGCAGACTATGCTGCATTTAAAATATATATATATACTTTTTCCCTCTTTTCTTTTCCCCCCTCTGTTTAAAAAATTCAACCCTCAATGCCCAATAAAGAATACCTAGTTTTGAGGCAGAAAATTGACATACAGTACATCCCAAATGAGGTGGAATAATAATAATAATAATAATAATAATAATAATAATAATAATAATAA
>JAHTLZ010000330.1:52984384-53009975 GCA_023846285.1 Phrynocephalus versicolor
AATAATAATAATAATAATAATAATAATAATAATAATAATAATAATAATAATAATAATAATAATAAACAACTCATTTTAAGTTCGGCTGCAATGAAATTAAAATATGTATTGAAATATTATGAAATATTTGTTCATTTATTATATTTGTTTTGCACCTGACTCAGTGCGAAAGGCAACTTTTTATTTATTTATTTATTTATTTATTTATTTATTTGTTTGTTTGTTTGTTTGTTTGTTTGTTTGTTTGACATATATACTGCACCATCTGGCATAAAAAGCCACTTTGGGATAACAACAGCCATAAACACAAACAATATATCAACCTCCCCCAAATATCCAACAGTGTGATTAATTAAAAAACACTCTGACAAAACTTTAATTGTAAAACAAAGATACCAATAAAAATAACTAGAGATGGTGGTGGGATGAGGTAGAGCCAAATCTTCCTAACACCTCCCAGGAGAATATTATTTGACACGAATCAGCTCGGGCTTTAGCAACCTCATAAAGGTACACAGTGACAGGACTTGGTGCACCTCCAGGGGAAGTCTATTCCGTAAGGAAGGTGCCACCACTCAAAAAGCATGATTCCTCAAAGAAGCCTCTCATGCTTCTCTGGGAGTGGCCACCTGCTATGCCAAGGCTTGAGAAGATTAGGTAGCGGTGATAGAAGAATGATCATAAATGTAATAAAATACAGCAAAATCAATTATGAGCCTATTTTGGAACTATTCTTTTTAAAAAAACTACTAAGCTACTAAGCCTTGCCTCTTAGGCCTTGCCACCATTGGATCGGTTGTCCGTCCAGCAGTTTACACACCTAAACACTGGCTTCCATCTCTATGGAAGTTGTCACCCAAGGGTAAAAGGACAGTGCTAAGAGGATGATTGTAAAGATGGAGTTCTCTGAAGGTAAATTACCAGTATCTTGTTTCCAAACGTTTAGTAGTTGTGGTACTTAGATACTCAATAATCATATGGACTAGAAATGTGATTTACTGAAATGCTCAGGCTTGCTGATTCTGAGGCAAAATGAAAGGGCTTTCAGCCAGGATGTTATCTAGTATGTTCTCTGCTGGATAACAACTGGAATCCAGGTCTCCAATGTCCATGCAGAACTCTTCAGCCACTGTACTACATTGACTCTTCGTAGAGCCGTTTGCATTTTGCATGCTGATTGTTATGTTGTATTTAAATTAATTGTGTCTTATATTAGTATCACTAACTTATGTTGTCTTAACAATGACTCATACCAATCTGATGAAAACAAATTCCTACCATATCTCCTACAGATACATGATGTGTATTTTGATATATATGACAAATCACTGCACTAGTACTGATAACGTTTTCTCTGACAATAATGACAACACAGTCATTCGCTTTTTGGATTAGTTGATTTACTTTCATTGAAAAGAAAACAATGAATCATTGTGGCTGACTAACTTATTTCTATAGTAATTATTGTACCTGAACATGATAGAGAAAGACAATGAATAAAATCTCCTGGTACTTACATCATACAGTACCACTATGTATGCCACCTTGCTACCATAATTTGTAGGATTATCTCCATTTGTTTTAACTGTCCTGTTATTTGCTATGAAGTACAGATTAATAAGAGTTTTCTTTCACACTTCTTGAAGACTGCATTTTATTATTATCCCTCAATATAGAAAATGAGGTAAAATCATACATGAACATAGATACAGAGTTGTTCACTGGGATGAAATTTGGGAGAAAGCAATAAGAACATAAGAACAGCTTTGCTGGAACAGGCCACAGCCCATCCAGTCCAGTGTTCTGTCTCACACAGTAGCTCACCATTTGCTTCAGGATATTCCCAAGCAGATGTCTTCATCTGCTTAGGGATTCCCTGCAAATGGCATTGAGAGAAATCCAGCCTATCTCTACAACCCAGAGGTTTTCCTTAGGCATCCATAATGATAGCCATTGAAACCCTTGTTCTCCATGAACTTCAATCCTTTCTTAAATCTGTCAATGCTGACCGCTGTCACCACTTCTTCTGGCAGGGAGTTCCATAGCCCAGTGATCCTCTGGATGAAAAAGTACTTAAGAACACATGCAACAAAGCATGTGTGCATGTAGTTCAAGGGTGGCCAAAGTATGAGCCTCCATATATTGCTGGGCTGCAGCTCCCTCCATCCCACACCATTGGCTCTAGTGGCTAGGACTGATGGAAGTTGCCATCTATCAACATGACTTTGCCAATCCCTACTCTGGATAAACCTTGTTTTATGTATGAGAGTCCATTATATTAGACAAACATACCACAGTGCCCATGAAGCTGGGTGTTATCTACATATGACTGATTCCTGGATCAAACAAGTCACTATAAGATACTGAGAACCAATTGCATCCTCATGTTCTTTTCTTTGATGATTTTGTTCTACACAAGACCCGCAGGTCCTTGACATGAGGATAAAGCAATAGATAAGAGAAATGAGATTGGTCCATGTGGAATATCTGTAGGGACTTGACAACATGTTTTTCCTTACTGTGGTACAAGACTAGTTGTTGTACTTTTGACATATCATGAGAAAGCAAGACCTACTGAAAAAGACTGTTGCTGGGAAGAGTGAAGATAGAAGTAAAAGAGGAACACCTAACATGAAATGGTTTGCATTAATAAAGGAAACTACCTCTGAAATATAGCAGAGAGAAGTTAGTTTGCAAGATTAGGACAAGGGTCTTGGTGGCATCCAACAATTCCCATCATTAGTTTACATGGTTACCATAAGTTTAAAACAAGTTAACTAAATGAAGGCAGAGTACACATGTGTAATTGAACCAAATGAAACACCATTTTAATTCTGGGTAACTGAAAGATTCATGACTTGGATAAAAACATTATGTCACCAGTGGGTGGATATCTCTAAGTGGCAGGTTATAGATTGCTGTCCAGAGCAAAGAAAATGCCTGCGTGCTGATACTTGTTGACTTTCTTGGCTTGTTTCTATTATTGTTGTAATTTTCTTCTTAAACGCTTATACTGTAGTGCAAGAAGGGCTTGTTCTCTTTTAGACTGAATAAACTATTCAGTTGTATTGTACAGTACAAAACAGGCTAGTTTACTCTTTTGATAATATTTCCCAATCTGAGAGAAGTAAAGCATTCTACCCTTGTTATTTGATATTACCTTTCCTGACATGTCAAAATAACAAATGGATTAAAGCTTAACCCACATTATTTTATAAAGGGCCACCTAACCACATGTTTTCTTTTGTAGTGCACAAACCTTTTCTGAAGCATTCCGGGCATTTTGAAACTGAATGGCTGCTAACATTTCCTTTTTCTTGGGAAATGTTAATTACATTTGATTTTCCCAGTTGGGATATGAAATTAACATGGTGGGTTTTTTGGGGTTTTTTTTTGTTTTTAATCATTGAGGGATATGTATGCTATAGCTGTGGTGAGCAACAGGTGAGCTTTCTAAAATGTCTTGAAAGATGAACTAAAATGGTTGGAGAAATATTTAAGCTATTGCTGAATGCATTCCTAAATGTGTATTGAAACTGCATAGTGTTGAATCTTAACTTGCCACTTCTCCATAATGTTGCATAGAACTACAATCCTCATATCCTCATCAGGGCTCTTCATTCTTGTAATGTCCCTTTAGTTGGAGCCATATTGTACGTAATCTGTTTCAATAATCTGCTGTTGAAATCCTGGCAGAGCTTTCCTTTTTGAACAAGGTGTGTGTTCCCTTTGTGCTTTGTTCTTAAAGAGAAATGCATCATTTTGACACTGAAGCACTGAATTCCAATGGAGACGGGCATGGGAGAAAGCAAAACACGAATCAGATGGAACTCACAGTCAACAACCTGCATACAGTATTGCCCATGTGCTGTAGTTCTATAGGTGGAAGTGGTTCTCCCAACATCTCAGTTAATGTTTTCATTATAACCTGCTACCTCATCCTTTAACCTGAATATTGCAGGGACTGATTTAAGAAATCAACCCTGAATGTTCACTGGAAGGACAGGTTTTGAAGCTGAGGCTCCAATACCTCACGAGAAGAGAGGATTCTTTTGAATAGTTCCTGATGTTGCGAAAGATGGTAGGCAAAAGGAAAAGGGAACGGCAGAGAATGAGATGGTTGGACCATGTCCTCAGTGCAACCAATATGGATTTGACCAATCTCTGGGAGGCAGTGGAGGATGGGAAGGTCTGGCGTGCTCTGGTCCTTCAGGTCACAAAGAGTCAGACATGACTGAATGGCTGAACAACAACAACAAAAGTAGACTAGAAAAGAGGATAGAACTACTGCATCTTCCCTCCCATCCACAAGCCCCCAGTACAGTAAAAGTCTATGGAGGCAGATGTAGGTAGTCATAAAAATGAGAAAGAAATAGCATTAAGTGGAACACATTACAATGTCAGCTGCAAGACCTTTTCATAGTGGTCTTTTAGCATCAAGTATTAGTTTGATTCCTCGGTGTGAGAATACTACTGTACTTCCAAGAAAAGAATGTATTTTTCTTCATTAACAGGCTTGTGTAGCATAAAGATAGTAGGACAGATGCTTCTTCTTCCTTGAATATTTGCGGTGCCAAGTAGAATGCCAAACACTTATAATTTTTGCTCCATTCCATTGCTTCTTGGTCCACATTGACCCATCAAAGATAGAAGAATGCCAGTGCTGTCATCTGCCCTGTTTCTTCAGAATCTATAGAATCAGCTTCTGCTTTTCCAGCCTGCTGCAACCCTTCAGCTATACTACACAGTTTATCTGTAACTCAGTTCATCAAGATAAATTGCATTGGGGTGGTTTTTAATGTAAGTATTATGTTGGTCAAGTGGATACCTGTTTTCATGGAAAGATATGCCACATATTGATATCAATCTCAAAGCTTCAAGATGAACCGTTGTTCTTTAAAGCGTATGTACCCTCACATGAAAACTTGGTCTTGTTGCCAAATCATGTATGGAAAGACTCTTAGTGTGTGACATTCTGGGAATGCCACAGCCTTTAGAATCAAGGGGGTGAGAAGCTACTTCCAAGGTCACCATCCACAACTGGGATTCAGCTTCCAATATGCTGCAGTCAGCATGGCATTCAGGCTGGCAGATTCTGGGAGTCATGGCCTTCTTGTATCTGGTGGGACCTTCTGCTATATTTCATTTGCGGTATAATCCTTGTACTGAGGGGATAACTCTCTAGATTGGAAGCTAGAGATCAGCAGTTACTCCCAGAAGATAAGCCAGGCTATGTAGCTTTGGGCAAGCTGCACAGCACCTGCAGAAGAAGGGACTGGTAACCCACTTCTCTGTATTTTATACTAGAAAACCCTCAGAAGGGCCCCCATAAGTCAGAATTTATGGCACACAATTATTAATCATAATCTTCTAAATGAGAAAAAAAGCTACAGACTATATTACACGTGGTTATGTAGATCTGAATGATACGTGATTTGGCCTCATACAGCCTCTAATTAGCTCTCCATGGCCTTTTGTTACTATGAGTACAAACATTCCACTTTTTCGCTTTATTCAAACCTGATAATGGTTCCTTCTCCTTCCCTCTTCCTACAGATGAAATTTAGGGCTCATTTTACCTCATTTCATTGCTCTGTATGTGGACAAAGCCTGCATTTGCCTGCCAAATGCAATAAGGAAGCACTTGTGATCACAAAAGATTCTGGAAAAGCTATCAAATGTTACAAAGCAAGTAAACATCTTAAGCAGAAACGAGGGCTTAGTGTTTGAAAATGGGCTAATCTTAACATTTGTTGTTATTAATTATTTTTCAATCATCCCCAACACAAAACATTGTATTCAACTAGTTTTACACCAACATTTGCAGATCTTAGAGATCTGTTCAGGATCCTGGATGCTATAGCCTGAAGAAAAGAGAAAAAAATCCAAGCTCTAAGTAGAAGGATATTGATTGGTGTGTTATTTACTTTTTTATACAGTATTTATATCCCACCTTTTATACAAAGTAGTGTATAGAGCAGTGATGGTGAACCTTTTAGAGACGGAGTGCCCAAACTGTGATTCAAAACCTACTAATTTTTCACAAAGTGCCAATACAGCAATTTAACCTGAATACAGGTGGCTGTGAAGGGGCGATGTCAGGTGCCCACAGAAAGGGCTCCGAGTGCCACCACTGGCACCCATTGCGTAGGTTCACCAACACTGGTATAGAGGGTTTCCTATTTTTATTAAGTCACCTCACAATGATGCTGTGATGTGACTTAAACTGAGAAATAGTAGCTTAAAGTAATCCAATGAGCTTTGTGGTTGAAGTGATCCAAATCTTGAGGAGGGTGATGTACAAAAGAGGGCAAGACTGAAACAGCTATTGAGTTTTTGTAACTGGCTGTTGAAGAAGGTTTTTTATAAAAACAAAACTAGGAATACTTTTGCACAGTACTTTGATACTAACATTATGCTGTTATTTTACCCATTTTCAAAAATTGTGTCTTTTGATAATCCAATTTTGTCCTAATTCCTGGAGAAAGGCAGACTTGAAAGAAAGTAAAATTTAAAAAAAATTGAAATTCCATATTTCTTGTGATTATAAAAAGTTCAAAAGCCACTTTTTCCCATTTGTATTGGATCCTTTTATCTGTTGTAACACTCTAATCGGGTTAAAGGGAAGATGTGGCCATCCAGATATTGACAGCCTGTGATTTCCATCAGTTTTAGCCAGGTGCATCAGTGGGGAAGGATGATGAGTACTGATGTTCAACAGCATTCAGAAGGCCAGATGCTGTCCACTTCTGCTCTTAATGACTGCACCACTACTCATTAATGCTACAAATTGACGATTATTCCACAATTGAGACAATTGGTCAATACCTGGACTTGATAACATGGAAACCTTAGGAAAATGCTTTACCTGCTGACAAATTGGTTCCAACCTATGGTCAACCTATGAACTATTTAACTTCAAAGTGTCCTGTTCAGGTGTTGGAGACTTAAGGTTGTGGTTTCCTTTTTTTGAGCCAATTCATATTGTATTTAGTCTTCCTCTTTTTCCTGTTGCCTTCAACTTCTACCAGTGTTACATTCTTTTCCAGTAAGTCCTGCCTTCTCATGATATACACAAAATATGATAGCCTCTGTTTTGTCATCGTTTTTGCTTCTAGAGAGTTCAGGCTTGATTTGATCTAACACCCATTTATGTGTCTTTCTGATAGTCCAGAGCAGTGGTTCTCAACTTGGGGGTCCCCAGATGTTCCTGGACTGCAACTCCCAGAAGTCTTCATCACTAGCTGAGCTAGCCAGCTTTTCTAGTCTTCAAACCATTATGCCTGCTTTTGAGCAAACAATATTATTGGGTCCTAGTTACCTTGAAGATTGAATCTCGCAGTAAGAACCTGCTTGGGTGCTAAGGTCATGAAGAGAGGGCTTTCTCTCCATCCCACCACCCTCACAGGTATGTCTTCTTGTGGGAACATATGAAAGGGCCTTCTCTGTTGCTGCTCTCAGACTTTGGAACTCCCTCCCCCTGGAGGCCAGGACTGCCCCATCTCTGCCGATTTTCCAGAAGCAGGCAAAGACCTTCCTCTTCAGGCAAGCTTTCCCTGAATGAGGGACTACCTACTGTGTCTTTATATGAATCTACCATACATGGCTACACAGACATTGTGTTTATAACCACTTATAATGATGAAGTAATTTTGCTTACTAGAGAAGCAGGTGCAATCAGTAAAACATTTATGAGTGGTACCCCTTGCCCCACATTTGGTGCCAAGACTGTGTTCTATATTTAATGGAACAATCTGTAAGATGGGAATGTAACCCTAAAAACATCCAGATTGGCAAAGGCCCATTCAGATGTCCTTGGTGAAGGAAGCTGGAAGACAAGACAAACAGTGGAAGATCTGCAGTGAATATTGGGCACCAGGACTGAGCTCTGTACTGCTTGCATCTCTCTGAAGGAGGAGCACTGTGCTGGTTCCAGCCCTTGCTTGCTGAGGATTACTAAAGCAACAGATGTGTTAGACTAGCTCTGAGGTTATAAAACAATTGGTTATATTTATCAGGCCATACAAGTGGCTTGGGCAACCAAAACTGTATTCAGCCTTAAAATAAATACATGTGACCCAATTAATGAACGAATACCTCAGTGGTTATTGTATGGCACTGTTAGAAGTTGGCTTTATCTATAAAATGTACATAAAGATGCATAAGCTAACATTTACTTTCAGAAAAAGGTTACGAGAAAGCCTGCAAAGGGTAGCTAGCTACTCTCTGGGAACTCCACTGTGTATTCTAACATAGATTTACCTCAGTTCTGTTCTGATCCTTCGATTTTGGCTGTTATAATTGCAGAGCTCAGAAAACTTTGTTTCCGATAACAGTTCCCAAGTTCCCCTCAGTAGCATGGTCTAGAAGATTTCTGAACTCTGCATAAGCGATACAGTAGCAGTTTTAAAGAAAAAGGTCTTAAAATGATTAATTTATACAAGTGACACAAGTAGTTGTTTCTCAATGCAAGCACACTGCTAATTTCAAACAAGGTTTTGTTTGTTTTGCATACTTGTAAAATTACTTTTCTAGCTTTGACTAGTCATAGGATGGGGAGGACCCATAACTCAATGGCAAAGCTTAAGAATGACAGGTAAGCATCATGCTCTCATTCAGCTTTTCAGTACTTTCCCCAGAAAGATCTCTTAACAGCAGAGTGGCAAAAACTTGAGGCTTTAAAGTTCACTGGCAGTCATAACAAACAAGGGTGACTCTAACAAACCAGTGATATGGCCTGGCATTAAACAGTGACTTATATTCATATAGTTCAGTGGCATTTATTTTCATAACCCACACAAAACAACATTTGTAAATTCTGTGAACACATCTTTTAGAAGGCTTGAGGAAGTATCGTACCTCTCCTCCTAGAATGCGGTTACACTGATGATTTGTATAAATTTCAACTCCAATGCTTTTGAAACCGAATTCAAGCCACATGGTTTTTGTTTTGTTGTGCACATTCACTTTTGAAAAGGCTTACTCCAATGTTAAACTGGACATAAACCTCTTCTGGAAGCTGAACACGTCTAATTTTAAATCACTTGCAATATTGTTTAGAAAGTTTTAGGCTTCCATTGAATTGCTTGCATTTCTTTTTACTGCATTCCTTGTTTGTATTAATTTTTGTTTATATAAAAATTAAATGGCAAAGTAATGAATCAACATTCTGTCTGTCTATCTATCTATCTATCTATCTATCTATCTATCTATCTATCTATCTATCTATCTATCTATCTATCTATCTATCTATCTACCTACCTACCTACCTACCTACCTACCTACCTACCTACCCTGTTTTCCCGAAAATAAGACATCCCCAGAAAATAAGACCTACTTACAGTTTTGCCTCTTATAAGGCATCCCCAGAAAATAAGACCTCCATGAACATAAGGCCTCCCTGATAATAAGCCTCCCCAAAGCTACTGGACTCTGGACCGTAGCGATGGGCACCGCCGCGCAGCTCACTGTTGGCCGCAGCGCAGCCGGAGCAGACAGGAACTGTGAGGTCTTCTTTAATCAGAGAGCCCACGGCGCCACCAGGACAAGCTGCTGTCTGCTGCTCGCTCTGCCCTGACAGAGTCTGGCTGACTCACAATTAGACAGTGAGTCGTGTGGGGCAGAAGTTGGGCACATTGTGTGGAAACACAGGGGTGACTGAGGTAGGGGGGAAATGTATGATAAAGGGGTTGGGGGATGTCTGGTGAAGGTATCCACTGGCATGGGGGTTGGGGGAGGGGGATCACTTAAAATGATCACGGAAAAATAAGACATCCCCTGAAAATAAGACCTAGCGCATCTTTGGGAGCAAAAATTAATATAAGAAACTGTCTTATTTTTGGGGAAACAGGGGTATCACTTGTTATGGCAGGTGCAGAAAGCTGTGATGCCAGGTTGCTGCAGCTGAACAGGCACCACACTGGGCGTTGCACACTAACCCAGGCCATTGCATCCTAGAACACTATGCTGCTGCTCTTGACTGGCTCCTGGAACCATAACACAGCAGATCCAGCTGGTCTGCAGGTAGTCTCTTCCTGTGTTGCCTCCCAGCTCCCTCCTTGCCCATCCTGCTGCAGAATTTGCCAGAATTTCCATTCCTGGATGTGAGACAGTGCTAATTGCACCAAGGGCCCACGTTGCTAATCACAATTCTGCATCTAATGCTTCGATTTGGCTCCTTACATGTTGGCAGATATGTTAGATTAGTTGGCCAACCAATTATATGTGTGCTTATTTCCAGGACTACGGCAGTGCACCCACAAATGCCACCTGGGTTGCAATTGATGAGAAAATAGCATGGGCAAATGGGATGAAATCAGTTCTGACGTTCCTGATGTTTTTCTTACTTAGATTTGCAGTGGAACATTTTTTAGTTCATATGTACATCAACTCAAGTTACATAGTAAACATGCAATTCAGGAAGAGCGCAAGGCGATAAATCTTTAGTCAACATGTAAGCTTTCATATGACAAGTGCTACCATACGGCCATTGATCCCCACGAATTCAGTTCAGTGTTTCATTACATTTTTAGCTGTAGCAAGACTTCTGAACTTTGGATGACACTCCGAAAGTTTATAAAAACCAGGCATTCTGTATATACAACAACAATGCCCGTTCTTTCATTTGACGGCAGACCAATGTTTGTTGATGATGTTGTCCACATCCAGCTGAAAATACTTGAGATTTCACAATCATTATCAAGTAATTGACTAGCTACTTTGCTCGCATAACAGCTGATACTTCCTTTCTCAGGCTGAAAATAAGCATAAATCAGCTAGTATTTTGAGATGAAGATTGCAGCATGAAACAAACCCTTAAAAGAGGCTTTGAGGGTGCACAGTGCTATCTATGCTCAGTTCTATTGCAGGGCATATGGTTATGGACCTAAACACAGATTACAAGGGGGAAAAAGGTAGAAGCATTTGAAATGTGACTTTACTGGAGGTTGTTAAACATTTATTCTGCTGAGAGAGTGATCAGCGAAGAAATACAAAGGCGAAGGAATGAAGATGGAGCAATAGTAAAAAATATAAAGTACTGTACAATAAGCTAGAACACTGAAACATCCTTGGAAACTAGTTTGGAAACAACAATACATAATAATTTCATAGCTTCTGCATCTGAAACCTGAATAGGTATGATGATATCCAGATTCTAGTAGGAGATAAATCACTGGGAAAACCCAGATTGCATTCCTTACCACATAATCACTTTGTGTAGGTTCTTTCCTACATTTTTTGAATTTCACACTGCATTTTTGGTCAACAGACATCCAGACAGGCAGCCATTCCTCTTTGTAAACTGAAAACACAAGAACAAATAGAAGGTGGAAGTCTAATTAATGGAAAAGGAAAGAATATGCATCTTGCTTCTCTGGTTGATCAGACAGCCACCACTGCTATGCTGCACTGCAAGGCTGACAATAAAATGTAAAAGAAAGGCTGAGACTCAATATACCTTATACTGTTTAACTCTCTTGCAGCTTTTCCCCCACTGGGATGAAAAAACCCTCTTCCTCCTAGAATCTTGCTGATGCTATGCTTCCTTAATATATTGTTATCAGCTATTGTTGCAAGATGTTATCTCTCTGTAAGCTAGACAGATGTATGGTAAACCCCGTAGTTTGCTCCACTGATTATATGCAGTGGCACATAAAGGGAGATATGTGAAAGACCGTATGGTGCAGTAAGGAAGTCCTTTCACCAGATCTCAGATGTATGTGGACAGACTATGATTATTCACTGATACCAAGCAAGACCTGCAAGAAAACACTGTTGCATGCTGTGCTGCTGTTCTGGATTCCAGATGGGACCTTTCCATTCCATTGCCACCATTTTATATCCCTCATCCTCAGCTAATCAGCCACTACTGTGCATCCATTGAACCTCTTCAGTCTTTGCTGAGCAGCTTTGGTGGCCCTCTCTAAGAGGTCATAGTAACATATAGAAGTTAGTCTTGAAGGTGTCATGGCTTTTGTCTTCCTCATTATTTTATTTTATTTTTTTATTTCATTTCTTTACCTGACAAAAAACTTTCCCTCTATTTATTCATTTATAACTGCATTTGGCAATAGGGCTTAAAACTCCCCAGGCAGCTGTGAGGGCTAAGGTTTTAGAAAAATACAGGTTAGTACTTTTTAAATTCATCTTGCAAATAATTCTAGGGAGGTAGCCATCTTAGTCCATGCATTGAAAATCTACAAAAAAAGGCTTATGTTGTCTAAGATATGTTTCAAAAAAGATGGTATTTTTCAAAACCATTTCATAAAATAGGCTGTTTTAAAAAACAGCCTATTTTATGAGATGAAGAGGATCAAGTGGATTACGGCTTGTCAAAGCTTTTTAGCTGCTGAAGTGCCATAAGACTATTGATTTGGGTAGGGTCATACCTCCTAAAATCTCTACCCACCATGACCACTGGTTCCATTGGCTGGTGAATTCTAAAAGCCATAGTTCAAAAAAAAAGTTCTCTGAGCTCTAATGAAGACCTTTCTTTTCAGGCAGGCTTTTCCTTAGTGACTTTCAGTGTGTGGGTATTCTTTTTCTAGTGTCCAAAAACTAATATACTTAAATGAAACCAACAGCTATAAAAAGAATTGATTCTTTTTAATGTTAATGTTGTCCTCTGCCTTAACATTTTATATGTCTTCATGAATACAGAGTTATGCTGTGTGAGAAATGCAGGAACCAGGTATGTATCTAAGAATTTGTACACTCTAGCCATGACAGGTGTGGACTCTTGAGTGAAGAAATGCTTGATTGGAACAATAACCTCATTTATTAACTCATTCATCGTGAGGCAATCAATTTTCTTTAGGCCTCAATGCTTTTTTTGTAATACCCCACCCCCATTTTCTACTTCACATGGGGTTATTGAGATAATATTTATACAGTAAATATACAGGAAGCTGGATATTAATAACAGAGAGTGAAACAACCTGTGATGTGACAAGAAGGAAACAATATACAAGATGATACTGGCAGAGAGGGGAGGAGAATTTTCTGCTCTTAAGCTAAATATTTCTCCCAAAACCTGCTGTTTTGCCAAGGGGGCAGGACAAAGCAAGGCCATAATGTTTAAGGTTTCCCTTCAGATTTCTGTGAGTAGAGTCATAAGTGTAGGTTGCCCTGAGTCAGTACCTGTTGAGACTTTGACAAATGGCGGTTTAGCAGCCACAGTAGTCATATTTATAGTGGTACCTCATCAGATGAATCACCCATAAAACAAAAAACTTGTATGATGAATGAAATTTCTGGGAATAGGCATGTTTTGTAAGACAATTTCCCCCCTATGCGTTACATTCATCTTACCAAGCAACACCCGACCCCTGGCATCAGGGGGAGCTTTCTGAGGGAGGGGGCAGTGGTGGCAGCAGGGCTGGGCGAGGATCACTGTGCCCCTGCTTCGCCCACCATCTTGGTGGGCAAAGCAGGGACCCAGAGATCCTTGCCCAGCCCTACTGTCACCGCTTCCCTCAGCTTCCCTCCATTGCCAGGGGTGTTTGTGGGGGAAGTGGCGACAGATCACTGCCACCACCACTTAACTTGTAAACATCCTGGGCTGTTAAGACAAGGATCACTGGGTCCCTGCTTTGCCCACCACATTGGTCGACGAAGCAGGGACCCGGTGATCATTGACCAGCCTGGGCTGTTGCCGAGGGGAGCTTTTCTTCTGTCCCCACCTGGCAAAGAAAAGGAAATGCTTCCCCCTTTTCTGGATTCACTGATAGCAGAAGGCTGCTCCCGCACAGCCCACAGACAGCTTGTAGCTGTCAAAATAAGTGGTGTGTTGACTGCAGGGGGTACAGTCTTCTGCATCCCGGTGATTAAGGGGGTTTGGAGCAGCCTTTCCATAGGAATGCATTGAAAATCTATTAGTCCTTTCCCTCCAGAACGGATGAATTAGTTTTCAATGTACAGTATTCCTATGGGAAACCACGTTTTGCAGGACAAGTTTTTGATAAGACCAATTGCCCCATAGAACAAATTAAATTTTTCTTATTAGATACTACTGTATTTGGAAACTCATGCAACCGACAAAGGTACAGATGATTTGAACATATGGGAATATCCCCCAGTATTTATTTCCATTAGTTCCCCAACCAGCCAAGGATAGTACATGAGCTCAGGCTGTTTGCAGGGCATATTTTTGTGGTGCAGTCTGGTGTGGTCTGAATATGGTAAGTTGAAGTCAGGGGAATTGCAATATGCCATTTGATGGAATCCTCACATCCAAATGTCATATCGAATGCAAGCGTCCCTCCAGATTCTTCCACTGTCAATTGAACACTCCACCTGCTGCCTCTGTGCTAAACCATTTTTGCCTGCACTAGCCCATAGCTGATGCACGAAATAACTTAGATTAAATTTCTCCCATTTGGGGCTCCTTGCAACTGCAGAGGGGAAGGGGGCTTGTTTAATTTGCTAATATCTTGATGTGACCCATTTATTAAGCCTCTTCATGATACTGGAAATTCAAATTCTGACAGCTGCAGGACTTGATTTTAGTTGTTTTCCAGCATTCATATGCAAAGGGACCGGACTAAAGTAGAACACACCAACCCACACCAAAGAATTTGAAGCCCCTGACATGGACACAACAAGGTGTGGATTGGGTTGATGTGGGGTAAATTTCTCTGTTCTATTTTTTTTGTCATGAGGTCACAGGTAAAAAAGAGTAAAATAATAATCCACCTCCACCATGTACCACCTGTACAATTCTATGAACAAAGTAGAACATGAGCATTCCTCCTGCAACCAGCCTTGGTGTCAGCATAAAAGAAAAGAAAGAAAGAAAACTACAGTTCTGTCCAGATTAAGAAAACTGTAGGTTGTTTGAATTTTGAGCCCTTGAAGTTCTTGGTGGTTTCGCTAGAATTCTGATACAGGACCAGTAAATTCTAGGTCTAGGACATCTGAGGGACTGTTTAATGGAATACCATCAGTATCTCTGAAAATCGGACATACTTTGCAGTATAGCAATAAATTCACAAAGGATACTCAATGTAGGAGAGTGCTGTGCCTTCAAAACTTCTAAATGTGTGAAGACTTTGGATGAAAGAAATGCTGCCTTTCCTTTAGGATAAAGAACAGGTACAGGCGAGCAGAACATAAGCTGCTTCCGGACAACACTGTGCATTTGCTATAACCCTTCTTGTGTTTTCTTCCATTTTCTTCTTAAAATAAAATAAAATAAAATATCTAACAAATAGAGATCCTGCCTTCAACCCAGCCTGTTTACGTAGAACTGTTCACATAGAAGCATTTTTAGTTCAGGGAATAGCAAGGGTGAAAGATTTGACCATCATTCCATGGGTACATACATAACACTTCATTCATGATTCAGTCAGCACCTTCATTCATGATTCAGCTAAAGATGAGTTCAGTTGATGAGAAAACTGCACATCTGATCACAGTGGAAAGGGTTTCTTTGCCATAAATGATCTTTCTTAAAGTTTCTCTTCTGTTCATCAGTGAATCCAGGCTGGCCCCCAAAAAGTAGTAGTCCTATTGTTCAACCCAAAAGATCCAGCTTGGGCACAGGTTGGGATCAGGCTGGAGCGCTGTTGGCCATTCGGCATATGATTGCCAGAAAATATCTCTCACTGGATCAAACTAAAAGCAGCCCAAAATATGGGCTACATGACCATGTGCTCACTTTCTAATTGTGCTGTAAGTAGAGCTATTATTATTGCATTAGTGACATGGACTAAAGATATTTCCTGTAGCTCCTTGCACACAGATACATATGTCAGGTGTCATTTAATGGATATATTTGCTTGTCAGTTTAAATGTAAAACCTGGAAAGAGGAGAGGAGAGATTTAGTTTGAAATTGACCTTTTATGTCTCAAAAATGACTTTAATCAGGGGCTTTGTTTATTCGTGCAGGATGCAGGCAGTTTATTCTGAGACTAAGAGGAAGTCTTTTTTGTGATTAATGAAAATACTTCCTAGTAAAGTATTTCCCAGCTGCCTAGATGCCCTAAGCACCTCTGATCTCGCCTGATTTCAGAAGCTAAGCAGGGTCGGGCCTGGCTAGTACTTGGATGGGAGACCACCAGGGAATACCAGGTGTTGTAGGCACCTGGAGTAGGAACTGGCAAGCCACTCCAGCAATCCTGCCAAGAAAACTCCATGGACATGGAGTCACGAAGAGTCGGTCACGACTGTAATGACACAACACACACAAAGTATTTCCCAGATGCTGCGGTGGCTTTTTCCTGATCTCGCTGTAGGCTTTCTTTTGAGACTGCTGATGGCTTCCACTAGCACCAAAGGAATGGCTGCTCATATTTGCCGTTAGTCCACAGGAAACCCATGTACACTTCTTTCTCAGTTTCTGAATAATCTGGTAATTTCAGAAATGTTCGGCCAAAGTGATTGAATGGCAGAATTTCCCTCACTGTTACTGTCACCTGGTGTTACTGCTTCCTCCGTTGTCATACCTGGCATGAACGAATGAGCACTTCAGTGTCGTTCTGGATCTTCTGCTGGCTTATTCACTATTTAACAGCTGGCGTTTACCTGTTCATCTGTGTGGCACTTGGACTTATTTGCCTTTTTACTTTCTTTCAAAAAAAAAAAAAAACCTGAGGGAGTAATTTGCCTTATGTACTCAAGGGCACTTATTCATAAATAAGAGCTTTCCCTCACTAATTTTATGTATTTTGGCTGTGTGCTCAAGTACGTCTGGATGTAAAAGCAAATATTTTTAAACTGTATTGCAAGCCATTTGGTACTTAAGGTTATTTTCATTAGGGATGGATATGTGTGGCCGTAGGAGCTGTTGTTGTAGTGTTATCCTTGGAAAGTGTTGCGAAATGTGACATTTTCTCATCCTGCCATAGGGCAGACAGTTTGAAAGCAGCTGCTTGGAGGCCATATGTAGTGCCAGTTCATCTGGGCATCCTGTGTCAAGGGGAAGATGGCGGCTCGAGGTCCTTAAAGGTTGGTAGTGGAATGCCATTCTGATCAGGCTTTTATTGCACCATGGCTCTGCCTTGAGAACAGAGTTTCTTTTCCCTTCTCATTCACCTATGTCATAAAACCAAACATTGTCACATTCTTTTCCATACAAGTTACAAAATGTTTCTCTCTTTGGGTAAAAAGTTCTACTGAAGTCCCAGTGGTCACCAGTCCTAATATTTCGTGTACAGGGTTTCTTTAAAACCTTCTACCTATTTTTGCTTTAGACTTTGCCTTGCATTTGTCATCTTGCTGTCCTTTGCCTGGAAGTACAGTGATCCCCCGCCTATCACTGGGTTTAGGGACCTGACCTGACCCGCAATAATTGAAAATCTGCGATATGCAGATGCAGGTCGAGTCAGGCCTGGGGGGACCTAGCTGGGGGCTCTTATACTTACCCCCAGCCTGGCCCTACCCCAAACGGGACTGTGAGAGCATTCCCGGGCCTTCTGAAGGCCCCAAAAGGGCCTCCCTGCAAACTGGAAGCGCCTTCTGGTAAACCGGAAATCATTTCTGAGGCCTCCGACAGGCCTAGAAAGGCTCTCGAAGGCCTCAGAAATGATTTTCAGGGATCCGGAAGTCACTTCCGGTTCACAGGGAGGCCCTTTTGGGGCCTCCAGAAGGCTCAGGAAGGCCCTCACATGCCTGTTCAGGGAAGCTCCAGTCCTGGGGTAAGTATGGGAGGCTTGAAACAGGACTTTTCCCCCTTACCCTAGGGGGCCTTTTTCATATACTGTGATCCCGCGATATAGCGGGACCGCAATACATGAACCGCAAAAGGGCGGGGGACCACTGTATAATGAATGTTGCAGAGTCTTTATTTCAGAGTAACGCCTGAATCTAACCAAAACAGGAAACAAACAACAAGCAAAGAAATGCATCTCTCCATCAGTATGCTGTTATGTCTTTACAATAAATATATTGCCCCAAAATTGAAACAGATGTTGATGATAACCAATATTGTACTGCTTTTTGAGACATTTATTTAGGACTGCTTGATACTTCAGTGGCTTAGGTCTCTGGCTTTGGAACAAGAGGTTGGGGGTTCTGTTGTCCAGAATAATAGTTGTTGTTGTTGTTTGTCTGTTTGTTTGTTTTGCTGGTAAGTATAGAGTCTAAAAAGGTTTCACATGCAGAGCAAGCATAAAATAAGCAAAAATTCATGTAATGCCAGAATTTTTTTGCAAAACCTTAATAAACAGAATGCCTGACATGTTTCATTGAAACCTTTCTCAGAGGCATTGCAATGCAACCTTATTAACCAGCAGCACCCACTAAACTGAATTTTCCTTTCTCTGAGGACGGTATTAGCAAAATGTGTTGGACATTCTACATTTTATTAAAGATATGTGTATGTTTTTAGCACATTGCAGCCAACTCCTGCAATTAATTTCTAGTCAGCATTTGGATTTTTCACCATTTCCCCCCATGTTTTCCTCAAAGTGTATAGTTCCCAATTCCTAAAGAGTTTATTCAGGCAGAACAATAATGGTGAGTGATTTCTCCATATAGTCATCTGAAATTACCCAGTTTACCTCTCCTCCTCCTCTTCCCCAACTCCCCAGGATGGGGCATCCCACCAAGCTCATTTCATTAAATGAGAATAAAGGCCCAAGAGTGTTAACATTTGACTTCTAAAAGATTTGTGCATTAATTTATTTCTTTACTTAAAATATTTCTTTATTACCCTTCAAGCAAAGTTCATGAAATGAATATATAAACGGTGAAAGCAAAAAAGCCAATATAAGCAATTCCAACAATTCTCTTCTGGACAAAATGCTTCTCGATTGTTCCCATGTCACCACTTGGGGGAGAAAGGGGTCATATCTGCTGACATATCAGTAACTAGGTAGTAGACAGATCAACAGGTTTTCTATCTATTTGTCTATATCCCTCTTTGGTTCTTGATGGTGGTGGTTGTTGGGAGAGGGTGATGGACATACACACTGTGGTGCAAAATCTGGGTCGCCAATTTGAATCATTTTTATGATATATGAAATCAGATTAAAAAGTGAGTGTGGAATAGCAAACAAGAGATGTCTTTCTGTGGATATTTCATCAGATTCCAAATATAACCTTTATCTGAAAAATGAGACCACACATGATGTTGTAACATAGTAAGAAACCTTATGACACCAGAATTTCTAATTATGTGTCAACTTTTCTTCATCTCAGGCCAAACTCTCACTCACATGCAAGTTATTGGTTGAGGGTGCTACACAATCTTTTACAAATCGTTTTAAAATGGGAACCCTGGGAGCTCTAGCTTCCTATATTCCACTCTCCAGTATTTCATTCCAAGAATGAAATGTCTGCAGCAAAAAGCTAAAATAAAGCCCCACACAGCCATAGCTATAGGGAGATGCTCTGGCTGCTGGCACATTGTCCTGAAAGTGCCTTTGAGATTTTGTTCTGCACCCTCTCATTCTCGTTCTAGCTGCCACTCATAGCTACTCACTGTCACTCACCACTGAGAAATCGTTCCCCACATTGAGGTGACATGGGTGACAGGGGCAAAAGCCACATTCTTCTGCTGTGGTATGATTTTTAATATTTTCAAAAGTTTTTTTCAGACTAGGATAGTGCTAGATCAGTGTTACAGATTAAAATATGCACATAACGCCTTGGACTGCAAGGCAACCTTTCTGTCCTCCTTCTTTTCCCCTCTTCCTTGACTGGAAGCCATCTCCTCCAGCTGATCCACTTCCCTGGAGGAAAGAGCAAGCAGGCCAGAGGGAGTAGAAGTGATTTATCCAGGTCTCTTGTCATGTTTTAATATCAGTTTTGTAATGTTTTTATATTTTTCAAGCTAGGATTAGCTTTAAATCAGTGTTATAAGTGGGAAAAATATATATTACAGATTGAACAGCAAGGTTACCCTGCAGCCCAGAACCCTGTGATCCTGGCATCGAGTCCAACACTTGACAATCTGCACAGATGCAATTTACTCCAACACAGGTGAGTGCACATGAAAAAACTATTCAAAATAAATTACCTTCATAGTCAAGTTAAGACTATGGGGTCAAATCAACCAATGCATGGAACCTTGATGTCATGGATTTCGTTTATTTTTGGTATATTTGCACCTTACCATGAGATGTTTAAAAAGTATTTTTTTAAATTTTTGGTCCACCCATTTCTGAGATATTGTATTTTCAAAATTGCAAAAAAATAAAATATGCTAAAATTCACTACCCACCATAATTTTAAATGTCATTTAATAGATACCTGTGACAGCTGTAGATCCCGGACAGGTATCATTTTAAAGCTTATGAATAGGGATTTTATTTGATATATAACATGATGTGATTGTGCATTTTCAAAAAAAATTGCACATTTAAATAATTATAAAATTTGAATTTTTAGAAAAGCAGAATTTTAAAAATTTTAAAAAAACTCACAGTTAAAGATACATATTTTGTAGCCAATCACTCCAAATTTCAGGATGGTATCTCAATGGCAGTGACAAGGAATTAAATTGATTTAGCCCCAAAAATAGACCAAAATTTTGTGAGTTTTGGCATTTTGTGTGGGAACCCAGAACAAATAATATGAGTTTCCATTATTTCTTAAGGTGAAATTTGCTTTGATATCAGAGTGTTTTAGTTTACAAGCACATTTCTGGAATGGATTATGCTCATAAACCAAGGTATTACTGTATCAGATGCTTTTGGACATGAGTTCAACAAGCATCTTTGTCTTTAATTGAAATATAATCTTTCAGGAGTCTGAGTATTTCAACCCTGATGCATCTTTTAACCACTTAAATGCCTCTTTGACCTTCATTGGTGAGTCTCTAGTGTGTAAGAAGAAAGTATTAAAACTGCAAAGAAAAGATGGGGACGATTAACCTACAAAGAGTTATGTTGAAATTCTGAAGGTTATATAAATGAGGAAGAAAGTAACTGTTGTGATACAGAAATTATTCAGTGACTAAAGGAGAATTTCAAACTTGCAAACAAAAGTAAAAAGCTCATGATTTTTCACAATTTTACCAGAAAGCTGGTCATGTAAGAAGCACAGAAAGTGAATTCAGAGTAAGTAACGACATTGCAAGGAAGGCAAAGAAACTTATGAAAGAGAAAGGAATTTTGTCCTCACCTAATCCCAAACCTGGAAAAATTTTATCTGAAGACACAGTCAACTTAGTAAAGGAATTGTATCACAATGAAGAAGTCAGAAGGCAAATATCTGGCAAGAAAGATTATATTTCAATCAATGGCAAAGACTGTTGTCAAACTCATGTCCAAAAAAATCTGATACTTAGTAATCTTAGAGAAATTTGCCAATTGTTTAACTCCAAGTACCCATCTGAAAAGATGGGATTTCCCCCCCAAATTTGCTGAGTTAAGACTAAGGAACTGCATTATAGCAGAAGCTAGATAGACTCTCAGTGTGTGTGTGTGTGTGTGTGTGTGTGTGTGTGTGTGTGTGTGTGTGAGAGAGAGAGAGAGAGAGAGAGAAAGAGAGAGAGAGAGAGAGAGAGAGAGAAAATACCAGCTAACCCCACAGGAGATGACAAGAGCATCCCACATGCTAGCCAATGGTGGCGGGGGGGGGGAGGTTCTTAATCATTAGGAATAGAATTTTTGGTCTATTTCTGGGAAAATTTATAATGTTTTTTGGCGTAGTGTTAGGTATCCGAGACTCAGGAAGCATCCCCCAGACTCCCTTCAGGGGTTTGGCACCAGCTCACCAACCCTGAAAGCCCTGAAAAAGGCCAATATAAAGGCTCAACTGAAGCTATGAACTTTTAGACTGTACGTTCCTCACACTGATACAAGTTGGATGAAATGGCCACAAAAGCTCACATCTTGTATGATGAATGTTTTAGTGGTCTTGCTTTTGTCTTAAAAGTGGCTGCATTTTGCAGTTTTCATAAGGACTTATATTAACAGTATATGTATATTGAAATATGCTATTGAAGTCATGGAGAGCATCTTTTAGCCAATTAAGATTTTTAATGACTATGCAAGGTAAGAGGTGGGTGAACTAAAATTTCCAGCCCCGACAGCTTCACAAGTCCTTCTTAGAAAAGATGGCAGAGAAGCAAAGGTGTAGATTTGATTAGATCTGAAGACCTGCACAAATGGCTAGTTGGTAAACTACTGGTAGGTCACAGATTCAAGAAAGGAGCCAGCACCAGCTTTGGACATTTGTGATTCTGCCTTTGTGTGAAAGAGATTCGGTTTAATGAAGCACATATGGCCTCGTTCTTTTGCAATCACAATGCCAGCGCTAATGTCCAGTTCTTTGTCACCAGAATAACAATATGTCAGTACCCAGCTTTTGAAATGTGAGCAGACTTGGAAAGTTGGTTTAACCTAGACAGGTTTTTGAAAAGACATATTATACTCGATGTCATATGCATTCAGCCTGAGATTTAGCCAACTGCACAGACACATTAATTATAGCCACTTGGCTCCATCTAAGTTCCAGGAAATAAACAGTGTTCAATCAATAATTGCCATTGCAAAAAAAAAAAAAAAAAAAAAAAAACCTGGCACAAGAATTGCATGGCATTTAAATTAATCTCCACATGCAAGCTGCATATACAACATTCCATCTTAGTGTAGTTTTCTTGTTGAGCATGAATAGCTGGCATATGATCAGTGAGTGCATACAGACCAGCAAACAGATGAAGAACCCTTCAAAAGTGACAAGTCCAGTGCTCTGCAAGTCCAGTGGCTTAATCCAGCATCATTTTAGCGCACAGCCACCAACCTCCTTGCTCCTCCTTGCTCCCCAATACAGGTTTCAGCATTGCCCGAATACCCACTCTGGATCATCAGTCCCCAAACTTTTTGGAACCAGGGGCCAATTTTCTCACTGCAAAGGGGCTTTCCCCTGTGTTTATGTGTTCACCCGTGAGTCATGCACATGCGCACACATTTCCCCACTCTCACTGATTCCATCGCAACCGACACAAAAAACGGTGGTGATGGGTGCGTGAGGGAGAAAAAGTCACCCACACAGAAGGGCTGAGAAGTATGTTTGCCAATTCACGGACGTGCCTTATGAGGAACATGGCTGGCTGTGTGACACGGTTCCTAAGAGGCTGGAGACCAGTATCAGTCTGGGGGTTGGGGGTCCCTGCTGTATATGGTTTCAAGGCCCTCCAAATAAATTTTTGAGGATGCCCAAACTCTGAGGAGAGGGACAATGGCCTCCCTTTCCATTGACAGCAGCTGTTCAGCAGTTTACCTTGTTTTGCTGAGAGAAAACTAGTTTTTGGTCCTGTGTGTCCCCACTTGTGATAATCAAGTGCCAATGCCTGTCTTAAAATAGCCCATGCAATGCAGGATGCTGGAAGACTGAGCCCTGTGAGCAAAAAAGGGTAAGGAGTGGGTGTGTTTGGCCTCCAGAAGAAATGATTAAGATGCCATATGATAGCCATCTACACTTATTTCAAGGGCTGTCACAATGATTCATGAAGCAAAATAGTTTTCTGTGTTCCAGCGGCATGGGTTCAAATTACAAGAAATGGGATTTTGACTAAGCATTGGCAAGAATTGCCTGATTCTTGCCAAGCTAATTGACAGTGAGAAAGAGGATCTCATAAGACCGTAAGCTTTTCTTTAAGAGTTTTTGAACATGCCAGGATGGTTACCTATCAGAAAGGCTGTATCAGCAGAGTTTCTATACTATTGAGGTCTAGGCAAGGTATTCTCTGAAGATATTAATCCTATTTATGTCTATGGGAGTTATTCCTTCTTGGATACATATAAGAGAGACTGTACTTCTCTGTCTCTCAGCTCCTTAAAATTTCCAGTTGGGATGGGTTTTAGGGATGACATCCTAAGAGTAGGGCTAAGACCTTGGGGGGGGGGGAGAGGCAAAACAAAGTGGGCATGGCCAGGTACTTTTTTTAACTGAGCTGTGCTTTGGACCGTTCCCAACCAATCATATAAAGCACAGCTCCGTTCTGTGGATGTCTTCTCCCAGTACAACCCTTTCAGACTGCAAAGCACAGCTCAATTATTTGCAACTGCTTCTTGGGCTACCAAGCATAGCTGAACAACTACAAGGTGGAGCACTTTCCCAAGATCCATCTCCATTCCAACCCCTTTGAGGTCTTTATGGACTCAATCTTCAATCACTCCTTGGAGGCAAGAGGGTGGAAAGCTTGCCAAGAGATGGGGATCTCCTTTAGGTTGCATCTGGCCAGTGGACCTGTGGTTCCTTGTCATGATCTAGATCAGTGGTTCTCAACCTGTGGGTCCCCAGATGTTCCTGGACTGCAACTCCCAGAAGCCTCCACCACTAGCTGTGCTGGAAGGGGTTGCTGGGAGTTGCAGTCCAGGAACATCTGGGGACCCACAGGTTGAGAACCACTGATCTAGATCCTGCTGAAATCAGTAGAAGTTTTTGAAGCAGTAGCCCTTTTAGTCAGTCAAACAAAACGCCCCCAGGCACCCCAAGTCTTTAAGGTGACACAACATTTTCCCCCTTTGTCTCTTTACTTTGATCCTGTTTCTGTTTAGTAATCAATATCAAGTCAAACAAAAGAAGACACACTGTTCCCTTTGCCGAAATGCAAGGCAAGAAATATTTCAAACCACATATTGCATAATTCCTATTCTTTCTGTGTAATGAGTTTCACGAGAATAAACACACACATGGCCACACATATGGATATTATACCTTCCTCTGGCCATCAGGAAATTATCTTTATGTATCAGCACACACCGCAAACAACACTATCGTACTGCTTGTGAGTATGAGCCAAACATTCATTGGTGTTAGTAACTGAACCAGGATGAAGTAGCTCTTAGAAATATTAACAAGTAGAATTCCATTGCTAACTGAACCTCCCCTAACCCTCCTAGCCTTAAAAGTTAGAAACAGGTTGGATTGTTCATTCAGAATTTTGAACTTTCGACCACAGATCAACATAGTTATGTGAGAAATGATTACTTATGCTACAGAAAAACAAGCACCCCCCTTACTAGGTGCACTCATTGTTCGTGATAGACTGCATGCATGATTTTAACAGCTCTGTTCTGTAAATATGCTATTTGGAATATAATTCACATGACCATGGCAATGCTGGACCTTCGATTCTTACCCCAATGGCACTTTCTTGTTACATTGCTATGGTAACACAAAGAATATATGTTTACTGTTATATGTTCATTAGCACTTGGCATTGTTTTTATGCCAATAAAGGGTTTGGAATTGAAAGAAAGAATGGCCATCTGCCCAAAAGACAAGAACCGGGGGGGGGGGGGCAGAGAACAGAAATGCATCACAGAGAAAGATGATATAACTTCCCACATTTCCACTTGTAATCACAGGAGCATAAATAATGAATAATTAGTATAATTAAGAGTTGGTGAAATATTTCAGTGGTTTAGGTCTCTGGCTAGAGAGCCAAAGGTTGGGAGTTTGGCTCCCTGTTTGTGCCTTCTGTAAGCAGAGCCAGCATATGTGGCCTTGAGCAAGCTGTACAGTCCCAGGGAGCTCTCAGAAGAAAGGACATTAAAGAAAAAGGAATACTAAACTACTTCTGTGTATTCTCTACCTGCAAAGCCCTGGAAAGGGTTGCCATGAGACTATGAGGGCATGCTGTTGTTGCTATTATTATTATTATTATTATTATTATTATTATTATTATTATTATTA
>JAHTLZ010000330.1:53009985-53052019 GCA_023846285.1 Phrynocephalus versicolor
TATTATTATTATTATTATTATTATTATTATTATTATTATTATTATTATTATTATTATTATTATTATTATTATTATTATTATTATTATTATTATTATTATTAACCACACAGCTAACTACGCTGGATTTTGTAATACAAATCACTAGTCAAACGGTTCCCAAGAGTTTAGGACTATGTGATGTATCAGCAAATTATGCGAGCAGATCCCAGTAAGGAGGCTTTCTGCAGCTGACTGATGGTGACTTTGTCAACTCCAATTTCTTCTAAATACTTGCTTAGCTCTTTTGGCACTGCACCCAGCATGCCGATTACATCATCCTCATCCTCATCCGCATCCGCATCATCAACATCAACATCAACATCAATAGGGCCATCATACCTTGAGAAGAGCATCAGTCACAGTCCACATGCACTATATAACAGATGAATATCTGACTCAAAATTGCAGCTTGAACACAAAAGTAGCCTATATATGCAGACAGAATTTAGCCATCACAGAATGCTGTACAAATTATGAGAAGACTGAAGATATTTTTAGAAATGCAAAGAAGGAAACTGCATCACAAGATTAGATAGTTATACTTCCATTCTTGCTCTATGCACTTTTCAGCTTTGTCATGAAAGGATTTCAGGAACAGTTGGAAGACAAGAACTATTCAAAAATCTCTGTGATCCTATTGTTATTCAGTTGTGTATTCAGTGGAGAAAACATCATACAATGCCTTTGTCCCCTCAAACTATTTTAGGGAGCTATACATAATGAGAAAGGGAGGCACACCAGATGTTGATACATTGGCACTTTCATTTTGAGTGTCTGGTTATGTGCTATGGCCATAATACTACTATTGGTTGTCTGATATGATATGTCACCAGCCATTCACTGTCACTTCATTAACTGGCTACTACAACATATACATTTTTAACTTACTCCAGATGAAAAACACAATAGGATTCTGGCCTCTACATACACATTAAAACAAAATAGCTCCACTTAGAGACCCTAATTTTGAAGTACATTGGGAAACAATGGCTGAAAAGCTTCTCATAGCAGATCCCCCCCCCCCCCCCCCCCGCCCCGTGGTGCAGTGGTTAAATGCCTATACTGCAGGTAAAGCTGTGCTCACAACCTGGTGTTCAATCCCAGGTAGCAGGCTCATGGTTGACTCAGCCTTCCATCCTTCCAAGGTCAGTAAAATGAGTACCCAGCTTGCTGGGAGAGGGGCAATGTGTAGCCTGCATTACTGTAATTAAAAAACAACTGTAAACCACCCAGAGACTACGTGAAGTGTCATGGGGCAGTATACAAGCAGAACTTTTTGCTTTTAAAGGATTAATAATTATTTACTATTCTCTTCCCTCTTCATAGCAAGATGAGTCTTCCTGACCTATGGAGTACTTGGTGCTCACACTGTGTCAATATCAACTGAATAGACCGTAATGCAACAAGGATCTTTCAAGCCTGCAATTACGAGGCAATTGAAAATGTTTTCAATTTCCAGACCTCCTGTACAGGTAAAGCAAAGTCAAAGAAGTTTGCAAACCTGAATCACTTCCCTGCACCCTTTGTCCTTTAGCAAAGAAAGAAGGAGAAGGGGGACAGATGGAGGTTTAATAATAACTACTGGAACAAAATGTTATCTGGGTAAAAGGTTACCATCATAACATTGACTCAGGTTTCCTGAAAGGACCACAGTAGTTATCAGGGATCACAGTTAACCATTCACAAATGTGAGTTTGTCTGGAGGAGGACAACACCATTTGATGTCTTATGGGTGTCAGAGGTAATGAGAGGTTGGAGCTAGTACGAGAACCTTTGGAAAACAAAGTTGCATATCCAGTTTTCTTGAACTTTGGTCCAGTTTTGTGCCCTTGAGTCGGTGGTTCTAAAAAGTTAAGAACAGCTCACTTATTCAACCGAATAATAACCGGTAATTATTATTTCTGCCAAAGGTGTTCTTTGGAATCTCTGGGGAAAACATTGTTGCAGTTTTAGAAGAGGTAGTCGGTTTAGTCTGTGCTACATGTTTTTGTCTTTTCTGTTTTGTTTTGTTTCTTGAGATTTTGTCTGATGGGGGAAACATGCCCACATTCTTTTCTCTCAGCTGGAAATTAGCAACACTAAGGCCTTTTGGCAGATACCTCCACTGCAGAATGTGGAAAAGTTACTTTATTGTACTAAAAGTCCTAGCATCCCGCAGCCACCATTATGAACTTCCATAATGGCTGGGGGTTCCAGGATCAAAGACAGGTTTTTCAAGCTCTGCTCTGAGTTGTAATGAGGGTTGAAGGGGCAGCAGGCCTCTGCTCAGTGCTGATACTCTGAGAACTTCACCTGTTGTCTACTCTGTTTTTCCCCCCTCAGTACAAAGCTAATATATGCCTGTATGTTCTCTGACTTAGAAAACATAATTTTAATTTGACTTCTATTAATAGAATTTGACTTTTATTTCCAGTACATGGATACCCATTATCTTGATCATTTCTATGATTTGTTGGTATTTATTTTTAATAGTTTTATTGTGCTTTGTAATGTAATGGTATCTATCTATATCTATATCTATATCTAATCCAGAGAAAGAGAGAGATGGTGGTGGTGGCGGCAAGGAGACTGATCAGCACAGGAAAGAATTTAATCCTTCCTCCCCATTCCCATTGACATGGCATTGTGTGGAAGGCACTGGGGTGCTCCTGCATGGACCACTCTCTTGACGTGGTGAAGGGGCTTGAGTAACTCAGAAAAGCTATGAGCTATGCCGTGCAGGGCCACCCAAGACAGATAGATCATTGTGGAGAATTCTGACTGAATGTTGTCCACTTGGAGTAGGAACTGGAAAGCCACTCCAGTATCCCTGCCAAGCTATGAACAGTAACAAAAGGCTAAAAGATATGACACTGGAAGATGAGCCCCTCAGGTCAGAAGGCATCCAACATGCTACTGAGGAAGAGTGGAGGACAAGTACAAGTAGCTCCAGAGCGAATGAAGTGGCTGGGCCAAGCCAAAAGGACGTCCAGCTGCAGACATGCCTGGAAGAGAAAGGAAAGTCCGATGCTGCAAAGATATATACTGCATATATATACGAACCTGGAATGTGAGATCTGTGAACCATGGTAAGCTAGATGTGGTCAAATGGGAGATGGCAAGAAAACCCATTGACACCTTGGGCATCAGCAAACTGAAATGAACAGGATCGTTGAATTCAGTTCAGATGACTATCACATCTACTACTGTGGGCAAGAATCCCATAGAAGAAATGGAGTGGCCGTTATAGTCAACAAAAGAGTGGGAAAAGCTGTGCTGGGATATCACCTCAAAAATATAATGATTTTGATATGATTACAAGGCAGACCTTTCAACCTCACAGTAATCCAAGTTTATGCACCAACTGCCCATGCTGAAGAGGCTAAGAATGACCAATTATATGAAAAATTACAACTCCTTCTAGAACTGACATAGGGGATTGGAATGCTAAAGTAGGGAGTAAAATGATCAAAGGAATAACTGGCAAGTTTGACCTTGGAGTTGCAAATGAAGCAGGGCAAAGGATAATCAAGTTTTGTCAAGTGAACAAGCTGGTCATTGCAAACATTTTTTTCCAACACCACAAAAGGCGACTCTACACATGGTCATCACCAGATGCACAATATCAGAAACAGATTGATTATGTTCTCTGCAGACTACAGTCAGCAAAATGAGACCTGGTGCTGACTACAGCTCAGATCATCAGCTTCTTAGAGAAAACTTTAAACTTAAACTGAAGAAAGTAGGGCCAGTCAGGCACAATCTAAGTCAAATCCCTTATGAATACAGTGGAGGTGAAGAATAGATTTAAGGAACTGGATTTGTGGACAAAATGTCTGAAGTAGTATGCACGGAAGTTTGTAACATTTTACAGGAGGCAACAACGAAAAACATTCCAAAGAAAAGAAAATGCAAGAAAGCAAAGTGGCTGTCCAATGAGGCCCTACAAATAGCAGTGGAGAGAAGAGAAGCAAAATGCAAGGGAGAAAGGGAAAGATACAGAAAATAGAATGCAGATTTCCAAAGAATAGCAAGGAGAGACAGGACTGTGTTCTTGAATAAACAGTGCAAATAAAATAAAATAGAAAAGAAAGAAAAAAACAGATCTGTTCAAGAAAACTGGAGATATTAAAGGGTCATTTCTTGCAAAGATAGATATGATAAAGGACAAAAATGGTAGGGACCTAACCGAAGCAGAAGACATCAAGAAGAGATGGCAAGAATATACAGAGGAATTATACCAGAAAGATCTGGATGTCCCTGATAACCAAGACAGTGTAGTTGCTGACCTCAAGCCAGACATCCTGGAAAGTGAAGTCAAGTGGGCCTTAGAAAGCATTGCAAGCAACAAGGCCAGTGGAGGTGATGGCATTCCGGTTGAACTATTTAAAATCTTAAAAGAGGGTGCTGCAAAGCTGCTACATGCAATATCCCAACAAATTTGGAAAACTCAGCAGTGGCCAGAGGACTGGAAAAGATCGGTCTACATCCCAATCCCAAAGAAGGGCAACACCAACTATAACTATAGCTTCCACTATCGTACAGTTGCACTCATTTCACATGCTAGCAAGGTTATGCTCAAACTTCTACAAAGGAGGCTTCAGCTGTATGTGTACAGAGAAATCCAAGAAGTGCAAGCTGGATTTCGAAGGGGCCAAGGAACTAGAGATCAAATTGCCAACATGTGCTGGATTGTGGAGAAAGCTAGAGAGTTCCAGAAAAATATCGACTTCTGCTTCATTGACTATGCCAAAGCCTTTGACTCTATGGACCACAACAAACTATGGCAAGTTCTTAAAGGAATGGGAGAGCCTGACTACCTTATCTGTCTCCTAAGACATCTACATGTGGGAAAAGCAGCAACAGTCAGAACTGGATATGGAACAAATGACTAGTTTAAAATTGGGAGAGGAGTACGACAAGGCTGTATACTGTCTCCTTGCCTATTTAACTTATATGCAGAGCACATCATGCGAAAGGCAGCACTGCATGAATCACAAGCCAGAATTAAGTTTGCCGGAAGAAATATTAACAACCTCAGATATGCAGATGATACTACTCTTATAGCAGAAAGTGAGGAGGAATTAAAGAACTTCTTAATGAGGTTGAAAGAGGAAAGCAAAAAAAAAATAATAATAATGAAGCTCAACATCAAAAAAACTAAGACCATGGCCGATGGTCCCATCGCCTCCTGGCAAATAGAAGGGGAAGAAATGGAGGAAATGACAGAGCTTATTTTCTTGGGTTCCTTGATCACTGCAGATGGTGGCTGCAGCAACGAAATTAAAAGACGCCTGCTTCTTGGGAGGAAAGCAATGGCAAACCTAGGCAGCATCTTAAAGAGCAGAGACATCACTTTGCCGACTAAGGTCCAGATAGTCAAAGCTATGGTTTTTCCAGTAGTGATGTATGGAAATGAAAGCTGGACCATAAAGAAGGCTGATTGCCGCAGAATTGACACTTTTGAGCTGTGATGCTGGAGGAGACTTTTGAGTCCCCTGGACTGAATAAGGCTTTTGAGTCTCCTGGACAGAAATCAACCCTGAATGTTCACTGGCAAGAGGGATTTTGAATACTTTAACCCAGGAGCACATATACTTTGGCCAACTCATGAGGAGAGAGGACTCCTTGGAAAAGTCCCTGATGTTGGGAAAGACTGAAGGCAAAAGGAAAAGGGGACGACAGAGAATGAGATGGTTGGACAGTGTCATTAATGCAACCAACATGGATTTTTGATCAATCTCCAGGAGGCAGTGGAAGACAGGAGGGCCTGGTGTGCTCTGGTCCATGGGGTCACAAAGAGTCAGACACGACTGAATGACTGAACAACAACAACCCGGGTACCAATGTTATCACTATTGTACCTTTTAAAATGTGACAGCATTGCATTTTCAGTGCAAGAATTCTGTCCATAACAATTAAGATACTGACTTGTAATAGTAAAGAATCATTTTTAAAAAGAGCTCAAAAGCTTGGTTGTTTGACACATTTGAAAAACAAATAAAGGAAAACTTGTTGCTTGTGACAGGAAAACAGCATATTAGCTGTGCCATGGCCTTTAACTGAATCAGCCAATCTAATCCATGACTAATTTTTGTAAACAGGCTTATCTTCGATCTGAATATAACCTCATATTTAAATAGTTATGCTAACAGTATCAGTGGAGATCTTGAATACAATACTTGATGGGAGAGATTCTGGATTCTCATCTACTATCTACAGTATAGGATTTTGATATAATGTATCTGCCATCCAGAATTTGTATTCCATGTAATAATTTATTACATTTTAAAACTGGTCTATAATTCTCATTTTCTGGGTAGTATCCAAATGAATTAGAGATGTAGCTTACTAAATGAAAGACAGGAAGAAAACTTTTTCATGGTGGACCTTCAAGATGTCTTCAGATTCTCCCTGGCCTCAGCCAAAACAGGTAACCATTTATCCCATTGAGGAAGACTAATGGTAAGTCTCCACAGTTCCTTGTGATGTAAGTGAAGACGAGGGTTGGTGGAGAACTTCATATGGTTCTCTTTTTAATACACACACCAACACAAGATGGACATTCTGAACTAATACACAACCAGAAACTTATTCTTCTGTTCTCTGTGATGCAGTTCTTTGCTAAAAAAGTTAAATAGGAAAATATGTATGTTAAAGAACACCACACACAAATGCTTTCATTAGGGAAGTCACATAAAAAGGCACATATTGGGGGGGGGGAATCCCTACAAAATGTATGTATTAGTGAATATGCACATAAAAAAATGGAACATGCCGTGCCCTTGTGGCTTATATATCCAACAAATGGAGAGGATTGGAGCCTGCTGCCTGGTGGTCTCCCTGCCTGCAGTAAAATTCAGGTTTTCTCAGTGGCCTGTAAAAGGCCACCAGGGAGAAATTATTTCCCACTAGTCAACAGCATGTGAGATTAAGAACCTGTTTCCAGATTACATGGCAATTGTCTTAACTTGTAATTGTCATTCTTCCTGGTGCCCTTGGAAGTAGGATAGAAGTCACGTGCTTTTAAAAATGACAGTGTTATTCAAAATAAATTAGTCTTATTCGTTCATTCTCAGAAAAAGAGTCTGGGAAAGACAGTTTCCATTTGGGATACTGAATTACTGTTTCGTTTGTTATTCATTGCTTTCTATTTATTTGGCTCCCGTGTGAACCGCCCAGCGTCCCTGCTGGGAAACTGGGCAGTCTAAAAATGCAAAAATAAATAAATAAAATAAATAAATCACAATCGAGGAATATTACAAACTGCTGCTCATAATAAGGGGAGCTAAAGGCACATCCAGGCAGGCAATTCTTGACTGTAGCAGTTGAACACAAGTGGTAGTTTCAGGTGAATCCAGTCTCAATCCTGTGTAACAAGACATATCTGCCAAAATGCCCTCAGCAGTGTCATTATTAAAGGCATACAATCATTTTCCACTTTTGCGGGAAGAAACTAGGCAAGGCTGTTTATGTACATTTGCCTGTTTACTGCTTCTGCGCTATGCTGTTTTATGGGTCTTAGAGAAGTGTTTCTTTCCTTAACTGACAGCAGCTATCTGTATTGTAGGAAAAGAACTGTTTTGTCAAAAAGCTTGCACAGTACTGTAATATCTAATTTATGCCAGTCCTAGCAATCAGGGTGTGTTTACTCAGGTTAATAAAAACCTATACAACTTCAAAATAATCCTTCAAGTTTGATGTAACTTCTTGAGAAGAAAAGGAGCAGATTGGGCATGCTGCTTGAAAAATTAGATCAAGTTACCCAAATTAACGACAAAAAGGAATCCTCTAATTAAAAAGTAATGTGAATCATAAGAACAATTTGGGGTTAAGGTAAGCTTTAAATTGATTAAGATGTCACTAATGCACCAGGAAGAATGAAAATTATAAGTTAGGACAACTGCCATATAACCAGGAAACAGGTTGTTTATCTCACATACTATTTATCATGAATTTGGCACTTTGTTTAAAGGACTGGCTTCTAAATAGGCGTGTGTGGAGAAATTCCAAGGAGGGTGTGAGACTGAAATTTTCATGACGTTTTATTTTTATGATAGATACTGCTGAGAAGTTTCAAGAGAAACAGTGTTTATCATATTAAATAATTTTCATAAAGTGTTTTTATATTTAATGTCAAATTATGAGTTGATTTTTAAAAAGGAGGTGAATGATGGTGAAGGAAGATCATGAAGGGGAGGCATGGAGGTTTCTCAAAAATCAGAAGGGTGGTTTGATGCTATAATGTATGGGATTGGGCACAACTGGTTTAAATGACATAGGAAGAACAATCATTACCATTGGATCAAGATTTGCTGAAGACAGGTGGGTTTAGGCAGATGTAGTCCTGGATCAATCACCGCTAAAGCTTTGCTGGAGCAGAGTTTGGGAAATTATGTTTAAGAAAAATGAATATGTTGTGTACAGTTCTGGTCACCATACCTCCAGAAGGATATTATGGAAATGGAAAAAGTGCAGAGGAGGGCAACCAGAATGATTAGGGGACTGGAACACCTTCCTTACCATCTGAGGCTGCAAAGGCTGGACCTCTTCACTCTTGAACCCTTGTGTAAAATCATACAAGGGTTGACAAAGTAGATAAGGAAAAACTGTTTTCCGTATCTCACAACACTAGAACTAGGGGGCACTCCATGAAACTTTTAGATCTCAAACAAATAAGAGAAAGTACTTTTTCACCCAGAGGATCAGTTGGTCTATGGAATTCCCTGCCAGAAGAAGTGGTGACAGCTATCAGCCTTGTCAACTTTAAGAAAGGATTAGACAAGTTCATGGAGAACAAGGATATCAATGGCTATCATTATGGATGCCTAGGGACAACCTCTGGGTTGGAGAGATAGGCAGGATATCTATCAATGCCATTTACAGGGAATCTTAAGCAGTTGAAGACATCTGCTTTAGAATACCCTGAAGCAAATGGTGAGCCACTGTGTGAGACAGAATGCTGGACTGAATGGGCTGTGGCCTGTTCCAGCAAGTCTGTTCTTATGTTCTTATGATGTGCTGAAGCCATTTATGTACTGCATTCAAATCTGTGTTACCCCCATGATTCTAGCCCAATCTAGGCTCCTTAATGATGCCTTTCCGGGTGTAGCTAATTCTCTTCCCTTCCATTGCTTTGGTGGAGAGCTAGTATCATATGAATACACATATAGTTGAAGCCAACCCACACATGTTTTCTGCCCTGACTAGAATGGACCCGCCCTGAGATTTTGCCTGGAGATATATAATTATAGGGTGAGCTAACAATATTTGAAGGGACTAGGTAAAAGCTGAAATGGAACAGAATAGAGAAGAATAGGAACTTCATAATATAATCAATGATAAAAATAGCAGGATATGGTTGACAAATGTCAGAACAATATTTTAGACCTCCAACTTTAAAAATCTTAATGTTTCATTAACACTTGATTGTCCCAAACCCAAGAAAACGAAACACAGTAGACTGGAACAGCAACTTGTGAGTAGGATAATAAAACCAAATTAATAATATGTGTGATTAAATAAGATAGATGCAGCAAGCCACAAAGCATCCTTAGGAACAACAATACTGGAAAAAACAGCCAGGAATTATGACTTTTCAGTAGTAGCCCAACCACCTAGAGGGGATTAATTCAACTCACCCGCAAATTCTCCCAGGGACATTATAGTACTCATTCTGGGCAGAATTTTTTTTTATTTGTATATGTATTTAAACAATTCTTACCCCATCCTTCTCCCTAAAAGGGACCCAAGATGGCTCACATCATTAAAAGACAATATTAAAGCAATCAATGGTGGATCCACAGTATGCCAAACATTTGGCGATCACTTGCCTCTGGTCCAACCTCCCTGCTACTTTCAATGCAGTACAAACATTGGATGTTGATGGAGAATCAGATCCTTGCATTGATTTGGGTGGTTTAACTTATCATAGTCTGAGAGGAATGACAGGCGGAGTGTAACCTGTCTCCTTAATAACTGGCTGAGAACGTTCAAGTGAGAAATAACGGGCTAGGTTTCAGGACCTAATTAGCACACTCAATTCCATGCAAGAGTGGCAGGTGTGCCCTACTGTTACGTAGAGTGAAGTAACTGTCCCAGGTAGCAAATGCAGGAAGGAGCAAGGAGGGATTAAGCCCTGCTCTCTCTCGCTCTCTCTCTCGCTCTCTCTCTCTCTCTCACACACACACACACACACTCTTTAATTGGAGGACGGAGATGTGTGAGCCATATGTTTTCTTCTGCATCCCTAAACTGGCCTGTTGTTTTCAGATGCAGCCAAGGACATTTTGACCATACCAGTGTAGATGTACAATTCCAAAAAGAAATCACAGAAAAAGAGACCATGGCTATATGCATCCTGCTAAGCCTTTGCAGGCCCACCTCAGTGAAGAGAACACCAAGAACACTGTTTTTCTGTGCCTTCAAGCTGTTTCTGCTTTGTTTCATTTTTCCTTCTGCAATGGGTGTTTTTTCGTTGAGTTGTCCTAGCCAGGTGCCATTCTGGGCTAATTTTTGCCATACAAATGTTATGCCCAGAATGGGTACTGGAATGTTGTTCCTGGGGGTGTTTGAGGCCTGGTTGCATCAGTCCCCTCTTGTTGGATGGAATGGGAGAATTTCATGGACTTATTTTCATGTTATTATTTTCTGCCTGGATCAGATGCTGGAATGACGTTACCAGGGGTGTGTTGATGTTCCCAGGGGTGTGTTGGAACAGGTAAATATTGTTGGATTGTCCTCACCATTCCAAGCGGCTTTTCATAATACTGATTTTTTTGCCCCGAAGAAGTGCTGAAATGTTCTTCTTACCGATATCTGGGGGGCTGATTGTATCACTGTGGGGCAGGATAATTTTGTAAAGCTGTGATACCCAGAAGTCACCATTCTATTCCCCCCCACTATCAATTTTCTGCCCAGAATGGGTTCTGGGATGTTGTTCCGGAATGTTATGATCTTGGCTGAACAGGTATTATGGACAGATCATGAGGGAAGAAGCCACACTATATACTACAGTGTTCAGTTTTCACAGCGGTTAACAGAATTCTCCTGGAAAGTCCATAAGTGGGACCGGAGTGCCAAAGCACTCACCCACTTATGCCTCCAAGCATATTGCTTCAGATGGCAGAGATAATATTTTGCCATCGTGACCTGAAATTTTGGTCTATGGATAGGTAGTGCACTCAATGCTAAACTACTTCAGGAGGCATGGAATTTACACCTAAAACAATTATGTGGGTGAATTACAATTTATTAAAAGAGAAAAAACATCCAAAACAGACAAGGTGTTGTGTTAGAGTTAAGTTAATTGCTTCCTGCCCACAGGCTTACAAAGAATTTAGAAAAATTAAGGCAAGAGAAGACTTGAGGAGAAAAAGTTAAAAACCCAAAGTATTCTCTTGTCTGTATGCCATCTTTAACATGTGCAGAAGCACCACCTCATATACGGGCTTTCACCCACTTGGAACCTTCTTAATGTTTTGGCTTAGACCTCACGTGCTCTGTGAACATTGGCCACAGTGGCTCCAAATGATGGGAACTGCCAGCCGAAACATGTTAAGGACATGTGTGGGGAAGGCTTCTCTCTCTCAGCAATTGTGTTGACTGGGTAGAGAACTTGGGGGCTTGAGTTTAAAAAAGTAGTTGTCTGGATAGCTTAGTGGTTTAAGTATCTGGCTACAGAGTCAGCGGCTTAGAGGTTGTATTCCCTGCTGTACCTTCAGCAAGATGAACCAGCCTATATGGCCTTGGGCAAGCTGCTGAGTCCCAAGATGGTCCCATTAGAAGGAAATAGGAAATGGAATATTTTTTAACCTGGAAAATCCTGAAAAGGGTCGCCATAAGTAAGAACTGACCTGACAACATATAATGATTATTAATAGTTTAAAAAGTAATTTTCAAATCTCTGGTTCTACATATAATTATTATTAATAGTTCAAAAAGTAATTTTCAAATCTCTGGTTCTACATATAATTATTATTAATAGTTCAAAGAGTAATTTTCAAATCTCTGGTTCTACATATAATTATTGTTAATAGTTCAAAAAGTAATTTTCAAATCTCTGGTTCTACATATAATTATTATTAATAGTTCAAAGAGTAATCTTCAAATCTCTGGTTCTACATATAATTATTATTAGTAGTTCAAAGAGTAATTTTCAGATCTCTGGTTCTACCCCACCCCAGACTGGTGGCACTCCAAAAGATCTGTTCTTCCCACAACAGGTGGGAAAAGTTAGAAGAGCAGACAAGGAAGGAAGGGATTGTCAAAGCTTCTGATAATATATATCTTCTATGCTGTTTTAAGGTAAGTAAGCTAGCCTTCAGTTTTACAACACAAGGCCATTGTTTCAACTAGGACTGCATCACAAGGCTGTCATAAATCAATTGCTAAAGCAAAGTGTTCTGCTTATATACCGCCCCATACCACTTCAAGTAGTCTCTGGGTGGTTTACAGTTTTAATTATGGTATGCAAGCTACACATTGCCCCTCCCCCAAGCAAGCTGGGTCCTCATTTTACCAACCTCAGAAGGATGGAAGGCTGAGTCAACCATGAGCCTGCTAGCTGGGATTGAACCCCAGGTAGTGAGCACAGTTTTACCTGTGAAATCTATAACTGCATCCAGTGCTGGTTTGGATAAAGTGGAAAATAGTTCCTGGTGAAGGTGGTCTTTTCTGTGTAAGTGTTTGACTGTCATCACCCATTACAACACAAATTAGGAGTCATCGGGATCCTAAACCACAGAGCAGAGAGCATCGCCACCTCCACAGAAGTCAAGAAGAAGGAATACAGGCACCTGAAGACAACACATAAGGCCTGTGGATATCCAAAGTGGGCCTTCAACAAAGCAGTGTGATGACCCAGAAAAACAGTGGATCAGCCTGAGACCCAGAGCCAATGGAAGAACCTGGTCATTCCCTACATGGCTGGAGTGTCTGAAAAGCGTAAAATGATTTTTGGAAAACAACACATCCCTATTTTCTTCAAACCCACAAACACACTAAGGCAGAGACTTGTCCAACCAAAGGACCTGACACCAAAGCAATAAAGATGCCCCTCATGATGGGCTCTGTATAATTTTTGGCTCTAGATTCTAGGGATACCTTTAAAAGGAGCCCAATGGCGCAGTCAGGTCAGGAGATCACACCATCATTGCTGATTGAAAAACAAAAAGGGTGATTCTCTACTCAAAAGAGTCAGTCCCACTGACTCCCACACATTGAGCTTTATGTCATTTTGATTCAAATTCATCTATCTTCAGCCTGATATAAACTGCAGGGTAAATGGCCAATGTAGTTGCTGGTTGAAGCACATCCATGTTGGCCTGGGTGACTGTGAATGGATTCAGACAGTAAAAGAAAGCCATATTGCTTGTTTCCAAAATGTTCCAAAAGAGCACCAACTTAAAAAAACAAAGCAAAACACAAACCACCAGGATGGGTGTGATGGGTGTAGCTGGACCTCTCTCATTGATACCTCTAGGTTTCCAATTTCTGACAAGAATCTCGCCCATATTTTCTAATCACAGAGAGCACATTTAATGAGGAATTATGTAGAATCACGGAAGTTACCCATTCTTCTCCCATGCAACTTTTCTGTGTCCATGTGTGTGTGTGTGTGTGTGTGTGTGTGTGTTTGAGGCACGGTGGGGGTGGGGGTTCTGCTTTTCTTTAGCAGCTAGGAACTATAATGTCTGTTTTGGTTGCTGTTGATTATCCAGTCACCTTCTTCGCTTCCAAGCCTTTTATCTTTCTAAAGATACCCTTATTCTCTTTTTTCTTTTCTTTTTAATGGATTGGTTTGAGCAGTAATCTGCATTATCGTGCATCGTAATGTAATAGTTTGAGCAGTGATCTGTTTATTGTGTGTAAATGTTTATATCACGTAGGAACACTTATCACATCTGATCTCATCCCTCCAGCTTTCATTTTGACCTCTGCATTTTGGGCCTGCACTCTGATCCCTCATGGGCTTCTTTGATATTTGTTTTGTAGGTTGTGTTTCCCACTCTTTCATTCAGTACCTGTTGGTCTCACCATTATTTCGATAGTGTCTGTATTAGTCAGTGGAAATTCTCTTATCCCAAACATTCATTACTACCCTTTCTTTGATTTTGATTATACTGTAATCTGAGTTACTTAGTGTGTTTGTTGTGTCCTTACAGAATACAGTGTAGTGCATGAGCACCACAGATGAAGCATTAATATAGTGCAGAAAAACAGAACACATATTTTAAGCACACTAAAGCAAATTTTAAAGACAGGCAGGACAGAAACCTCTGGACTATCAGTATTAAACTATTTTTTTGGAAATCAGGAATTCAGAAAGGTCTACTGTGCCTCCAAATTGCAATTTAAATTATAAGGGAAAACGCATGGAATCATGGCAGTGTTAAAGGAGCACTATAAAAGTGCCCAGCATAAAAAATCCCTGGTTGCACATGTCGGAAATTTGGCAGAAATAGTTCTCCCTGAGAAGGATAAAATTTCTCCAAAATTCACATGGATGTGGATATATAAAAAGCCATATATCCCTCAGATTTAGCCATTTTAATTTCCCAGTGTAAATCTGCTGAAGTATGAACATTCAGATTTCTAAATTTTAATTCAGATTCACATACAAATCCATCTCATCCAAATGAGTCTGGACTGAATCGAGCTCACATATGAATCAGGTCCTGAACTGAACCAGGGGATCCTTGCATACCCCAAACATCAGTGTTATTTCTTAAAATTAAAGCCCACTGTTCATCTGTACAGTTTCTGTTACAAGGTTTCTGCACAGGGCTAAACTTGTTCAGTCAACGGTCTGGTCAAAAACATGTCAGTAGATAATCTCACTCACGAGTCAGTGATGGGTATTTTAAGAACCCCAGAAGCATGTCTTGTTCTTGAGTAAAATCGGTCACACGTTCCTAAGAGATTAATATATTATTAGAGGAAAATAAACCGTCCTAAACTCGAGCTTGAAAGGAGTTCTTGAGGTCATTGCAGCTTTCTTTTGCATTTTTGCTTTGCCACCTTTCAATAAATTGAAAGTCAGAAGATCCAGCAAAAAAAGCTGCTACGCTGCCCTATCAGACTTCTGCTACCCTAAAACATATTGCATGCCACTGACTGGAAATTTTCCAGTTCCATCTCATATCCGTACTGCTTTGGATTTTTCCAATGTGCAATCAATCGGGAACTATGCACTCTAAAACAACACTGGGGAGAGGACTATCACGGGGACTGCTGGAAGGCCTTCTACAAAAACAAAAAACAAAAAGACAAAACAAAAAAAATACTTGTCCAAAGGTAAACTGGATAGTTAACAACCAGATAAAGCCCTATTGTTGGCTGTAAGGGCAATACTATTAAGGCATTCCATCAAAGTGTTAGTAAACACGCCAGCACCGCTCTTTCTCATTGTGCTGAGTGTGTGAAAACCAGTGACTGAAATCCTGCTGTGCATTTACACAAAAGGTATAACTGCTAGTGGCCAATGGCTGTTGAATGCATGGCACATCACACTCAAACCCTCTTATCAATGAAGGTCATCTTCTTCATCCATCTTGGCCAGTGATACAACTGTGTTCTAAAACTTGAAAGCAAAATTCCCACAGGTGACCACCATATTCTATGAACCTAGTGGCACAACTAGGAACAGCTCTGCTGAGATTTATGTATGTACGAGAAAGAAGCCCCTTTGAAGAGAGAAAGAAGCCTCTACTTTCCGAGAGGGGATGACTTTACCCTATCGAAAATACCTTTCTGTGGAAACGTGGGTGGTGGGGCTGAGGGTGGCACGTAGGTCACTTGGGTATTATAAAAGGAGGTCACAACTCAAAAATGTTTGGAAACGGGTGCTCAAATGAAAGAGAATTATCTTTCATTTTGTTCTTTAGTTGGTTTTGCTAGTATTGCAAAACAAGGTTACATTCTTTCACACTCTTTATCCTCTAGTCAGTTTTAACCTAGAGGTTAATAGTTTAAACATTACTGTATGAAGGTCAAGGGATTTGGTTCACAGGTACATTTACCTTAAATACCAGTGGTCTGAGGAACTGACCTAGTTTCTAGGTTTCTACCGAGATACAGCATTCAGAGCCCTAAAACTGATAGTAAGTAAATATTTATTAGTGACCATATAGACCAATGAACACACAGAATATAAAATACTTCAAATTACATGCAACACCATCCAGTAGAGTACCCTACAATACAAATTCAGAATATACAAAAGTCATATATGTGGATCTCCTTTACAGGATACTGTACTCAAATTTGTTCAATGTATTGCGTTCTTAAAGCTACAGCTTTAATTACAAACTTGGCAACTTTGCAAACAATGAACACATTAGAGCCCGAAAGAAGATAAGACAATATGTGAATTGGGTCCCTATGGACTGTTCTCTCTAAAAAGGGGGATAGATATTCAAGCCTGATGAATGCATATCATTGGCAATCAATGAAAATATGTGAAATATTTTCAACAAAGGAGATCCACAAATACAGGTTCTCTCATAATAAGGGAGGTGGTGAAAGCGCCCATATCTGACCATGGAATCCAACAATTCAAATCTGGCTCTAGTAAAGGCCCTTCTGAATACTTGAGGTAAAAACTGCAAAATGTATTTTTCAGATTGAAAGTGATTTTATTCTTAGCCAACCAGCTTATTGATCTATTTTTGGATAATAATTTCAGGTATGATTGCGCACTAATATCCAAGACTCACTGTTTGAAGATATCTCTTGCCTGTGGAGCTATTGAAAGCAAATACTGAATAGAAAACCCATGATGTATAATAGTTTCATGGAGGCGGCTAATCCAATAATTAGTTTGTGCCATGTTTGTTTGTTCCATTAAACATATTGTGGGTAGTCTATTAGTATCCATTAAAAGGATCTTCAACCAGTAATTAAAAACTTTAATGATTAACTGATATGTTGTGTGGCTTCCATGATGGCATTACTCATGGGCACTTTGTGGACTGAGCAGGAAAGGGCCCATAAATTGGCAGTGGTGATGGGGCTATGATGATAGTTAATGTATGACTTCATATATTAACTATCAACAACCGTGAAGGCAGGCAGGACTGTAACTAGAGGGAGGGTGCTTGCACTGAGACTGGAACACACAAAATGTTTTCTCTTCAGAGCAAAAGACCTCCTCAGCCTAGAGACCAGAGCTTGGGAAAGGGATCCCCACCACCACCTTTACTACAAATCCAGAGTCTATATTAAGTGGGGAATTCTGGCAGTTGTAGTTCAAAAAGAGTGACAGCTTCAGGCCCGGATGGGGACCGGTGCTTATTATAACAGGCTAAGATAGGCGACCTAACAATGCAAGAACCATCATTTTATTGCCAATAATAACTGAGTGTGTTTCTCTTCTGCAAAGAAGGTTTTAACTTTGGACTGTTGATATGGAGAGCAAAAATAAATAGGAGCTCACAGTATACAGTTTGCTAATCCAGTTGCTTCACCTTTTGCACATATTTGGTTCCAAGAATCTTGCAGTCACTGCACTGGAAAAAGAAAAACCCAATTGACTGAAGTGCCCCAGGGGAAATTCACATGCGTTTATAAGTAGGAGGATACCAGCTGGCTGATGGGATTTTGATAAGATAATTTTTCCTCAAACTTCAAAGCACAAGCCTAGGTGTGTTTACTCAAAAGTAGTCCCACTGAGCTCATCAGATTTACTCTTAAGAGTCAACATACAGATACTGTACAGTAATATGGTTCATAATTTTCACACACAGAGAAAGCTATTGGTACATGAATAATATTACATGGCAGTAAAGTAATAAAGTACTGTATGCCTTTTAGTAATACTGTATATAGTAGATGACTAAATTAAAAAACACCCAGAAACTTTTTCTTGGTGAAGTCTGTGAAGATTCTCAGTCATCCAGATGAGGTTATCTGGAAGCTGAGTGATGGCAAATGGACATATTTTCCTGTGAGATTGAAACATTTCGCTACTCATCCAAATAGCTTTGTCAGACTGACAAAGTTACTTGGATGAGTAGCAAAACGTTTTGATCTCACAGGAAAAGAAGTCTAGTTGCCATGACTCAACTGCAGGATCTGTCTTGAATTTTATATTTCTAAGAGAATTTCCATTTTCTGTATTAGTTTAGGATCTGGTAAAAAAAATGATGGGGGGGGGAATCCCTTCCCATGTTTTAATTAATATTCAAAAACTTCAAGGTCAACCAGTCATATTTAATGTTTGTATTGCAATTTAGCTTAATTTTTTTCAAATGTTTTGGTTGCGAATTGTAGCCATGCTATTTTTTCCTACCTAAAATATTTTCTATGTGGTTTCATATGCTGCATTTGTTTTGGGTTTTATTTATTTATTTATTTATGTATTTATTTATTTTACACACTTCTTCCCAATGACAGGCAAAGACAGGTAGTCCCTCTACAAAAGTGAATTGGACAAATTACTAAACAAGGCTTCTTTCTTTCTTTTTTATTCTTATCAGAGCATTGCACAGTTTAAATTATGGAGGTATATGGAATATACAGTAGATCATATCCAAACAAAAATGTTAAAATGATTAGACAATTTTGACCAGAATTTGGCTACTTTCATAGCATTGTCTCAACCATTTAGTTGGACTTCTGCTGAGCTAAATGTTGAAACTGAGGCTGTCCTTCATTGGGCACATCATGAGAAGGAGGCTGTGGAAAAGAAAATTATGCTGAGGAAGGTTGACAGCAGAAGGAAAGGAAGGCCCCATATGAGATTGACGAACTCTCACAGGCTTGAGTTTGCAAGAGCTGAGCAAGGCGGTTTTGGACAGGCCATTTTGTAGATCACTCATTTGTAGGGTAACCAATAACCATAAGTCGTGGGCCACTTTGTGGCACATAATAACAATAATAGAACAGAAGCAGAAAAGGGTTACTGAGCTCAACTTTACTCCCTGATTTGGTCTAGAGGAGCCCATGTTTCTAGACAGAATGATACATTGAATTCTGAGTTCATTGTGGGAATGCCTCTTATCTAAGATGGAGGACTAAGTGTTTCTAAATTTTATGGTCTCACTTGACCTTTGAATCAGCAAGCATGAAATCTAATACCACTGCATCACATGATCAGATCCATTCCTTTATCTGTAACTTTTTTCTTCATTATGTCCTGGGACAATGCCCAGGCAGCAGAGAGACTTAAGATTCAGCCTTTAACCTCTTTTCCTTCATATTGTACTTACTTGCCTGATGAAGTGATAGCATTCCTCAAAGCTTATGGGCCTTTTTGTTTCTTTTCCATTGGTCTGATAAAGATATCAGTTCAGTATGGCTTTTGAAATTGTTGAGCGCCCACAAGAATAATTCTCTTCCCCACCACCACCACCCGGACTATAAAGAGAATATATATCCCACCCAGAGCGCCATCTAGAAGACAGCTGGGGTGCTTCACATCAAGCAAGCAGGACGGCAAGCTGAAGAAAACATTTGCTTCCAACTGTTAGGTAATACTATTAATTTGGGTTCAGTAGGCTTCACCTTGTGGGTAAACCAAATTTAATCCCCAGTTCTCTCATGTGGGTTTGCCACATTTCAGTGTAATCTCTCTTCCCACCTCGCTGAGTGGACAGAAAAAGAGGCTGGGAAGGATTATCCATCTGGTCTGAGGTAGCTTTTCAGAACCTTCAGGCATGGAGGTAGGGACCTTTAATTGTAAAAAAAAATGTGAGAAATTACACTCAGGTTGTCACAGGAATTGCGATTGGTGGCAGTGATCAAGTGTTCACTTGTTCTCCATGAAAGGCTTCTACCGCATCCCCAAGGCTTCCAAAAGCTGCCCCAGGGCAAAAGGATGGATATATGAAGCTTTCCATGTGTTTAGATTAAATGTTTCCAACACCCATTTCTAGTTTAGGCCAGTTTAAATTTAGGGCAACAGGATTTTGCTCATTAAGTTCCTTCTTATTATTTTCTTATATTTTCCTTTCACCTTTTTATAATTCGCCTCAAATAAATTTAAAATCTTGGTGTCAATTAGGGAAGGCAGCACAGAGCATAGATGAAGCACATTTCTCCACCTATAGTACTGAACAGTACTTTATTGCTGCTATTGATGTGGGAATAGATTGATATTATTTCCATCCTATTTTTTCTATACAAAAATCTAGCAGTGCATATGAAACCTATCTCTGCATATGAATTTTATATAGGCTATGCTGTTTCCCCCTAAGTAAATTAAAGAAAAGCTCGTTGACATTGCCATATCTTTTGCAAGTTTGAACTTTGTTCAGCTTACTATTGGTTTTAGAACTTTTCAAAAATGCTATTTTGTAATCCCAGTTGCGTATTGGATATATTTCAGGAGATTGCTTATATAGGGTAAGCTAAAAGTTATGTTTTGCAAATTGTCAAGAGGGCTTATCCTTTGCTCCAAAAGAAAATGCCTTTTTCCAGTGCAATATTAAGGGCTGTGTGTGGAATCAATGCCTAGAAGGGAAAAATAGCTTGGATGGCAAAGCATCGGAGCAAAGCAACACAATCAAATCCATCAGTCATATGCAACTGGTGAGAATGGTGCAACAAACCACAAACCTGAACTGAAATCTACATGCTGGGACCATTTCTGGGCAAAAAAATAAAATAAAATAGTATTTTGGAAAATAGCCAAGAATAGCAACATCTAAGTAAGGCAAACTGACCAGATCCATCACCACACATCTATGGTTATAAAGGAGGGGGGGCAACATGTCACAAAATCGTGATAGAGAAATATTCTAGTTCCTCTTTTGGAAGCTTTATTTGAGAAAATAGCTCTGAATATGAATATGAATGCCCATTTTAGCTTCTGCCTCGCACCAACCACTGTTGGTTGCTACCCCGCCCACCACAGACAAGTTCCAAGCAACCACAATTTCTAACATTGTGCAACCTCATTTCTGATCATGCAGCCCATCTGTTAAGACCTCAGCTTGCAGTCTGCTGGTTTGATGGCATGCAAGTCCACATGAAATAAACTTGACTGTGGTCATACTAGTGGGAAGGTTTCTTGAAACATACATGAAAACTCTAAAAACCAATGCCTCCCACACATTCACACACGCATGCACACACACACACACACACACACACACACACACACACACACACACCATGGGAAGAGGCATCTGCCATCAATAAATCTTGTAAGGGGTTGTATAGATGGATAGTAACAAGATTGCAGTTGAAAGCAGATGTTTAAATGCTCTTGCAAATAATATGGCATCATCGTTGCTTGGAAACGTTACTTTGCGCAGCAAACTCTTAGAATATGAAAGCCAGCAGTGCTGTTTTAGGTGGGAGACTCTGGAAGTCACACGTCCAAACTTTGACTGTCCATATTTTAATGGTCCGCTAAAAATATCACCCACCAGCTACTGAAAATAATTAAATATATTTCCTTGCCACTTGGGGGCAGCAGCCAACACCAAAACTACAGACGGGCTGTTGCATGTTGCAGTGAAAAGTCATATGGTTTTGTATTTATTTTATATATTAATTTATACCTTGTATGCCGCCCACTACCCAAAGGTCTCTGGGTGGCTCACAATCAAAATAAACTATTCAAGCAATTAAAATTTTAAAATTGCAATAAAACTAAAGCAATAAATACAATACATTAAAACACAACACTAAAATTGCCACCAGGACCCACAATCATCAGTTAAAAACTTCTGGCACCGAAATGTCATCAATGTCAGCGCCAGGCGGGTCTCACTATCTAATATTTTTATGCAATAGGATAATAACCTGTTTCTGAAAAAAATACCTCTATAGAGAGTCATTTGCGGAGTTCTGAGGCAGCTAGAATCAGCAGATCTTTTGAAATTTGATTTATAGTTTTACATTTTAATTCTTCTTTTTCCTTAGCATGGGGTCTGCTAGACAGAGCCATTGTTTTGTTGCAACTTCTTTTTTTTATGTTTGGCCAGCCTGTCACAGGGCCTGTTGCCTAGCCTACAGCACCTGGCATTCCCAGGTGGTCACCCATCCAAGTTGTACATTTTAATTGCTTTGTATTTGTTTAATTGTACATTTTAAATTTTTTAGTATGTCACCTTGGGCCCCTGCCAGGGAACAGAGATGGGCTAGAAAAGAAGTAAGTAAGTAAGGATGATTTTGTATTCATAATGTTTTAAATTGTGTTTTAGGTACGTATGCATGGACTTCACAGCAGTATGAGAAATAAATGATATTCATCAAAGAGGTCACACGATATCTTTTTACACTGATATTTTATAGAATAAAGTACATGTGAGTAATGACATAATAGCTCTTTGTTGCCTTTGAAATCACTTAACTAAACTCTAGTGTATCTTAATGCAGATTATATTATCACATAGGTTGCTATCCTATGCAGAGATAATATCATCCAGATGAAGTCCAAACTCAAGATTGTAGCCTCTAGCATGAACTGGGTAGGACTGGAGATATGACTTGGACTTCAGTTCCCATCATACCTCACTTTTGGCTTTGCTAAAACTCAGCACAAGTCAGCAATATTTGAAAGGCCATGTGATACTTGGCCTCCTCTAACAGTTTTTGTCTGAATAGGTAATGTACTTTTATTTATTTATTTATTTATTTGCTTGCTTGCTTTTTTGTTTGTTTGTTTATTAGAACAAGCCTAAGGATCCAAGCCCATATACTCTTTTAGGACAGAAGAGGATAGAACCTAAGTGCCAACACAGGGGACTTAGGTGTTGCATCTACGAGGATTCATGACATAAAGTATTCACATCTCTCAACTGGACGGTAAAGGAGCACAGGATGATATTAAACAGTTACCACATCTGAAATTTTAGGAACAGAACAGCAATTCACTCAGTGCTGGAATAGGGCTAATACTTTCCGTAAAGTATTAAGATATGGTGCTATACAGTAAAAGTGTGCCTATGGTGAAAGATACAAGAATCATGCAAGCTGGCTTCCCTACATATTAGATGTACTGCTTTCTCCAAACACAGAGATTTACAGAAGGAAAGATGCCTCTTCTCAGAACAAGAGTCTCAAAATATAGATGAGGGATCTGAATAAATTCATAAGAACAAAAATAGCTTTTCTGAAATAGGCCACAGCCCATCTAGTCCAGCATTGTGTCTCACGCAGTAGCTCGCCATTTGCTTCAGGGTATTCCCAAGCAGATCTTTTCACCTGTTTATGATTCCCTGCAAATTGCATTGAGAGATATCCTGTCCATCTTCCCAACCCAGAAGTTGTCCTTAGGCATCCATAATGATAGCCATTGATACCCTTGTTCTCCATGAACTTGTCTAATTCTTAAAGCTATCAAGGCTAAACGTTGTCACCACTTCATCTGGCAGGGAGTTCCATAGGCCAGTGATCCTCTGGGTGAAAAAGTACTTTCTCTTATTTGTTTGAGATCTAGCACCCAAAAGTTTCGTGGAGTGCCTCCTAGTTCTATTGTTGTACAATAGGGAAAAAAGTTTTTCCTTATCTACTTGGTCCACACTATGTATGATTTTATAAACTTCAATCATGTCACCTCTCAGATGCCCTTGTTCAAGAGTGAAGAGGCCCAGCCATTGCAGCCTCAGATGCTTAGGAAGAGGTAGCAAATGGAAACGTTCATTTAGTGAAAATCTGCTATCACACAACTGTTGCAGGCATCAGAGGCGTAGCTAGGGTTTTCAGCACTGGAGGATAAAGCCAGTTTTTGCACACACACCCAAAGGTGTGCAGAGAAGGCATCCTACATCTACGTAAATATCTGGAAACTATGGCAACACTCCAGGCATCAGATGAAGTGGACTGCAGTACATAGAAGCTGAGCTAAATAAAAATTATTAGCCTTTTAGTGTGATGCTAACCACTGTGTTGGAGTTTCTTTGTATTTTACTCCAGCAGTATCACTTGATACCATAGTCCAGGCCTGCCCAACAGGTAGACCCTGGGCTACCAGTAGCCCGTGAAGGGTTCAAAAGTAGCCCGCCATCCATCAATAAAAGAAGTGAGGGGATAAGTTCTCCCTCCCCCATTCCAAGGACCACCACTGCCTCAGCAAAGTTCTGGGTCTGCCAGCCCGCTGTCTCAGCCGAGAGGGGCAGTTCAAGGGCCATGGGGTGGTCCCCTGCTCCCACTGCTGGCCAGATGATTGAAAGGGTGCAAGGGAAGCATGTACATGGTTAGCCTTCCCATGGGAATGCGCTGAAAATAGATATCAATGCATTCCTATGGGAAACTGCTGCTGTACTTACAAAAAAGTTTACCTATGAGCATGTGCTTGGAATAGATAAAATTCGTTAGTAGAGGTATTAATGTAAGTAGCCCTCAGGCATTTGGGCCGGAAAAAGTAGACCTCGGCCTGTTCAAAGTTGGACAGCCCTGCTATAGTCAATAAGATCAAGTACATAAAAGCAGGTTGTTGACTGAGAAAGGGAGAGGCCTCTCCTTATAATTTCAGACGGGACACACCCATCTGCATGCTGGTCATGAGCCACCCTTGCCTTAAGAAGAAAGCAAAGGTGCAGTCAGGTGGTTGGATAGGCATATTTCTGATCATCACAGTGGAAATGGTTGCTTTGCAAGGACTGGGCGCCCTTAAAGCAACTGTTACGTCTGCCAGGAAATTTCTCCATCCCAGCCCCCAAAAGTAATAGCTCAACAGCTGGATCAAAGAGATCCAGCTTGGACATGGATCAGGGTTGTGTTGGGTACAATTCCGCACAAATTGTGTGATCACTGGGAAACAGATTGCACTGGACGACTCCACAAGCAGTCCAAAACGGTATCTCTTTCCCCACACGATGACACCCCTAGTTAACAAGTGTTATTACTGTATTACTGCGATATCCACATGGTGGCACTATGACCAGACCAGCCACTAGGTCCCGATCAGGAACTCAGGGGAGTTCTTCTTACAGAAGCTTGACAGGAAGGTTTTAAAACACTGTAGATCAAGAGCCGTGATTGTACCGTTTAGTCATACTCATGAAAATAACAGGTTGGCCAGTGCATGAACTGGTCTCTGTAAAAAAGAACAAACATCTGCACTCGTGACAAGTTGAGATATTTATTTCCAAGTGTAAAAAGGTACACGTTTGCTTATTCCTGCCCCTCAAGTTACTGCTAAAAGCACAGTGTTGTATTTCTTTCAAGACAGTTGGCATTGAAATACTAAGAAATGCCAAGATAACAAAAAGGCTGCTCAGTTTCTGACATCTGTGCTGTCTGTCTGTTGCAATTATTCATGATTTACAGCAGTGATGCTAGAAAGTATAGGATTTCTGATAGTCCTATCCACAGTTGTTGTTACATGACTGCAAGTTACTTCCCATTTAGAATTGCCCTGACAGGCAAGGTATGTGAGATTTTCAAGGGATAGCTTGCTATTGCCACCCCACCTGCCCCCACTGGTCTGCCTGACTTCATGGGGGGGGGAGTGAGGGCAAATACTACGGATTTGGGGCAAGCCTGTTTGCATTTTTTCTGTTAATCACATGATACATCACGAAGTGCAAATCACTCTAGAGTCCCCCACCCCCCAAGCAATATTTTTTTCCTCTCCAGCAGAGAACCTTCTACTTTTTACACCTAACTCCTTCCACCTCAGTTCAGGTCACTTTGAATAGATGCCAAAATGGTAGCCTAATTAAGTGTGTCCACACACATGCAAAGGATCTTCCCTGTCATCTCTTGCCTCACACATAAACAGGGAGCAAAGCCTCTTCCCCAAGACGGTTTCTAAACAGTTCTTCTCCATGGCCAACATTCCTTGGGGTTAATTTTTAGACGATAGATTTTTAAAATGGAGCTTCTCATAAAGAGTTTTCTTTTAAGCTAACAAGATAACGACATGAGGGAATCGAAGTAGGAAACCCTTTTATTGATTGGAAGGTAGTTCTTTGTAATGCTGCCACCGACAAGGCGACCATATACCACTAAAAGATGAAAAAGGAATTGTGCTTGGTTCTCATACTGACTTGTGCTGAGCTTCATGCCTTGGGGTAAGTTTTGAGACAGTGGAATCCTGGAGAGGAAGGGGTGTGTGGTATTAAAGCAAAGCAAAGTGTGTCACTTCTATACCTCCTAATAGTGCTTAAAGCACTCTCTGGGCGGTATACAAATAGCAATGCAAGCTACACGGTGCCCCTGCCCCCCCCCCCAGCTAGCGAGGTATTCTTATTACAGTACCAACCTTGGAAGGATGGGAGGCTGATTCAACCTTGAGCTGGCTATCTGGGGTTGAACCCTTGGCCGTTAGCATAGTTTTAAGCTGCAGTACAGCCATTTAACCACTGCGCCATGAGGCTCTTAGCACTGGTGAGCAGCATTCAGACAGTTATTGAAAGGTAATTTAAATCAACTTTTACTTTTGAGAAATGGGATATCGTTATTTAAAAATAAATCCAGAGATGAGAATAGTTGCGCTTTGGGCTATGTCTTCCAGAATGCAACATCCAACATGGCCAGTAGCAGTCCAAACAAGTAACTTTTTCCATCTCTGGGAAACTTTAATTATTTGGGGAGGGTTGGAAATTTAACAATACAGTAGCCTTCTTAGGCATATGTGGAATCCACAACACTGAGGTAGGGCAGATTGGGTGGTGGTGGCTAGACTAAGTCTTTCTGCTTTAGATATGGGTGGAGTGATCCTATCAGGGCAGGTCTCAGAGCACAGGTCCAGGACCACCTCAAACATACACATATCCATGGGTTCAGGAACCTCTCAGGAGAATAAGCAGAAGGACACTGACACAAAATAGGGCTAGCATAATGTATTCCAGGATATGCTTGGGAATGTGTATTACCATTTAAAGACACACACACACAAAAAAAAAGACCAATAGATCCATGGTATGTATGTGTGTTGTGTCATTACAGTAGTGACCGACTCTCCATGACCCCATGTCCATGGAGTTTTCTTGTCAGGAATACTGGAGTGGTTTGCCAGTTCCTACTCTAGGTGCTTACAGCACCTGGTATTCCCTGGCGGTCTCCCATCCAAGTACTAACCAGGGCCAACCCTGCTTAGCTTCCAAAATCAGGTGAGATTGGATGTGCCTAGGGCATCACTCAAATGCACCACTGGCTAAGTGAGGATGTGAGTTTCAGTTCCTTTGATCCCTCTCTAGCATAGGTTTTCATTGCAGATGTAGAAGTGAAATTATGTGTGTCGTTTGACTTTAGTCCAATCTTAAGACTTTAAACCAAAGAGATACTTTTAAAATAAAAGGGGAAAAATATCATTAGTATAAAATGTTTACCAAAGTGTTGTCAATAAATTTGATTCCAGTGAAGCTCTCAGATGCTCAATGGAAGGAAAAAAATTCCAGCCAAGACAGCCACAAATTTTCATTTTAAATTTTATTTAATTTATGAGTAGCTCTGTAGCTGAAGCACTCATGATAACAAACTTAATAAAACAGAACACTGAAGCCAATAAGAAATTGAATATCATAAATTAAAAGCAGCAACAGAAACACCATATTGAAAGTAGAAGATAAATAGGAAATAAATAAAAGAGCAGTAACAAGGAAATCATAAGCTTGTGTTATGTGCTGTCAAGTCAGAACAGAGTTCTGTTTAAAAGCTATATAAAAATAAACAGATTTTACCTTACATCTAAAGTAAAAGGACTCTACTTGAGGGGCACTATTCTAAGGTGTTCATTGTTGCTGTTGTTGTGTTGTTACAGTGGTGACCGACTCTTCATGACCCCATGTCCATGGAGTTTTCTTGGCAGGAATACTGGAGTGGCTTGCCAGTCCCTACTCCAGATGCCTAAAGCACCTGGTATTCCCTGGTGGTCGCCCATCCAAGTACTAGCCAGGCCTGACCCTGCTTAGCTTCCGAGATCAGGTGAGAGTGGATGTGCTCAGGGCATCTAGGCATAGCCTGTGGCTAGAAAGACTGTCACCCAAGGACTGCTGGAGTATTACTTTGCAGCGAATGGGGTGTACCAATTGATTTGAGAACCATCTTGTGTAGAGGTCCTCTATGCATATAGAATGGTGCACTGGTAAGGCCAGCTTGCATGTTGGATAAACTAAGGCACAGACATTGAGACAGAGAGCTTCCTCTCCTTACTAACAAAAGAGGGATGTTCGTATGAATACTCCTGGAAAGAAGCAAGAGATTGCGTTTGGATATTGCCGAGGAAACATGATCAAGCCAGGACTCAGAATCAGTTTAACCCATGTAACAACAAGGCTTGCTTCAACTAATCCACTCTTCTTACAAATCTTGGTCTTGTTCTGAAATGGAAAGGCCCTGAAATAGCATTATTGTGCCAATTCATGCATCGTATTAGAAGTAGAACTATTACCAACATGTGGACAGATCCCAATGCTAATACCTGAAACAGGGACTACATATTGACAATTTGCCTTGTTGGTACTGTGCCATTTTGATAACTAAAACATCAACTCATCTCATGTAGTCTTTCCCTTTTCATCCATTCATCTTTGTCAATAGAGGTAAGCCTTAAACTAACATAACTATCCACAAAGACACATTATGAGCCACTTGTACTGTGTTTTTTTTATACTGTAGTCCAGCAAAATGCAGGTTCCTTCTAGTGGCCAAATAAAATGGAAGTTTGGGTGCTATGTGACACATCAGTTGTTGCAGGGCTAGGCTACCATCTACTTTGGGAAGATGTGGATTCTCCCTTAAAAAGGAAGGATATTCAGGATATTCCTTGCCATGGCACTACTATCCGATGAGCACAGGGGCAGTGAATGGCAATGCTTTTTGCCAGCTTCAACTGGTGTGCCATTCTTAGACGAGACTGCTGATGATCCAGTCATTAATGATCTAGTAAACCCCAGAATGGAACTACTGTAATGCCCTCTATATAGATCTTCCATTTAAAAGCACCCAGAAGCTTCAAATGTTCCACATTCCACTGGGTTATTGTCTGGGGCAGGTTGGTCACTTCATATAGCTCCAGCCTTGTTTGCCTGCACTAGCTACCAGTTTGTCTCTTGAATGAAACTGGTTTTCTTCACTCTGATGGTTTGGAGCCTGGGCTGCAGCATTGCCCAATCTCAGGGTAACAAGGTCTCAAGGAATTGCTGTACTGCTTCAGGACTATGTGAATGGATTCCACTGAAGGAGGAACAAAAGAGGACTTTTGTTTGTAAGGCAGTTTTAAAGCCAGCCCCCCCCCCAATTGCTAGCTGGCACCAGAACCCCCCAGGTTAACATGAAGGTATATTTGTGTGTGGACTTCAAAAGACATGACAGGAACAACTGTGTGTGGTCAGTGGCTGTATGCCTTCACCTCACTGGTGCTTCTTGGTTCACTGACATTGATCTCATTGCGCTTTCTGGAACAAGGCAAGGAATGAGGAGTACCAAGGGCATGACTCATGAGCTTTCTCGTTCCACAAACATTGGCAGTAATGGTACAACGCCTAGGAGAATGAAATGTCCTCCATACCTGTCACTGCCTGCCCTGCAACTATGACTGCACAAGGGTCCACCCCTTTGTGTTTTGGTCCTGAAATCCCAGGGAATGAGATACTGCTGAGCTGTTAACTATGAGACGGGAGCATCTAGGGTTCACTTCTTCCATCTGTGGCTCCTGGATATGCCATTTAGCAAGCAAGGACTTAAGATCCTTCATCATTTTCTCTTGCTGTGCTGACTGAAATACTGTAGGTAAGAGGAGTGTTTCAGTTGTGGAACCATGTATTTGCCAATAACATATAGAAAGTTGGCTGGTTCTGTTTTTAATAATTTTGCAGTATCTGGCTCACCATTCAGGTCTGCTACCAACCAGAGACAGGTTTGGTGACAACGTGAGGTGGTCTTCTTATTTTGTGTGTGTGTGTTGTGTCATCATTATAGTTATGACTGACTCTTAGTGACTCCATGTCCAGGAATACTGAAGTGGCTTGCCAGTTCCTACCCCAGGCACCTACCGCACCTGGTATTCCCTGGTGGACTCCCATCCAAGTAGTAACCAGGGCTGACCCTGCTTAGCTTTGGAAATTAGGCCAGATCAGATGTGCTTAGGGCATCTAGGCAGCTCAGTCTTCTTTTACTGTTCTCCAATTGAGGGACTTCTCTTCAAGGGAGACTAAACCAGCCCTCTACTCATTATTAGAGATGGGCACGAATAAAAAAAATGGTGTTTTGGTTTTTCGTTTGTCATTGAGAGGTCTGTTTCGGTTCTTTTCCGTTTGCCACGATTTTTTGAAAAAATTTAGTTTCCCTTTTTATTCGTTTGTCGTTTCTACCCGCTTTTTGTGTGATTTTTAAAGCATTTCCCTGTGCGGGCGTCCCCCAACGCCCCAGACCGGAGGGAAAACACTAAAAAAAACGGATGCTGGCAGAGACACAGTATAGACTAGGTATGCAGGGAGGCTGCAAACCTTTTTAAAAATGAGATATACAGTATTTCTATTTAACATCACAAATGCTTTTGTGATCCTGTGCACATTTGCTTGGGAATAAAATTCCACTGATCTTACTTGGCTTCAGTTCCAACATCATAGGAATCAGATCTTGAGGACTGAATTTATGTTTATATCATCATAAATGAGACAGTATGCATTCAATGGTATCATAAATCTCAGCAACAATCCAAAGTTATTTGAAATTAATGTTTCAGCCATGCTTCCAGACTCTCTTCACTTGGGTGCCAGTGCATATCAACTATGAAACTTCAGTAAGATTCCTCTTTAAAGGAAGTCATTGGCAACTGCGGAAACAGGAGTGAACTCAAAACGCATAAACTTTGGTGCACTTAAGGAAAAACAAGAATCTCTCATTTGGGTGGTGGGCAAAAATGTGAATGTGATTGTGTGGGTTTGTATTAGTGTGTACATTGCTTTGCTAGTCATGCACTTTGACTTGTATATTATATGGGTCTCCGGGAGGCAGCAGAAGACAGGAAGGCCTGGCGAGCTCCGGTCCATGGGGTCACGACTGAACCACTCAACAACAACAACAACAACAACAATTATATGGGTATGGGACTATATGAGAGCTAGTGTGGTACAGGGGCAATTTGGGCAACCTGGATTCAAATCACTGCCACATTAGGTAGTGGCAGTGGCAAAACCACTTCTTAAATATTTCATGTACAGTGGTACCTTGTATAAAAGAATTAATTTGTTCCAAATAAAATTATGTTAAGCAAATTTTCCTTTATACAAATTCCCATAGGAATGCATTGAAAACAGAGTGATCCCATTTTAATGTTGTACAGATTGGCCCCACTGGCAATTCTGTTAAACAAATTTCCCCTCTCTCCGGGACTTTTTATGTTGTACAGAATTTATGTTATACAAGCTGTTTGTTATACAAGGGTCCACTGTACCTTGAAAACCCAATAAGGCCATTGTAAGTCATACTACATATGACTTGACAGCATATATTAATGAATGGAACCATACAGTACATACATGGGATCCTGTGTTGATTTGTAGCACTGCTCTAACAGTGAACGGGACATAAAGCCTGGTCATGACATGTATTCTGTAGGTAATTCCCATGGAGCTCAGTGGCAATTGCTTTCAAGTATCTGAAGGATTTCAACCTTCACATAACAAAATCATAATTTTGCATTCTCGGTTTCTCGGTTCTTTTTACGTTGCTCCTAATGTTGCTGCAAAGCAAAACAGGACATTTCCAGAATAATATTTCATTGTGAGTTATAAAGTCAGGGGATAAAAATAAAAGCCACAAACCAGATAAATGTTTGGTTTTTTTTAAAAAAAAGAAAATCCTGGCCATGCAAGCCAGATGGGGTGAAAGGGACAGTGTGGCTGTCCGTACTCTTACTGGTAACAATATTTAAAAATGGCTTTTGGAGACTTGAAAGAGAAATGCCCTTAATATGTCTCTCCAAGTCTCCAACTCCAGAGGTGTCAAAACCTTTCCAAAGCAGCTTATAATATATGTCTGAGGCCTCATTGTTAGTCTTAGCAGAGATGCTACGTTGGGATTCAGAAGTAAAAGGAAACATCTCCCCTTAATATGCCATAACGTTTCCAGCACTCCAGCCCCATCACCCCTGTCATATCGACTTTGCATGTGTCCTTTCTAGCTTTCATTGCCAGCCTGAACCTGCACCTCATCGGAGCCTGTCCTGGCCTAGACACAATTCTCTGGGAGGGAAAAAAGCAGCAAATAAACAAGTTGAGTGGTGTAAAAAAAGGAGAAAGAATCGCTTTGCAGGTGCCTGCAGCTGGCAGTTAACTCAGACTGTAAGAGGATCAACTCCATCTCCACTGGCTAGAGGGGGAGAGAAGGAAAAAAATATAAAGCTCCCACATTTACTATTCACAGTTTAGTTAATTTGGATGATAACGGTTAGTTTCTAATCCCATTGTGCAGGACTGAATATACTAAAACCTACCAGCCTTCTGAAAGGGTATCTCTCGCAAGCAGAACAACACCCAGGAGCGTCCCCCGCCTGGACCGTGCAAGACACGCACAGTTTCTGAGAACCATTTTGTAGTGGTTTGTTTAGTCACCCATCAGGTTGCAGACAAAACAAGTTGCAGACAAAACATCAAGAAGCGAAATCTCTTTAAACAGGACTGCCATGAGACAGGAATGTGGATTTGCATGTTGCCGCTGCTGCAAGCGGAAAGAGACATTTTATTTAAAAGGAAAGAAAACTAGCACCAAACCGACCCAAAATTTCAGGGAAGATCAAATGGTGCTATCCTTCATAGCTCAACTGATAAAATAAAGATAAAAATCGGGGAGGAAAAAAACCCCACCAACCTTATTTGGAAGTAAAGGGCTTTGCAGAAACTACCCTTGAAGTTACAGCTCTGAAATCAAAAGCACGTTCATAATATTTCTCTGGAGAATGCCCCGCTTCCAGCACCGGGACGATTAAAATGTGGATACATTGGCACGCATCTCCAAAGTCGAGGTGATGTTTTTATTTAAACGTGTAAACTACAGCCACACTTTGAGTTGCATTTGTTGTTCCTACAGTCAGTGTGCAAATTGGCGTGTTTTGCGGGCGGGGGCGTCCCCGTGTAACTTACTAAGGAGGTGCCAAAGAGTTTTGTAAGAGGCACAAAAATGCGCTCCAAAGCTTTGGAGAGGCAAAGGATGCACCCTCCTTTTTTTGCTAAGTTCCTCAAGTTCCTGTTTGTGTGTTTTCGATATTTTCCCCTTCAAGCTATTCAAAAGAAAGAAAGCAACTTCCCCGAGCTCCATTATTTTCCCCCCTCGGCCCCCCCGGGACAAAGTTGTTGCCCCCCAAAAAGAGAACCCGTTGCGCTCTCGAGGCGAGGAGCGCGGCTGCCAGAACAGAGGCCCTAGGAAAAAAAAGTTAACAATGCTGTGAAAATATGTTTGCAGAAAACAGACAATTGTTGGATTAGACGTATTCAAGTATGAAATAATGCCTTTTTGTGTAAAAACTTCAGCAATGTCCGTGTACAAAAGTTCCCTGTGGCAGTTACTTGCTCCTTTTGTGAGCGTTGCGCTTTGGCGTCTCCACTTGGCGCATTTCACTCCAAGCCCCTTTAAAACGCGATTGTTTCTTTCTTTCTAATGACATTTACCGGATCAAAACATGCTGTTAATTCGATCAGAAAGCTTTACCCTCCCTAACAATGCCACAATAATTTCTCCTGAGGTTTGTTAAATTGACCAAAATTAGGCAAATGAATAGGGGGTCTGTAGGCGATCCCTCTTGCAGGTGACACCGCATAATGCACTCTCAGACCAGCTGCGGTCTCCTCTTTATTTCGCCCCTCTTTTCTTTGACCCGCATTATTAAAATTTAGGCCCAATGAAACCATTCAGACTTTTCAATGGGACATTTTCCTATAGGATAATAGGCTACAAATTGAGCCTCTCCAATGTGTGCGGGGAGGAGGAGGGTAAAATAACAAGCTCGGGATACACACACCACACAAAAAGGACCGTCGTGTGCCAAAGGTTTGAGGGAGCCTCCCTGAGTCTGCGGAGGGGAGGGGAGGGGTTTTTTTAAAAAAAGAAAGGTGGAGGGGGAGAACTCTTGTGCCAGCCCCCCGTCCCCACACCTGCCGGGGTGTCCTCGCCACATAAAGCGGGAGAAACAAAAAGACCTCGCTGCCATCTCTCATAAAGATGGACGTGTCACCAAGTCGTGTGAGAAAAGCTTGAGAACAAACGGACCCACTCCGTCTCCAAGGGCTCTTCCTTGAACTGGGCGGAACAGCCTATTAAGGGCTTACTTAATTACTTTAATGACTTTGGACAGGCTTTAAAATGCAGTCAGCGCTTGGACAGGGAAGGGGGGGTGCGCGCGGGGTGGTGACAGTAGGGAGGGGTGTTTTGTGTGTGTGTGTGTGGGGGTGCCTGGGATTTGTAAACAGGCGGTCGTGTGAGAGACCGACCAGGCGTTTGGTGCCTGCAGAGAAAGGGAGCCTGTGTTTCGCAGCCTGCCAAGCGCGCCCCTGCCTGCGCCCAGCTCGTTGCTCCCTGGGACGTGCGCTGCCCCGTTGGCATGCAAATACTCTTCGGGAAGGGGGAGCAATCACGTGTCCTTTGAAGGGCCACGTGGAGGGACAAAGCTGATCTGTCGCCCACCCCACCCTACCCCACGCCCGGACTACGGGGAAGGGGGGGGCAGGGAAACATACACCCGTTGTTTTTTTAAACTGATCTTTAATGCATGTCTTCTAAGGCTGCTTTCCATAATCCCATGGAATAAACCCAGCCATAAATATCATCTCTTACTCCACCGCTGCCACCCCCCAGCCCAACCCCGGCCCTTATCTCCCCCCCCCCCCAAAGGATCGCTTTATAAGCCGCCCCTTGGAAGTGAGGGCGCCACAGTCCACCTGGGCTACTCCGGGGAGGACACGGTGTTGCCTCCTGGTCGTTTCTGTCCAGCAGCTTCTCGCCCAGATGGCTTCCAAGCTGAAGGAACGGAAAGTGAGTTAGAGGGGTCTGGCGGCCTGGGTCCCCCGTGCTGGGCGCCCTAAGAGCGGTGTGTCCCTTAGGAGTAGAGCCCGTCGGGCCTTGGGGTTTGGGAGAACGCAAGGGGAGGAGGTTCTGATCGATAATCCAGGGAAACGGAAAGAGGAGGAAGGATGCCCGGGCGGTGGCATTTCGTCTCTCTGTTCATGTCACAGCTCTGATTCAAGTTTCTGACCTTTCCATCGTGCTCTGAGGTTTTGCCCCATTGTTACGATTCTCTCCCACGGGGAGCCTAGAGGTCCCATTACCTGGGCTGCAACTGCCAGGGATGCTACTAGAAGAATTAGGCTTTGGGGAGGTCGTGCTTTGCTCTCCAACATGTTACCTGGAGGCTTGAATCCAGGTGCTCGCGTGTCTCTGAGGGGGACCTCGGAGAGGTGGGTTGCTGAAGGGCGGGGAAGTGCCCTCCCTGGTTTTCAAAGAGAGCTTCAGGCAGGATGGACAGAAACAGAAAGGGGCGTGGGAGCGCCTGGCATTTTGGTGCGCCCTTCCTTCGCGACGTCTTGATCCCCCCGCACGTGTTTTTATCGTTGCCATGGGCGTCTTTTCCCCTCTCCAGAGGATCCCGATTTCTCACAAAGTGATCGAGAAGAGACGGAGGGATCGGATCAACCGCTGTCTCAACGAGCTCGGGAAGACGGTGCCCATGGCTTTGGCCAAACAGGTACGTGATTGCAGGTTATCCCAGAGCAGAAAACGTGAACGCGTTTTGCGTCTTGCTGGCTTGTTGGCTTTTGTGGCTCTTTCTGATTCTTTTCTCTCCCCTTCCCCCGCCAGCCCGTTGGGATTTGTATGTATTGGGGGGAGGGGAATCTAGCGGATCCGATCGCGGGAGGAGATCCCCATGAGTACAGTGCAAAACAGCTGTGTCGGAACAGACCACGATTGAATTCCATTCCGTGCCACTCTACTTGTTCAATCGCACCAATATCAAAACCCGGCTTCAAGGGAACCCTCCCTGACGTCTCCCTCGGTTTTGACACGTTTCAGAGTTCCGGCAAGCTAGAGAAGGCGGAGATCTTGGAGATGACCGTCCAGTACCTGAGAGCCCTTCACTCGGCGGATTTCCCGCGGGGAAGAGAAAAGGGTAAGTGCGCTCTTCCGTGGCTATGCGTCCCCTGCGCTTGACGGGCAGGCGGGCGAGGAGGAGAGCGCGCAGAGAAACTCTGCGGAGCAGCCGGCGAGGCTCTGGGAAGTCAGGCGTCCTTTGAGGGGGAAATCTCAGGCGTTGAAATGTGAATTTCTAGCCACGCGTGGGGAGGAGTGAAACCCGGTAGGCTGCATTAGGAGAGATCAGTGGGTCTCGCTAGCGCTGGCCCAGTCTGGCTAGCTCTGAGGCCAGGGACAACATGCCAGCTCTGTCCCACCTATCATTTTTTGGGGGGAGGGGGGTATTCTATCTCTGTCAGGGCTGGTAGAAGACATCTTGCTGCCCAGTGCGAAGGAGATAATCTTCTGCCCCTCCTTCTGTGTGCAGAAGATTATTAGAATAATATTAATTGGTTAGCCGCTGGTGGGGTTGAGAACCGTTGGCCCTCCAAATGTTTTGGACTAAACTTCCAGAATCCACAAACTGTATTGACAAAGAGAGTCGGCTGTTGGAGATGCACAGTTCTGTATCAGTTGCCACTTGCCACCTTGCCTCATGTGCTGCCTGAAGCAGCCAACTCACTGCTTAATTTTCAGGCAGGGAACCAACTAATAATGGATCCATGGTCTCCTTTGAAGTGGAGAGCAATTATCTCTTTCTTTTTGAAAGGAAATAAACACATTAGCAGAAAGCAAGTTGTTTTAGAGTATTCCTGATTCTTGGGGTGCAGAACACCAACTTTATTCACAGCGCTTTGCCTGATGGATAAAATTGTCCACTGGATCGGAGTAAAAGTGCTTAGGTTGGATTTATCCAGCAGGGTGGTATTTGCTATGTCTAGTTAACAAAACTGTGCATGTGCCTGAAAAGTTTGGTAACATGGTAATAGCTGCACAAGCTTTGTGGATAATGGCCCACTTGCTCAGCTGGTTGGCACATTACTTTCCATATGACAGATGTTTGGGTTTCTGGTGCCCACAGGTACAACTAAGAGGGATTGTTCAGATTTTGAAATCTGAACAATATCTGATATCTGATAACAATATTCGATATCTGCTGGCTATCTTTAATCAATGGCTAGAATCCACTCCACATGCACTGTGCAAATGGTGTATGTGTGGGAGGGGGGTTGCTTTGCCTGTAACAAACACACTTTGAGTTGCAATGAGGCAACCTTTGGCTTGCTCCATAGCAGAGCAGCAAGGGTACTACTTTCTGCACCTGCCAACAGGATACCAGTTATATTTCCTTGCCCTCCACAGTGTGTCCTCAGTGCTCTCCCTTGTTGACCAATTCAGAGACCTCCTTCAATGTAACAGTGGTGGAAACTGGTAGTTTTAGAAGTGGTCTGCTCATAGAGAGATTAGAACTGATCGATCAGACATTTATTTTCATTTGTTTGCTGCAAGGGGAGTACAGAGTATGGAAACCAGGTAGATTTTCGATGGGGTGCTCTGGTCCCTTCTGGTCCAATGCAAAGCTCTAATGGAATTTCCTTCCTTCCTTCGTTCCTTCGTTCCTTCCTTCCTTCCTTCCAGCAGAGCTTCTAGCTGAGTTTGCAAACTACTTCCACTACGGCTACCATGAGTGCATGAAGAATCTTGTTCACTACCTGACCACAGTGGAGCGGATGGAGACCAAGGATACCAAATATGCCCGGATATTGGCTTTCTTGCAGTCTAAAGCCCGCTTTGTCGCTGAACCCATCTTTACCTCCCTGGGATCTCTTCCAGAGCCAGACTTCTCATACCAGCTCCCACCGGCTCCAGACTGTTTGGGGCACAGCACTAATGACCCTGTTTTCCAGCAGGGATCTGGGCTTGGGCACTTCTCCTGGCATGGGTCTGCCAGAAACCCAGGCCTTCCTTACCTTCCCAATCCTGCCATGCCCCTCAGTAGCCCTGGACAGCAACGCAGCACCTTCTTGTCATCGGTACAAGGTCTGGACCGCCACTACCTCAACCTCATTGGCCATTCCCACCCGAACACATTCAGTTTGCCAACTGGCCACCAGCATCCGTCTGTGCTATAGCCAACCGTCTGGAATTGCTAGCTTGTTTCCCAAAGAGGATTCCCATGACTTTAAAATCTATGCACAGACAAATGTACCACCTTTGCCCTTCCGGTGCTGCCACACCTTTGGACTCACCAGTAGTTGTCACTAAAAGCTACAAAACGAGCTACCTAGATGCCCTAAGCACATCCGATCTCGCTTGATTTCGGAAGCTAAGCAGGGTCGGCCCTGGTTAGTACTTGGATGGGAGACCACCAGGAAATAGTAGGTGCTGTAGGAGTTCCTGGAGTAGGAACTGGCAAACCACTCCAGTATTCCTGCCAAGAAAACTCCATGGACATAGAGTCACGAAGGGTCGGTCACGACTATAATGACACAACACACATAAAGCTACAAAACATCTTCCAAGACCAGATAATGCCCAAGACTATCTGTGTATGGCATATCTGTATTACTGCAAGAGACTGAGTTATGTTGTACCTCAGGCCTCCTTCTGCAAATGTAAATAGAAAACTGCGGTAAGTGCAGAGAAATAAAGATTTGTTAGAAAAGGTTCAGACTGGGTTCAGCCTGTTATGTTTTGCTCTGATGTTTTTTTAATTTGCTTTTGGGCTATCCTACTTTTCTAAATATTTGCTCTGGTGTTGTCTCAAATCTTCTAATGATGCATAGTGTTAATTTTTCTAAGAAAACAATCAAGGAAGAAGTACAAAGAGTAGAGGAAAAGGAAGGGAAGGGAAGGAGCAAGTCTGTGCAAAATGGCTAGTGCCAATCAAGGGAGATCAACAGAAGTCTTATTGTTGATTTCACAGGTGCATGGCCATGCTCAGAGCTTCAAAGGGTTGCTTTAGGATTACAACTCCCAGAATACCCCAACTAACTGGCAATGCTAGATGAATGATTATGGGAGTTAGAGTACAAGAAGCTTTCCAAGTTTTCAGCTACACAACTTCACCCACAACAAAGCCCATCTTATACAGCTATATAAGGTGAGAAAGCTCTTTTACAGATGCAATGACTTGTCCTTCCAGTGGGGAAATTTGCACAGCCAACTTGGCATGTTGAGAACGCGAGTTGAATGGATGCCCATAGATTTCAGTGGGTTTTGTTTGTATAGCTCAGTTCCAGTTATCGTGGAGAACTTTTGCAGTAGCTCATTGGAGTGCAGTGGGAACATTGGACTCATTTCTCAGCAGAGATCAGGGGGCGTACTGCTTGCATATTTCACAATTTCCAAGCGTGAGCGAGACCACTACTACCCCATCTAGCCCAGTGCCAAATATTGCATTTGGGACATTTCTATAGGCAAAGAATGCATACTACTGAACATTTGCCAGCTCATAACTAATTGCATGTGATATTTAGACAAGCAAGGCCATGAATCCGATTGCAGAATCAGGAAAGGAGATCTAATCAGTTGTATAAAGAGTGCAGTACCATGTGTCCATCATCCCAACTGAAAATGGTTATGGCAGTTCAAACACAACATTTCTATGTGATCTGGTTGCATAGGTCAGCCACCAATTGTAGCCACATCGGCAGCAACAAGACTTGTCTGAGTGTTCAGTGTATCACCAGCACTGGGGTGTCAGTCACCAGGTATATATTGAGCCACAACTGACAATATTGTGATAAAGTAGGGGATGGGAACCTTTGGTCTGCATCGACCTGTTTGGCCCACAGAGCATCACTTCCCAAACTCCTACAATCACCAGAACCCAGGAAGTTGAACTGATGACAAGAGGAATCCCCCCCTGCTTTGCTCCCCCTCTGCCTTCCCTGTCCACTAAACACACAGATGCAGAGCAACCAGCTTGGAAGTATAGGAATCTGGTGACATGATTGTGCTTCTCATCTGACTTCTGCATTATTCTAGAGGTGGGGGAAAGTGTTGGATTTTATGGACTACGTATTCCAGAATGCTGGCCATATTCATTCTGAGATTTCAAGGGCTTATAGTCCTGGAAACTAACCTTTTTCATCTGCGACACTGTGTTCATATCACAGTTTGGTGTCCTAATTCTGTTGTGTCCCAGTTCTCATGGAAGACTGAGTTATAACTCACTTAGATCTCTAATGTTGGTGTTCTTCCTCTTGAGGAAACTAGTTGTAGCTTAAGGTGAAAGCATGTACTATTATGCTTAAGCTTCTTAGCAGGATTGTCACCATCCCATGCTCACTGAACTCAGAAACATTTGTAGTTCTCCTAGTGCCCCACTGTATATTGCCAGGAATTGCTTTTCTTATAGGAGCCCCGTGGTGCAGTGGTTAAATGCCTGTACAGCAGCTAAAACCGTGCTCACCACCTGGGGTTCAATCCCAGGCAGCAGTCTCATGGTTGACTCAGCCTCCCATCCTTCCATGGATGGTAAAATGAGTACCCAGCTTGCTGGGGGGTGGGTGGGGGAAGCAATGTGTAGCCTGCATAAATAAACTGTAAACCGCCCAGAGAGTACTTGAAGTGCTATGGGATGATATATAAGCGGAACACTTTGCTTTGCTTTGCTTTTTCTTCCGCCATGGAACTCAAGGCATTTTACATGGTGCTGTCATGTGGTCTCTCATCTAATCGCTCAGTGAAGGGAATACTGTACCACAATGCTATGCATGCCTATTCAAAAGTAAACACACTGATTTCCGTGAGACTTACTCCAAGGCATGTGTATATCAGACTGCAGTTCAAACGTTGTATCTTCAGGACATCCATCGTGGTGTAAGCCCCACTGAATGTAGTCCAATGATTCCCTATCAGAACTCTAGGCTGATGGCCAAAGTGTCTCCACGATTTCCAGGAAGAAGGGTTTCAAATCAGTTTATTCCTGCGCATTTACCCATTGATTGAAACCAGGTTAGCTCAATTCCACTTGGTATAAATGGTGATGATGGCATCACAAAATCAAATTTCCAGTACTCTCCCTCTAAGGCAGGTATGCCCAAACTTCAGCCCTCCAGATGTTTTGGACCACAACTCCCAGTCCTTTGCCATTGGAAACACAGGCTTGGGATTCTGGGAGTTGTGGTCCAAAACATCAGGAGGGCCGAAGTTTGGGTAAGCCTGCGGGATCCCCTTTTGCCTTCAGGAGCTTCAGGATAGTGAGAGAGGAATCTTTAATATTTGAAAACCACTGCCAGGGTTCCAGTCACCGGATAGGGACCCCTGCAGTTGATCCAGTGGCTATTAATAGATATTAAAGGCCCTCTCTCATCCTGAGACTCCCAGGATGAAAAAGAATCTTGGAAACTCATAGGGGTGGGAGATAGGATGTTTTTCACTATGCTAAAATCAAGGTTAAGCTTGCTGGGTGATGACATCACCACATTGTGGCCAGCAAACTTGTGCCAACTGGAGTTCAATCATTGTGTAGAAAGCATTTCCAAGAAGTGATGTGCTGAAATTCCATCTTAAAGACAGAGAGAGCAGAAGCCCTGTTCTCCTTTACTCATATGCTCTTTACCACTTTTCCAGATGCTGACAATTAGCTGACAATTACTACACCTCCCCCATGGCTGCTGGGAGGCCAGCATAGTGAGGCAGGAAGCAGCAGGACTGTTGTAAAGCTGTATCTGAAGTAGAGGTCTGGGTTTCACATCCCAGGCCTTCAAACAAAAAAGTTGCTTTGGGTGCATCTTTACAACAGCCCTGCTGCTTCCTGACTCATCTAAGATAGACATGCCTGGCAAAAATCATCTTGCTAAGAACGTTACATCTAAGAGTAACCACCTGGCAAACCCCACCTTGCCATGTTTGGACTTTTGGTACTAGCTTTGAAGAAGTTGATATTGCTCTCTCTCTCTCTCTCTCTCTCTCTCTCTCTCTGCATCCACTTAACTTGCATTAATATTTTTAATTCTTACATAAATGCCTGTGAAATACCTTAGTCTAACAGCACAACTGGCTAAGGCAGGCATGTCCAAACTTCAGCCCTCCTGATGTTTTGGACCACAGCTCCCAGAATTCTAAGTTTAGATTGCCAATGGCAAAGGACTGTGGGAGGTGC
>JAHTLZ010000330.1:53052519-53065097 GCA_023846285.1 Phrynocephalus versicolor
AGAATTCTAAGTTTAGATTGCCAATGGCAAAGGACTGTGGGAGGTGCGGTCCAAAACATCTGGAGGGCTGAAGTTTGGACATGCCTGGGCTAAGGAATACTTTGCGGAACCTGCTGGGAAGCCTATTTTGTTCAATACTACAAGAAACTTAGTGTACTACAAGGACAGGCAACCAGGTGCCCTCCAGATGTTTTGAACTAGAATACTGGTGGCAAACCTTTGGCTTTCCAGATGTTTTGGGCCACAACTCTCACGGTCCTTTGTCACTGGCAAGCTAGACTTGGAATTCTGGGAGTTGTGGCCCAAAACATCTGGCATGCTGAAGGTTAGCCATCACTGGACTAGAATTTCCATCCTCTGTTACCATTGGTTACAGCAGCTGGGGCTAATCGGACTCTTAGCCCAGAACATCTGGAGGATATCATGTTGTCTATCCCACCATTCTAAAACTAATTCTGGTTTTTCATACACAAACTGACCCTTGCACTGCTTTTAGAATCAGTGAAACTAAAGATAAGAGCAGATTGAATCGCATTAGACAATGTTCCAGCCAAAAGGCCAATAAGTGAGGAGGAAAAAAAGAAAATGAAAATAAGAACTTTTATTTCAAAAGTTCATATAAATGTTCCTAGTTCTCATAGCTGGCAAGAAACTTACAGCCAATTGGCAGAAGGGAGAAAATTTTCACAGAGCACTAGCAGAACATTCTTGCATGTTCATGCAAGGCTTTGAGGAATTTGCTGCAGACATGCCCCTTTTTTAAAGTAACTTTTTCTGGTAAACATTGGATGCACCACCCTCTAAGCAGAGGTGGCGAACCTTCGGCACTCCAGATGTTTTGCAGCACAACTCCCAGAATTCCAAGCCTGTATGGCCAATGACAAAGGACTGTGGGAGTTGTGGTCCAAAACATTCGAAGTGCCAAAGGTTTGCTACCACTGCTCTAAATAATCCTCACTAGTGGGGGTGAAAGAAAGGCTATATCATTAGCGTGTGAAATTTTACCAAACTAATCAAAACTGTAATCTTAACAGTCAGATTCTTCTAAAAGTAAAAATTTTAAATTTAGATATACAGTATTAACAATGCTGTAGTATAGTTGAGCTTCCCCTCCAGATATTCCTGGAGTTTCAATATCTTGATCATTTTAGAACTGCCCTTTGCTGTTTTTGATAAAGGAGCACCCCTGCAGCTACTACTACAGAAAACTTATTTCCCTGTGTGTGTCAACTAGTATTTCAAATTGTTTGATGTGCATTTCATTTCTGGATTAGTTGATGGAATGCAAATTAACTTACAGTTACTCCATTTCATTCTGCAGCTTGATGGAGATCTGAACACTAGATTGTTTACCAGTGCAGTAGGCTGTTTCATAGTTTGTGAGCTATCCATTTATTTATCACAAGAAAGAAAAACAGATCTTCATTACAATGAGCATAAAGCATTTTGTATTTCTTTTCTTCAGACTGTAAACACAGGTGTGATCATTTGCCTTTAAAAAGAGGCCATATCAGTCAGCAATTTGAAGGTGGGGAGAAATAATGAATAATGGAACCTGCTTTGTAAAGACACACTTGTGTCTCCAAATCTTCATGGAGGCAGAAGGAAAATGGAAAATAGCCCTCTCTGAACATCTGCAGGATAAAATACATGCGGCAGCTGGAGAAAGCCTGGTACCTATTATTGGAAAACATGTCTTACACTCATTTTCTTCATCCCTTGAGGAAGAATCTGAAGAAAAAGGTCTTTGACCATTTTTCTTCCTCCTGGCACTAAGCTGTTTAGATCTCCTTTTGAACTGAAGCATTACAGATATAGTGTTACCCTGGAAATATATATTATTATTAATTTATTCAACATTTTGGCCACTGTTAACCAAATTAGATTTTTCTTCCAAATACAAATCTCTCCCTCACTTTTCTCTGCTAAGCAGATACTCTGTCTGGGATTAACACAAGGCCACCTCAGTCAAAATTTAGGTCATTTACATATAATTTAGCAAACTTGCAGTAGTCCATGACACTCTTTGTGACTCAAATGTTGCTATTCTTGATCCCCACCTCGCCCGCCTTCTCTATTTTCATTTCATGAAGGAGGATAAATCCTGCTTTAGATTTACAATGGCTTTGGGATAAAGTCTTGTCCTCTTGTTCCCGTCTCAAATCTTCCTCAAGCTGCGGAACTTCCGTTCTCTCTTGCTTGCTTGCTCTCTCTCACACACACAGCCACCACCATTTCTGTGCTCACCAGTAAAGATCATGTGTCCACTTTCAGGTACAGGTATATCAAAAATTCAACTTTCCAGAAGGTGAATAATTTTTTTTGAGGGTACAGTATTTTCTTTCTTTCTTTCTCACTTTCTCTCTCTATAGCCTAAAAACCTATTATTTACCTCAAAATAAATAAATAAATAAATAAATAAATAGATGAAGAGTTAGAATCAAGCACATCTCCCTCCCATCTTCCCACGGCACTTCAATTCATGCTGCTTGCACTTCTCGTGTGCTCTCCTTTTAAGTAAGTTGTATAGCACTGGTTTCCAAGAGCCTGTAACAAAACCCAGAGAAAACTTCCCGGTGGTTTGAGCTGGAGGTGATCCATTGTAGTGCTTTTGAAAGGGGTGATCTCTTGTTTCTTGGGCTTCATCCTTGGTTGGGCAAGAATAAAAATAGTCATCCCCATGAAATCAAATGTTTTCACTACACATGGGAGTAAGGAACAAAGATGCTAGCCAGAAATAGGCCTCAGTCTCCTTCAATTTGCCTTAACTGCTGAAGGAGCCTTACAGGCAGATGGGTCCACTCAGCGACTGGCAGCCTTCTTAATACAGAGGTCACTTGTGCTTTCAAGCGTTATTGAACAAACAACCCCCCATCTTCCCTTCCTGGCCCTGGACTCTTCCACAGGAAAGCAACAGGCCAGTCAACAGGAAGGTTAGAACTGTGAAGAGGAATTTTCCTCATGAGAGGAAAATCACCTGACAGGATCAGGAGCTGAGGGGAACCAGTGGTTCAAGTATAAAGCAAGACGGAAAGACAGAAGAAAAAATAATTTAGCGAAAGGTTTACTGAAGAATCAGCTCTAGGCCCCATCCATAGCTCTAGGCCAATTCTTACTTTAAGAAAAGCAGGCCTACGTCCCACTGTGCAAAATCTGCCATTTGCTTTACTGTACATATTTACTGTCTTCTCTTAGGAAGCACACTACTTTATGAGTTGCAGGCAAGTACACCACATGATTTCTCATGATGTTCAGTTGTTCACTAACTGACAGGTCTACAGGAGTCCCATCCTCCCAAGCTTTAGTCTACAGAGAGAGGAGAAACCATACATTGCTACTTCAACACCTTTGTGCATGTAATGAATCTGTGATCTCTTGAACTGCCTTGAAGAGCTATAGATATATTTCAGGCCTCTCAGATGTACTTCTTCTTTTCCATTCCCAGGTTCATATGGTCTGCACCTAAACAAGAGCTCTGGAAAACTAAAAAGCTCCCCTTGTTGTACAGTTTCAATGACCTAATAAAGGCACTACACAACTAGAATTTGTTCAGCTTCATTAAGCAGTTGTGACTTGCTGTATTCCAGTGTTGGCGAACCTATGGCACAGGTGCCAATGGTGGTACTTCTAGCCCTTTCTGTGGGCACCCAACATTGCCCCCTCACAGCCAACTGTATTCAGGTTAAATTGCTGTATTGGCACTTTGTGAAAAATTAGTGGGTTTTGAACATAGCTGTCAAGTGTCCTGTAATAGGCAGGATTTCCCATTTTTTTACCGTTCTTTCCTGCCGTCTTCCCTGGTGATCCTTTTCCCCAGAAATGTCCATTTTTTTTTACTCTGGCCAGTGGTGTTATCTCACAAACAGCAATTAACTGCAACAAGATTGGCAAATTGCTCTAGAGACAAACAGAGCATTGGAATTCCAGGTTCTTTCAAGAATAAAGGCTTTTTATTGCAATAATTGAATCAATGCATTGAGGTGTCCCTCTTTAGAGAAGCACATTTTCTAAGTTCCAGCAAAACAATTTATACATTTCAGTTTGAGTAAGCTAATATACATCACATTATTTCCACAGTGTCACATATTTCAAGACAGGCATGCACACACCTACAACATGTAAAATCTTCCTCATTACACATGAAATTGGAACATTGAAAATTGTTTCACCTTGCTTACTCAAGATACAGTAATTACATACCATCTATCTATCAAGCATTTAGGATGACCACCTTAAGTAAGCAAGGAAAGAGTATATGAAGCAAATTCCCATTACTTGAGACCTTGGCCCTTGTGCAAGATCTTGCAGAGGACACTTGAAAAGTGTTAAAGTGATAAAGTTTATTTATCAGTTTAGACACAATACGGAGCAAGGAAGTCTGGTAACAAGTTCTCTGCCCCTTTCCCGAAAGTTTGAAATGTGTGTTACTGGTTACGCATGAAATGAGCTTAGAGATCTTTAATGATGTAGATATCAGAGATCCTCATGATGAATTAATTCTACTTCTCTTATTATGATGCTCACACGAACCTTCAGATTCCGTCTAGGGCTGCTGGCCTGCTGTTCTGCCTCTGCGATGTATGCTGATGCTGCTGGGGTCCTGAGAAATGCAGTGCCTTGGGAGTCCCTGCCCCACCGTCCCAGCAGCAGCAGTATACATCGCAGAGGCAGAGCAGCGGGCCAGCAGCCCCAGCTGGCATCTGAAGGCCCTGATCTGTGCCATGGCATGCACATGCTGGGGGGGGGGGAGTTGGAGCAGCCCCGCCTCCAGCTTCCCCACTTGGGCTCCGCGTTGCCAACCTGTCCCCTCCCATGCCATTTGCAGGGAATCATAAGCAGGTGGAGACATCTGCTTGGGAATACCCTGAAGCAAATGGTGAGCCGCGGTGTGAGACAGAATGCTGGACTGGACGGGCTGTGGCCTGTTCCAGCAGGCCTGTTCTTATATTCTTATTTTATGGCAGCTGTTTAATGAAACACCTGTTAAAAAAAGATGTTTTCCCATACAGTACTCTTCGTATGTAGAACTACCAGCAGAATTTATTTTGTTTGCTTGCTTCACTAATACCCTACTTTTCCTTCAAGGAATTCAAGATGGCCTGCGTGGCTCTCTTCATCCTCACTTTATTGTTACAAGAACATTGTGAAGTAGGTCAAGTGGAGAATGAGTGCTGGGACCAGGGTCACTTAGCAACTTTCATGCCTTGGGATTTGAACCTGATCTCCCAAATTCTGGTCCGATAATCTAACCTAGGGGTAGGCATAATGTGGGCTGCGGGCTTCATGTGCCACCTCAGGTGCCTGAGTGCGATTCATTGCATCCCTGCTCTCAGCATGGCACAACTCTTCAATACTTGGGTCAAAAAACCCCTTGTACGCTTTAGGAGAAATGGAAAGAAACTGTGTCATGTCTAGGCTTCCCTGTACAGTGCTTTGAGGGGGGGGGGCACACTCTAGTTTTTAAAAATTTGACCACTAGGCAGCATGAGGGAGCATTACCCCCTTTTTAAAAAGGCCCGAAAAAGAATTTTTTGGAGTGGGCAGGACACGGGATCAGGTGTGGCCCTCCAAAGTTCTGAGATGGGTGAGGGCACCCTTCAGATCTGTGGAAGTTGATCACTTCTACTGTAACCACCACATCACATTAGCACCACACAGCACACCACAGAACCTGTTAGGATAACAAAATGGCTGCATCTTAGATTTTATGGACATGGGTGGCATTCCTTGGACTGTTGCATAAAAAAGAGTCATTGTGTAATTTTCAACACATAGGTCTCATGCAGCAATGGCATCTCCTCTCTTCCATGATTTCACCCCACACTGGTCTGAATGCACTCCTTAGATGGATAATGGCCTGGGATGTGTGAGCATCACACCTATGCAACCCTTCCCAGCACTCATTAAGCATCGGTTGTTAGCAGTGGGCTTGCTGGTTCTGCTTTGTCTGGGGAATCTACGAAATGGCAGCATGATAAATTGGAGACAGACTGTGCCCAACTCCCTCACCCCTGTTGAGAGAGGGATTCTTTATACACACACGAATGGCTTCCCTAACCCCTCTCTCAAACTACCTATCTTCTCTGTATAATATGTGTATATCTTCATTTTTGAACAAGTGTCCTTTGTCCTTCAGATGAAGGTACGCTGCTGATTCTGGTCCTGAGCTGTTGCCCCTCCTGTACTGGGACACCCTTCTATTTAGTGGCTGTTTAGTTTCTCCAGTGTCGAGTTCTGCACACTCCTCACTGCACTGGACGGCATATACTGTATACTCTATTGCTTCTCTTGTGCTAAGTGTTGGGTCTTTTAGTGAACGAGTCTCTGGATTTGTGCCCATCTCCAACTGATGAAACCCTACACAGGGCTTGATTAAGCCTGTATAAGCCTGTCCAATCTCTAAGATCTGTTGGGGAGGACATCCTCTGAGACCCACCACTGACAATAGTTCATTATGTGGAAACACAGGGAAGGGGTTTTTCATCTGCCATAGCACCCTAACTGTGGAATGTGCTCCCCTTAGAGCAGGGTTCCTCAAAGTTTTCAAACAGCGGGCCGGTCCACCACCACCCAGGCACCACTGGGGGCCGGATTACAGTCCAAAAGCAGCTGCAGAGGCTTGCTTGCTCACAAAACAGGGGGTAGGTGGGGGCTTGCAATTGGTCCCAGGGGCCGGATGCAAGACCTTGGGGGGCCGCATCTGGCCCCGGGGCCTTAGGTTGAGGACCCCTGCCTTAGAGGTTCAGGTGGCACCAACACTGGCACCATTTGGGGGCCAGGTCAATATGTGCTTGTTTATCAGAGGGTTTGGGGGGGGGGGTTGAGGAATCATATTATGGCCTATGTAGGTGTTTGTGCCAAGTTTTTAATGTTTTAATGTTTTAATTTCATGTTACTTGATTTTAAATTGTTTTTATAAATATTTTTATTTTATTTCTTGAGGACCAAGCATATGCATATTCATTCTATTCATTTAATTCAATGATGTTACTCGATCTTGTTTGCCCTTTCTCATTGTTCCCCCCTCTGCCCTGCAAGCAAGTTATTTCAATTCCCTCTCATATTATACATTATTAAAGCATGATGGAATAGTCTAGCCCCGTGATGGCGAATCTATGGCACGGGTGCCAAAGGTGGCACTCGGAGCCCTTTCTGTGGGCACCCGACATTGCCCCTTCACAGCCACCTGTATTCAGGTTAAATCGCTGTATTGGCACTTTGCGAAAAATTAGTGGGTTTTGAATCGCAGTTTGGGTACTCGGTCTCTAAAAGGTTCACCATCAGTGGTCTAGTCCATTTCTCATTCTCAGGCTTCCCATTTGCCCAACCTGATTTTAAATTGTTTTAAATATCTTATCTTCTGCTAGTGCAACGCTTTAGACGGGGAGGTTTGTCTGTCTAGGGGGTCACCCCTGCCCACCACTGAGATTGTTCTGCTGCTGCCTGTAAGATCCATGCCACTTTGCGCATTGCCAGTCGTTAAATACTTAAAAAAAGAATTTATTTTTCTTGAGCCAAGAGTATTGAAAAGCGAAATTTGCAGGCAGCCCATGAGTGGTGGGCTCAGCTTACAGTTCTGAAGGGTTAAAGGGGAGAATGTTGAGATTCATGCAGAGGACCTGAGAAACTTGACATATGCAAACCTTACATGCATTGCCTAGAGAAGCCTGAAAGAAAGGTGCCCCTCTAATGAGGTTTTTTTGCGCTTGGGTGAGCGGAAGGAGCCAGCTTCAGAAGACTTATAACTGAAAACGTCCCCCAAGCTTTTGTCTGGAGAAATGGCAGGCCGTTTCCATCTCTTTTGAGGAAGGAAGGGGAGGAGGAAAATAATAATAATAAAGCAGCCTTTGGGGAGTCTTCACGAGAGATGTGGATTTTAAGGGCGACCCTAGGTCATACAGAACTAATCAAGCGAAAACAATAATAAAATTAGCCTGACAGTCAGCCAGCAAGTAACTGAGGACTTTATCCCTCCCCAAAAAAAGAAGGGGGAGGGGGGTAAAGGGGTGGAATTAGGAATGGACAGGCTGACTGGGTGCAAAGGATCAAATCCGCAAGGGGGCATTATGCAAGTGGATGTGTGGGAGGAGAGGATTAAATAATTTATTCATTGTTAATTTATTTATTTATGTACGTGCAAATGACTTAGCTGCTGCAGGTGCTGAGGGGACCTTCTGAAAAGTCCCCATTTCTGAGCCAAGGCTAAAATATTGGTCCATTGAACACATTATTTTCTTTGAGGCAATCAAAATATTGACTTCTGCGCCGGAGACAGAGAAAAGAGAACCATACGGGCATTGAGGATCCAAGCTGAGTCTGAGTTACATTAAGAACTAAAGAGTTTTCCCTGTTATTCAGGACCTGGGGTGGGTGCCTCATGGTAGAGTTTCATATACAGCAAATTAGCAAATGAATGCTCATATCAACATGCATACATACACATGCTGAGGGGGAAATCGTAGTTTCTTCAGATAGATTAAAAGGGCTCTTGTGGCAATGTGTAGAAAACAAGGGATTTTTCTATGTGTGTGTAAGAACAAACAAGCATTTTACTTAAGAAATTCCCAATATACATAAAATCTGCTGAAAGAAGTGTTTGTTGGCTGTACTTGGGAAAGAAGAGCTAATTTAGGAGAGAAAAGAGCATTTATAAAAGAAAAGTGCATCAGCCTGGTTTGTTGATGACAGAAGAGTCCATCTTTTACCCACTGTTTAAAGGCACAGACCAAGAGACCTCCAGCTGAAGGACTGAAATAGATCTCCCTTTAGCATTAGCAGGCTTGCACCTACCTCCAGACAAAGGTGAACATGAAGGAAATGGAAAGCTGTTTTATTTTTTCCTTTGCTGTGTTTATTATGGCATTTGAAATTGTCATCTTGTGCTCCTTTAACCCACTGAAGTATATCACAGTAGGGGGTTCTGTGTAAGACATGAGGGGGGGCATGACATCTCCGCATGGGCGGCTGGGGGAGGGGGGAGATGTGCAAGGCAAAAAGTCACACCCTGAGAAAGAGGGTATTTAGAGAGCATCACATACTGAGTGTCTGCTCAGTATGAACCTGCTGCTTTTGTTACCTGGCCGTTAAGAAAGATGGGCAAATCATCTGTAGGGCAAGACTCTTAATTGAGTTCCATAACAGGATGAGGGAAAGAATGGGGAAATTGCTAATTAACTATGGTTCACTAAGGGAACTGCAGGAAAGCAGTGTGTTATACTCTGTAGCAAGGGTGTAAGGAAGACTGCAGTGGTATCTCGCAGACTAATAAGCTTTGGCACACGTCTTCCAAGGTTACCTTCTGCTCTGTCAGCTAAAGGGATGGCAATTCCCTGACTGCTTTCTGTAGAGTAACAGGTCTGTGTGGTGAATCTGTGGTGAGTAATCCCGGAGCAGCTACATGAGGCTGAAATGACAAAGGAAGGGGTGGGGAGCAAGCTGCCTACACCTGAAGGAAAAAGAGCCCAGAAAGGGTACGGTAGTAGGAATCTTGGTGAATGCTAAATCTCTTTTTTAAAACAATTTAAATGAAAATAGCTGAAAATCTCTGGAAACCCTCTGAGGCTCAGGTAAACCTTAGGGCAGCAATGGTGAACCTTTTAGAGACCGAGGGAAGTGCCAATACAGCAATTTAACTTGAATACAGATGGCTGTGAAGGGGCGATGTTGGGTGGTTCGCCATTGCCAACACTGCCTTAAGGAATGACAACAGACACTCCACAATAGAAAAGAAGGCCCACTTTGGATATCCACAGGCCTTAAGTGCTGTCTTCAAGTGCCTGTCTTCCTTCTTCTTGGCTTCTGTGGAGGTGGGGATGCTCTCTGCTCTGTGGCTTAGGGTCCTGATGACTTCTAGTTTGTGTTGTAATGGATGGTGGGAGTCAAACAGTAAGTACTGATCTGTGTGGCTGGGTTTCCTGTAAACTTCTACTCCCAGGCCCCAGTCAGGTCTGATGATGACTGCACAATCCAGGAAAGCCAGCTTGTTGTCTTGGGTGTCTTCCCTAGTGAACCTAATATTAGGGTCCACCGCATTGATGTGGTGTGTAAAGGCCTGTACTTTCTTCAACAAAGCAGTGTGCCATCCCAGAAGAACAAGGGATCAGTCTGAGACCCAGAACCGATGGAAGAACCTGGTCATTCCTTACATGGCTGGAGTGTCTGAGAAGCTTAAAAGGATTTTTGGCAAACACCACATCCCTGTTTATTTCAAACCCACAACCACACTAAGGCAGAGACTTGTCCACCCAAAGGATCCTATACCAAAACATAAAAGGAATAATATAGTATATGCGGTCCAATGCAGTGAGGAGTGTTCAGACCTCTACATTGGAGAAACTAAACAGCCATTAAACAGAAGGATGGCCCAACATAGGAGGGGTAACAGCTCAGGACCAGAATCAGCAGTACACCCACCTCCATTTGAAGGACAAAGGGCACTCTTTCAAAGATGAGGATGTACACATATTAGACAAAGAAGATAGGTGGTTTGAGACAGGAGTAAGGGAAGCCATTCATGTGAGCATCGAAACCCCCTCCCTCAATAGAGGTGGCAGCCTCAGGCATAGTCTATCTGCTACTTATCAGGGTGTGCTTTCCAAAGTACCCAGACAAATCAAAAAGCCTTCACCACCAAGACCATAGCTAACGACCCATTCTTGATAGGTTTCAACACCTTAGGCCATTGTTCACCTTAAGGCTACACTATTGTCTCCCTAACGAGCCTATTCAGGCCATTGTTCATCTTATGAGCCTAATTCAGATCAGGGTGTCAAGAGGTCAAAGCTGACTGACTATAAGATGGAGGACTCGCACTAGCTGTATTCAGACTGATGGAGCTGTTTGGATGAGCAGCGAAATGTTTCTATCTCTCAACAAAGAAGTCCAGTAGCCATGACTCAACTTCTACATGGTGCACTTAGATTGCATTCATCTAAAGGTGAATGCAGTCTCTCCCCTCTTTATAAACAAAATAGCTGCCCCTGACTCTGTCCAATGGTTTGGATAGCCTTGTAACTAGTGCAACATCTAAATGGAGTCTCCTTTTTTGCTGACAACATAAAGAGAGTTACATTGCTCCCAATGCTTCTGTTATATGCCAGGCACCAGGTTCTGCCTGTTTTGCTCAAGGCAATGGGTAGGTACTGTACACCGCCTGGGATTACAGCCAAGCTTTTCTCCATAGAGAAAGGAGAGGCTGCATTCTGCCTTAAACTCTTTTCTTCTCCACTGAATATGCAATCTCCTATCTTCCAAGGCAGCCTGTCCAAAGGACAATGGCCATGGCTTCTGGTCAGAACTTTGATCTTTTTGCTTCCTTCTCACTCCAGAGCATTTTCTACTATCTGTCTCTGAAGAAGAGTTCTGGAAAACTCAAAAGCTTGCCTATTTGTACTTCACCTTTAATGAAGCCTTTTAAGCATCCTAAAAAGCCCACCTGGAAGATCCCATCATATGCCCCCCAGAAACATTCTTTGAACCCCTAAGGGTCCCCAAAAGCCCTTCACAAAAGCATTAAATAAAGACTTCTCCCCACCCCCACCCCAATTGAGAATTGTCTGCTTCTGGAGGCCTTCAGGAGCAGTGGGTTTCACCCCTTGGACCTTGTAGGAGTCTCCTAGGCCCACTTACAGCTCCAAACATAAAAAACTAAAAACAGGACTGATTTTTTTTTAACATGGCTAATAACAGCCATTTTGGAGACCTGTACAGTCTGAAAAAGGTAGGCAAGGCAAGTAGTCTCTGGTTTTATCTAGGAGCGTGCAAATGCTTCTCTACTGCATCTCCATATTTGTTGTAAAGATCATTCTGAACTGTACTGGAGGCCACCTGAACCCATTTTTTCTTGGGTTCATATGAACAGTTTTAGAAGAAGGGGATGAGGAAAATGAAGGGATATGAACCAAAATGGGGGTCACTGTGCAGCACATTCCATTTTGGTAATATGGTTGACCCTCAACATATGGTTTCATCACCTTCCATTTCAGACAGCCATAACCTTTTTAATGTGTGCGGAAGAGTCACTGCCAAAGAGACATTTTGCACCAAGGAAGGTATAGTCTGTCAAACCACTCTAAATGGCTAAGCGGCAGCCACGCTTTGCAGAGAATCAAGAGACGGGCACGCTGTTTTGTCTTTAATGTTTATGCAGCCTAAGTATCTTCAAGGAGCAGTATCTGAGTTGGCCAGTAGAGGAAACCAGATAGTATTTCTCTGAATGTCAATGGCCTTTTTTAATAATGACAAAACCAGAGGTTAATAACACACATGGAATAAATTACTTCCAGTATGTGAATAATGGTAATAGCCACTTGGCTGCTGAAAAGTAATGAGTGGTACCAAATTCCTTTTTAAATCAAACATTTTGTGGTCTAGTAAACATATGAGGAAGTTCACTGGGACTTTACCCTCCGTCACACACAAATACATCTTCCTGTATTTCCTCTCTTGCTTTTGCTTTCTCTCGCACAAACATTTTCTCCCAGATATTTTGGTTTGCCTGTCATGACTCTTCCTACCATATTAAACAGAGCATTGTTGTTGTTGTTGTTGTTGTTGTTGTTGTTGTTGTTGTTGTTGTT
>JAHTLZ010000330.1:53065107-53104884 GCA_023846285.1 Phrynocephalus versicolor
TTGTTGTTGTTGTTGTTGTTGTTGTTGTTGTTGTTGTTGTTGTTGTTGTTGTTGTTGTTGTTGTTGTTGTTGTTGTTGTTGTTGTTGTTGTTGTTGCCTGTATACCACCCCATAGTACTAGAGTACTCTCTTGGTGGTTTACAAAATAATTATAGAAGGAACACCTTGCTCTCCAGTGAGCTGGGTACCCCATTTTATCAACTTCAAAAGGATAAAAGGTTGACACAACACTGAGCTAGCTACCTGAATCCATTAGGATAAACTCGGTATATGAGCAGAGGTACTACAATTTATGACCACTTATAACCTTGTGTGATTTCACTGACACTATGTTTTCAATGTTAGTTTCCATCACTCATAACTTTTACATGGAATTTTACTCTCTTTTTAACTGCTGGTGTTCTCTTGTAGCTTTAATGTGTCCCTCAATTCCTTGTTCTCAAAACCTGAACATGTCTTAATTGTACTGCAGTGTACAGTGACCCCCCGCCATTTCGCGGTTCAGGTATAGTGGCCCCACTACATCACGGGATCACAGTACCTGCACCGTGGGTGGGGTGGGGGGTCACTCCGCACCCCCCCGCACCTCCAAGAAGCCTCCGGGATGCGTGGGAGGGCGGCAGGGGGCGAGCAGGTCGCTCTGTACCGCCCTCCCACGCACCCCCGAGAAACCTCAGGGCGGAGAAAGGGGGCAGAGAGGGGAATCGGGTCGCTCCGCGCCATCCTCCAACGCAGCCCCCCCAAGAAGCCTCGAGGTGGCATGGAGGGGCGGCGTGGAGTGATCGGGTTGCTCCGCGCCGCTCAACCAGGCTCCCCCGAGAAGTCTCGGGGCGGCGTGGAGGGCCAGCGTGGAGCGATCGGGTCGCTCCACGCCGCTCAACCAGGCTCCCCCGAGAAGCCTCGGGGCAGCAGGGAGGGGCGGCGTGGAGTGATCGGGTCACTCTGCGCTGCTCAACCGGGCTCCCCCAAGAAGCCTCGGGGCGGCGTGGAGGGGCGGCGTGGAGTGATCGGGTCGCTCCACACCACTCAACCAGGCTCCCCCGAGAAGCCTCGGGGCAGCAGGGAGGGGTGGCGTGGAGTGATCGGGTCACTCTGCGCTGCTCAACCGGGCTCCCCCAAGAAGCCTCGGGGCGGCGTGGAGGGGCGGTGAGGAGCGATCGGGTTGCTCCGCGCTGCTCAACCAGGCTCCCCCGAATTAAATAGAATAAATAATAACATATCACAATATTGTTGGCATTGTAAAAATGAAAAGGTACTTTTGCACACATGATATGGACATGCGAAAAAATATGAACATATTGAAAGAAAGTAGAAAAGTGGTTATCAGAAATTACAAAAAAAGGATTGAGCTAAAAATAGATCATATTTTATTAGGGTTAGTAGATAGAGAAAAACAACAGAGAAGCATAAAAAAGATTGTGTACTATGGAATAACAGTGGCTATAATGGTATTAACAGGTGGATGGAAGGACCAAGAAAAATGGAAATATGATAAATGGAAAGATTATATACATCAATTTTTTTCAAAATGAATGGATACAAATTATGCAAGAAGGAAAGACAGAAGGGAAACAGAATTTTAAAGGAGTGGGAGAAATATATAAATTGGATAAAAGGGAAGCCTGAGAACGAGAAATTGGCTAGACTATTCCATCATGCCTTAATAATGTTTAATATGAAAGGATAGTGAATTTGTGCTTGCTGGGGTGGGGGTGGGGAGGGAGGGTTAATGAGGAAGGGACCAAAGGATGGTGTAATGTTTTTGAAAAAGTTGAAGAGACTGGAAATGTATGTTGTTACTTCCTCAATAAAATAAAAAATTAATAAAGAAAAAAACCAGGCTCCCCAACGAAGCCTTGGGGCGGCGGGGAGCGATCCGGTTGCCCTGCGCCGCTCAACCAGGCTCCCCAACGAAGCCTCGGGGCGGCGGGGAGGGGTGGCGTGGAGCGATCTGGTCACTCCGCGCCACTCAACCAGGCTCCCCCCGAGAAGCCTCGGGGCGGCATGGAGGGGCGGTGTGGAGTGATCGGGTCGCTCCGCGCCGCCCTCCCACGCACCCCCCAAGAAGCCTCGGGGCCACGCGGGCAGGCAGCGGTGGGAGATAAGATCGCCCCCCGCCCCCCCACCTGCTTCTGCATATCGCGGATTTTCATGCATCGCGGGTGTATATTATCCCTCATTACTGTAAGCTACCTTGGGTCCTTTTCCAAGGAAAAAGGTGGGGTAAAAATACTCTAAATTCTAATAAATAAATAAATAAATAAATAAATAAATAAATAAATAAATAAATAAATAAATAGGTAGATAAATGAATAAATAGGCACCACACCCACGGGACTCCCTCATGGGCATATGAACATTCTCCATGTGAGGGTGTCTCAAGAGCAAATCCTAGCTCTCCAGCTGAGCACATTCTTGGCACGAAATGGATTTCAGAAACATTTTAATCCCTTGCAACCCCACAACCGGATGGGCTAAGAATGACCCTGGGTGCAATCAGAGGGCTACAAAGGCATGTGCCTGGTCACACCAGCAGTAAGTGTGTGAGTAAAAGCAAAGTTTTCTGCTTATATACTGCCCCATACCACTTCAAGTAGTCTCTTGGCGGTTTACAGTTTAATTATGCAGGCTACACATTGCCTCCCCCTGTAAGCTAGGTACTCAATTTAACTGACCTCAGAAGGATGGAAGGCTGAGTCATCCATGAGCCAGCTACCTGGGACTGAACCCCAGGTCGTGAGCACAGTTTTACCTGCAGTACAGGCATTTAAGCACTGCACCACGAGGCTCCCTTAAAAAGCGATCTCCCTTAAAAATGACCCTTCTGTCTTGCAGGCAATCCCTCCAAGCTGGTAATCAAAAATAAAAGCCCTACTAATAGACCAAAATAGGGCTCAGGCTGGACTGAATTTTTCCCAAGTGTCATGTGATTGTCAGGAAATCAGTCATACAGGATCACATCACAAGAGGTCCAGATTGGGAGCTAGTTCCCCATGAACTCACATCCTCTGTAGAACTAGTCAGTATGGAGCAAATATTGAGTTTAGACCAAGGGTAAGACAATCCTCCAGGCCTTGATGCTATGCAACTCCTGAGAGCCCTAACCAGTAGTGCCTGGAGTTGACCTTGGAATGGAACATTTGCTCCTGGGGAGGCAGGGGATCTCCCCTAGACTGGATGATGTTGTCCTTCCAGTCAAGAAGCCCATTTCCAATCTGAGTATGCTCATGGACCCTGCTCTCTCTTGGGATTCCCAGGTTACGGCTGGCTCTAGAGCTGCCTTCATCCAACTGAGGGCTATTGGCCAACTCTGCCCATTCCTAGGCAAGGAGTCCCTCAGGACATTGGTGCGTGTATTGGTTATTTCCTCTATCAACTACTCTGTAATGCTTTCTAAGCACAGCTACAGAGATAGGAGCAGGTCCAGAACGTGGCTGCCAGATTGGTGACAGGTGGGTAAAGGTTTGGTCATATCCTCCTGGTCTTGGCTTGGCTGCACTGGTTTCCTATTGTGTTACAGATCAAATTCAAGGTTTTGACAATCATCTATAAAGCCCTTCAAGGTTTGGAACCATGTTACCTGTCAGAATATCTTTTCCTAAGGTCATACCCCCAACCCACTAGGTCTATCCAGGCCATGAACCTCCATGTAGACCAGACATGTCCAAACTTCAGCCCACCAGATGTTTTGGACCACAACTCCCACAGTCCTTAGTCATTGGCAATCTAAGCTTAGAATTCTGGGAGTTGTGGTCCAAAACATCAGGAGGGCCGAAGATTGGACATTCCTGATATAGACACTCCAAAGGAGGCCAAGAAATCTTCCACTAGATGCAGGGCCTTCTTTGTGGTGCCCCCACTACCATGGAGCCAATTTGGTTAGAGATGCAAAATAGAGCTACCATAATGGATAAAATGTCATGGACACTGGTCTTAAATCCCTTTCAGCCCAAGGTTACTGAGTTTTGCCCAATACAGTACCATAATGTGTAATGACTTGTAATGCACACTAAAATAACTCTTGTTTCCTTTTCTAAAACAACCTGTCATACAATCAGCTTGGTAGGATCCCCCAAAATGCAGCATATTATCTCCTTGAAACTGATTTCCCTTGCAGAAAAGGTTTTCGACTAATAACACGAAACTTTAGAAAGGCTTCTTCCAGATGCCTTACAAAATGGACTTCTTTCAATGGGTTATGCTCCTATATGTAAAGAATATGAATGTTTTCCAATATTAAGGTCAAGTGATTTGGCATAAGAGAAGGCTGCCTCCTAACTGCAACACTTTTAATAGATCTTCTATATTAGGCGACAGCTTTGGGAGGCTGGAATTACTAAGAGCTCATATTTCACTGTAAGAAGACAGTCATGGTATTTCCATATTATTTGGAAGCCTTCCATATTAAAGGAAGCACCTTGTTCTTTTCAAGGAGAACTGGGATGAAAAAAAAACTGGACAAGAATAAATGTGTCCTTTTTATGTTTTAAATCTCAAGTGTGTCAGCCTATGCACTGTACACATACACATTACAATGTCCATTGAATTCAATGGAATTTATGCTAAAACAAACTAAGATATGATTAGGCAACTGCCTGAGGCACTAAAATTATTTTCAGCTAACACAACAACAATTTGTTTATTCACAAATTAATACTAAACTTAATGAATATGTACAATACATATGTCCTTTTGTTTCTTTGGCTTAAAGATATACCTAACATTTGTGGATTAACACATAAAGCTTGGCAGATTATGGTGCAATATTTCAATTTAATATCAGATTTGCAGACTTTGACCCACAGATTTTTTGTACAGTATAGTTCAGAGGTTTAAAAAGGAGGCATTGTGCCCCCTGCAGTCTCAGATGAATAATACACTCTTCCCTTTTAATTTAACACATCCAACAAGTTCCCTGCAAGTGGCTTCTCAAATGTCACTTTAAACTTGTTTGTGTTAAACTAAAAAGGAGGCGTGCATTCTTCACTTCATCGCTTCTTGAAAATCACTTTACCAAACTAATGATGCTAAAATAATAATTAGATTAGAACATTGTATATTAAGTTGCAAGGATGTCTGGTTCCATATATTTTAAGAGCTCCCCTCTTGCCCCCCCAAGCAAACATAACTAAAGCAAAGTTAAATGTATAAATTAAACATGTGTGTGTGTGCACATATATGAGTATTCTATTTTTTTCAATAATTAGAGAGTTTGAAATGCAGATCAGTTTTTATATCTGCAGGAAAACTTGTTTGTTGAAATAAAATACACATGAGCCTTTTTATTGCTAGATATAGTTTTAAAGTCAGACAGGTGTTTAAATATTCAAGAAAACTAGTGTATTCAAAGAAAAGCAGAGTTTCTAGAATTCTTGCCAGGAGGTCTTCTAAATATTGGAGAGAAGGGAGAAGAAACCGATGTCATTTATAAAGAGGGAAAGGAATAGACCTATAGCAATCTCCTTTTCTGTTAGGGCCTGACTTTCTAACCTAAGGCTACAGCTGCTGTGACTCGGGTCAAGTGATATGTCACTGTGTCAGATCACACAGAGCAGCAGTGGCTCTTCCCGGATTAGAACTCGGCCACATGGCCCCGTGAAAAGATTTCTAAGAAATGTCAGGGCTCACTGTCGACTGCTTAAAACCTTGTGCTAAAGAGTCTTAGACCTCGCAGTCAAAAGGTATTGTAAATAGGAGGACAAAGCTGGTAAATTCTTGGTGGTATGACTTTAATGGCGGCACTGGCGGTCCAGACTTCGGGGCCAAGATAATGAACTGTGTCGCATGAAAGCTATCTCCAAAATGTGAATTTGGTTCCATATTGGCCTGCAAATGACCGCAAGTCAGATAGCTGGAAAAAATACTAGTACAATGGTGTAAAGGTAAATTCTGAAGTCCAACAGCAATCCTTGAAAATATATTTCTACCTGGACATATAGATTATAGGAATATAATTTTCTCTCCCAGAAGCCTGAAGTTGTGGTTTGGAAATATTTCTCCTGTTCTGATCTTGTGAAGAAATGTTTGGGTGAGCAACGCAGATAATGCACTGAATTGACTTTCAGAAATGCATCACTGGGGTGATGGAAAATGAAAAGGTTACAAAGGTGTGTCTATGTGTGAGCATGCGTGTACACAGGCACACACCCAATCAACATAAAATATTCTAGTTTATTGCATGTGATTTATGATTTTTCATCTTTATTCACTCATGAACTTCTTCCCTGGTTGCCGTCTCTTAGCATCCTGCAATCTATCACCATTTCAAGTGCTCTTACTTTTAATTTTTATAATAGTCTCAGATCTGATTCTAATGCTATAGGATCAAAAATATACAGTCATATATAGTGGACCCTCGTATAACAAACAGTTTGCATAACATAAAATTTGTACAACATAAAAAATTCCAGATATACGGGAAATTTGCTTAACAGAATCGCCTATGGGGAGAATCCGTACAACATAAATATGGTCGTCATTAGGAATTACTCTGTTTTCAATGCATTCCTATGGGAAATTTGTATAAAGGAAAATTTGCTTAACAGAATTTCATTTGGAACGAATTAATTCCTTTATACAAGGTACCACTGTATATTCATATACTGTCTTCAAAATCAGTTGTTTGTTTTTGTTGCATACTATGTTCTTCATTTTATCAATCTCTGTTAAAACCATAGCTGATCATGTTAATTTAATCAAATTTCACATCTATCCTTTTGAATGTTTAATTGCATTTCTTGAGCTGCTTGCTCATTAGTGATTCATTTTTGGACATACCTTAATGAATCCTATTAGCAGATAATACGATGTACTTGGACCCACTAGACATGCATGTGGTGAGCATTCAGGCTGCTCTCTGATAGGTAAAGATTGCAAGAAAGATTCTGGCAATGCAGGGACAGTAATATTGGGCCACTTCTTAGCATTTTGAAGGATGGATACAGAAGCAGAATTTCCCATGTTCATAAATCAGAGTGCTGTTGATTTTGAAAAATTAAATATCCTGGCTTTTAAAAAATGGGACTATAAATGTACACACACTACAAATTCCAACAGCAAATTAACACATGTAGAATTGCCCAGTCCTACTGCCCCCCCCCCAAGATGATCAAGACTGTTTATGACCTGTTTTAAACTAGGGGACATTTAGGGTTGCCTATTTGACCAAACTCTGGGAGGCAGTGAAAGACAGGAGTGCGTGGCATGCTTGGGTCCATGGGGTCACAAAGAGTCAAACATGACTGAATGACCGAACAACAACAAATTTTCTGAACAGGGGCTAAAACTAATAATTAGTTTTAATAAGAGCCTCGTGGAGCAGTGGTTAAATGCCTGTACTGCAGGTAAAACTGTGTCCACAACCTAGGGTTCAATCCCAGGTAGCAGGCTCAAGGTTCACTCAGCCTTCCATCCTTCTGAGGTTGGTAAAATGAGTACCTAGCTTGCTGGGGGGGGGGCAATGTGTAGCCTGCATACTGTAATTAAAACTCTAAACCACCCAGAGACTACTTGAAGTGGTATGGGGCGGTATATAAGCAGAACACTTTGTTTTGCTTTATTTATTTATTGACTGCCCATCCACTTAAAAAAAAAATCATAACTCTAAAACCTTTGCTCAAACATCCTCAAATTGGGCATACAGCAAGAGCAGATGTTTGTCTACAATTGTGCCGAATGTGGTAGTGATCTGAAGCTCATTTTACGAGCTGTAATTTTTTTGTTGGCTGATCCCATTTTTAGAATTTCTTTCTAGAATGTTGGTTTGCTGCGCTCTCGTCCAAAAATAAACCACACCATTTTAAGTTTCATTGGCTCTTTGTACCAGCATTAATTACCATTTTGTACCATTAATTATCTGGCAAGCAGTTCAGTCACATTGGTTGCTCAGCAATGTTTCTTTTTTTTATAAACTCAGAGCTAAATTCGCATCTTGCTTTTGTGCTCAAGTGCAAATGTGCTAATACCAGTCCTTTTCTATCTGATGCTGACATACAGAGTTTGGGCTTCTGTAGGTTGCAAGTGGAAATGAAAATGAAAGGAATATATGGGAATAAACTCGGGTGAAGTTTGTGCTTCTGTCCACGGAAAATTGAGATTATGAGTAGTATCTGTGGAAGGGCTGTGGGCTTTCTGGTACTGAGAACAAATTCAAAGGCTCCATGTCTTTTCATTATAACCAAGAACCACAGAAGGTCTCTGAAGGTGGTGGTGGGGTGTTCATGGTTAGCAGGTAGGTGTTTTCTAATCTGCTTGCTTATGAGGCTGAACAAATGATCTGAGAAAATGTATTCAACATTGTTTGGATGAGTGAAACAATCATACATACCATATCACGGTTGTACATACATCATGGTGCAGCAGTTGGAGTGTTGGTCTCTGACTCTGGAACCTTGGGCTCATATCCCACTTGAGCTTCAAAGTAACCAGGTGACCTTGGGCCAATCACAGTCACTTAAATTAATCTACCTCATAGGTTGCTATGGAAATATAGTGAGGAGAAGAATCGCCCTATATACTTCCTTCATCTCACTGACAAAAAGGCAAGATATAAATACAGTATAACAAAAAGTAAATACATTTGAATGATGATGGTGGTTCAAGCATACCAACTGAAGTAGTCAGAACATGGCTACTGTGGAGCCACAAAATCACAAAAATGTGAAATATTTAGAAATCAATTAAAACATAATTGGGCGAAGGAAGCATACTTACTGCATAAGATTATTTGGCAGAGGGTCAAGTGCTAGGGATTTATGGCACATGCAGCACTTAATTTATATGAATCTTTGGCATAGGTTTTGCCCTCCATTTGGCAATGGTGGTAATGGCGTTGTTAACTGCAGACCCACACATTATGTTCCAGTACACTGATAAGTGTGCCGGCACAAAATCAGCAGTTTGTAGAATAGAGCACCAAATTGAAACAAAATTTTTGATGTACAATAGATTAGGAGGGAAAGGGTGTGTTGCATGTAACACAAAATATAACAATGAAGACATTGACAGGAGATGCCAGGTATCCTTACAAAGAAATCCCATCCCATTACACTCAGTGGGGCTTACACTCAAGTAAGTGTGCACAAAACTGATCACAATTTTAGTTTATCTTGGAAATTCATCCACTCAACCTCACTGTTAGAAGGACTGAGCTACAATACATCTTAAACTGTGTGTGTGTGTGTGTGATCATTTTTAGTGCAGCCTTAATTGGTCATTCTTGTGAAGGCTCAACTACCCAAGATCCTTAGTGCAATTTTGACAGATACTTTTGAGAGGAAACTCAGGTACTCTATCTAGTTTTAGAGTGGGTTTGAGCCCCACTGCCTCTTTCAGTTCCATGGTCTATGATTTTAACTGCATGTCAATTTCATTGCATTCTTCTAACAGGTAGCTCTCAGCCTTCTAAGAAAATCAAAGTAGCTTGAAGTCAGACCTACCTTGCTTTATAGAGATAACATTTGCAATAAGGGAGAAGATAAACAGGACCAATTCTGAGCAACAAAGGAAACACCCAGAGGGCCTGATGGAATATCTAGTGTTTGAGCTACCTATAGTTACCCTAATGGGCCATATAAATACCTTTAAAATCTCGTGTCAATGCCACTCTAATATTATGAATAACTATCTGTGACATTTAACCAATTTACATCAAATTAATTTTGCTGAATGAGCATAGGACTAGATAGACTTAGCCGCATAGTCCATGATAAGATATATGCAATCCCTGTGACCAGGGAGCTCCACTAGGGGATAGGGCAACATCCAATTTAAGGAAGACATAATAATATTCCCCATGGATTTTAGTGCTTTGCTACAATTATTATTAAAAAATCACATTGGTTTTGTTGTTTTCATTTCTGTGTAAGGACAATATACAGTACAGTACAGTTAAGACACATTCAAGTTTGAGAACAGGGAATTGAGGGACATCTTACAGCATTAAAAGACAACATTACATTAAAACTACAAGAGAAAGCAATTGCAAAGAGAGAAAAAATTCCTTGTAAAAGTTATGAGTGAAGGAAACTAACATTGAAAACATAGCGTCAGTGCAATTACACAAGGTTTTAAGTAGTTATAAACACAAATTCTATGTGATCATGTATGGTAGATTCATATAAAAGACACATAATAGGTAGTCCATCATTCAGGGAAAGCTTTCCTGAAGAGAAGGGCCTTTGCCTGTTTCCAGAAACACATCAGAGATGGGGCAGTCCTGGCCACTAGTGGGAGGGAGTGCCAGAGTCTGGGTACAGCAGCCGAGAAGGCCCTTTCATGTGTTCCCACAAGAAGTACCTGTGAGGGTAGCAGGATGGAAAGAAAGGCCTCTCCTGATGACCTTACCACCTGCATTGGTTCATACTGTGAGATTCGACCTTTGAGGTAGCTAGGACCCAGGTCGTACAGTGCTTTTTAGGTTAAGGTCAGCACTTTGAATTGTGCCTAATAGCTGATTGGCAGCCAGAGGGCTTGCTTTAGTAGGGTTGTAATGTGATGCCTGTGCCCTGCCCCAGTCAGCAATCTGGCTGCTGCATTTTGGACCCATTGAAGTTTCCTGAGACTTTTCACCAGTAGTCCCACATGAGAGTGTTACAGTAGTTCTGCGTGTGTTCATTTATACATTTCTTCTGTCCCTCATTTTGGGAGGGGGAATGAATGTAAGCTTATTCTTCAACTATTTCTCCCCTTTCCTCTGTCCAGCTGTTTATACAAATTCAATAAAAATAATAACATGCTGTCAAGTCAGTTTTTGCTTATGGCAACCTTTTTGAGGGCTTTCTCAGTAGAGAGTATTCAGATGGGGTTTACCATTCTCTTCTTCTGGGGGCACCCAGGGACTGTGCTGCTGACCCAAAGTCACACACATTTAGGTATTTATCTTATTCTAACATATACATAATTATATACATTCTAACTTGGAACACTCCTTTTATATGCTTTTAATTTGAGAAGAGCATCACACAACCTGGGATTCTGAAAAAGATGAAAAGTAACTGTATTTGGATCTGGCCATTAGTCTATGAGGTGTGGTTCAGAATGGTTCAGTTAAATATTGATATCACACCCATCCATTGAGCATCCCTAATGCGGATAAATATGCTCCTCAGTGAACCTACTTGTTGGAATCATTGGGCATTTCAAAAAAAGTGTTCTGTTTCTCAATAACTTTCGTTACACTAATTATGAGGTCAAAAGACGAAAAATTGTCCCAATTTACTTCATATGGAATATCAGAGAGGCTGTGAATCAGATTTTCTTTTTCCTTCAATGATCCTTGGGGATCAAGTGGGTTACAGTGTGAAAGGAATAAGTTATCAGTAGATTGACTGGAGTCAATAACCTAGACATCTTTTAGGAAAATGTTGCATTTATTTTCCGGAAACTTTATGTCTCTATTTCAAACCAAGATGAATCCAACTTGCTAAGTTATCATAGGAAGACATTTAAGTAAGAGGGTGAATAAATAGATAACAGAATAGACAGATAGGCATAGCCTCTAGGATGTCAGTACATCAGACTAAGAATGTGTGTAGTGAAATAAAGGGGGGATGTGTACACAAGCAATAGATGAGGAAACACAGCCTTCCTGTTTGCAATATATGTTCCTTGAGAAACCCAAGGAGACCAGAAAGCATCTGACCCATTGTGATCCAAAAGGCACCGTTCCAAATATTTTCAAAAGTCTGTTACAAAAGATGGGTTCTCTGTGACTGGACCAAACCAACTTTATACTGTTACTTAATGGACTATTGCAGATGGCTGTGAAAACATTTGTTTTTCATGGCACAAAAAAAGTCTTCAGGACAAAGACTTCATTTAGCTTCGTCGCCAGTCTGCCCATGGACATTATTAGGCAACCAGGACTTGTTCAACTGATTGCAGGACTGTAATTTTTCTTGCCAGCCCAGCTTTCTCTTTCCAAATGTTGGAGTTAAACAGGACTAGACACTTCATTACCTGAGATGTGGAACAGTCTAAAGATTGAAGCCTATGCGTTGCTAGTTTCTGTGTTCACCCCAGAGGTGGCTTTTTACTCTTTCCTGCTTGTGTCCCTAACCTGAAAGTGTTATTACTATTTTTAAAGTACTGTTACAACTCCCAGAATGCTTTAGCTCCCGGTGATTATCCTGACTGGGAGATTTCAAGAATTACAGTCCTCCCAAAGTAATTTTTCAGTCTCGGTCCACTTCTTTTGCTGCCAAGCTTTCCACACCATAGGCCACTGCTAGACTAGTTTCCTATTAATATCAAGGAAAGCTAGTAACAGATATCATATCCGTGTCCAAGTGCATTGTCTGAACCAAGTGTTTCAAGGTTTTTATGTCGAGCACTGGCCAGACTGGTACAAGAATATAGCCAAATTCAACACCCTGGAGCAAGCATGCCTCACATTTGCCCCCCTCCCCCCCAAAAAAAAAGGCTGATGAAGGAGAGGCTGAGCATGAGACAGACAGAAAGAATAAATGTGGTTTTTCTCATGCAAAAGGGTGAAAAAATTAGATGCAAACTTTACATTTAAAACTGCATTGTTCCCCCCTTTTAATCTGGCCACCATCCGAGTGGTGATCTGGATGTTAGAGAAGAGATGAATGGGAGACACTGGCAGGGATTGAAGCTCGGGGATGAATGTGGAAATGTAGAATGGATGTTTCTTTTTTTCCTGGCTTTGAGTTGACTGTTGTTTCTGTCTGTTTTTTGAGAACTGATCCACGGGGACAGGGAAGTCAGTGTGGGCGGCTCTGACCAAGTCCCTCCTCTACAGCTGCAGCTCAGCGGATTAGGCCGCTTCATCCACAAGGCAACATTACACAAGTAGCCTTTGAACAAAAGTCATGGATGCTATTAATGATATGGTAATCCTTAATCGAGCTACCTCCCAGTAGTGATTATACTGACATGGGAAGAATATCTAAGTCGTAAAAGCAGCCCATAACAACACTGCTCTATTGTATGCCCCAAAGCTTGACCACAACTAACTTTTTACTAGCATTTCTAACGTCACTTTCTTTCCCCCCCTCCCCACCATCACCACTCTGGTCCTCGGTCTTTTAAGATATGCTCCCCCCCCTCCCCCGAGTTCCCACACACATTTCATAAGGTCTCAAAATTCACCCTGCCAAACGCATCAATCGGCCATTCCCATCGCAGACCAAAGACCACACAAAGGTTAGTTCTGTAGGTCTCAGTGAAGATGTTTTAATTGGCTGACAAAAGGCACCCGGAATCATTTGACTTGCAAATCGGAGGACTCTCCTGCTCTCAGATGACACTGTCAGAATTAGAAACACTGGGTGTTCCGTTTAGTTTTACAGCTTTGAATGAATATATTCTTGCGAGCATTTGGGGCATGAAGCTAACAGCTTCAGCGGGCTGTCACCATCATGTTTTCTGACAACTATCGTATTTACTTTATTTTTCACCTTTCTGTGACAATTTGTAGCCCATCCTTGGTACTACGGCAGTAGCATCAGCTGCCCATTTTTATTTGTGGGGGCGTGATCTCAGAGACACCTGTCTGAACTCTAAGATCATCTGGAGTGTCACTCCCACAAGGAGCCCTGTTTACTGAGATCAGTAAAACAAGTGACCCCAAAGAACAATTTTTCTTAATGATGCTGCCCCATACTCTCTCTTTTTTTTTGGTCCATATACCTGAGGCCTAATATCCTGATTTATCGGCTTTAAGGAAAGACCTGTTGGGAGTAGATTTAAGTACTGATGTTGCCTTAGATTCATTAATTCTGAAGTTAATAAGAGGATGAGGAGGTCCTTATAGTAAAGATAGTTTTATTTCACCAATACTGTTCACATTTTTTAATTGGCTGAGTCAAATGAAGCACCAGAATGTTAAAATGTTAGGGAACAAACCTGTACTTGAAATGGACACATAAAACTACAGTTATACATGGGCGATGGGAACATAGGAAATATCCTTTGGTATAATTCTGATCTTAGGGGTGGAGAGAACAGTCTATGGAATTAGAATGAAGGAGTGAAATGGAGGAATCTGGTAATGTGTACTGAGAATTAATTCAGGAAGGGAACTGTCTCCTCTTCTCAATCTAAATGATACTGTGAATGTATGTATATAAATCAGCCAAGATTTACTATTTGGATTGACCAAGTGCAAACTCACCATTTCACTTTTTAAGCTATGCTGATGTAGTTTTCACTTCCTCTTGCATTTTTGTCATAGATATTTAGTTAAAGACCAATTATTCCCCCTCAAAAGTATAATTTTGCATATATTTGCAAAATCATTTGACATATATTTTGTCCTCTATATTATCTCCCTCTACTTAATATCAGAATATTTTGCTTTTTAAAATGTTGTGTTTATGATCACGTTTCTTAAAAGTATGATCTTTCTTTAGTTTATTTAGAAGTAACTCCCATGTGAACTCATTCCCCAAGAAGTGTGGTTTCCAGGGAATGATCAGTCAACAGATATATTTGAATCTAGTAGCAGAGTAGATTCATAAAATGGAATTGAAAAAGTGGTTTTGCACTGCAGAAGCAAATTACACATGGTACTCCAATGTCATGCTCACACTTGTTTTTATATGTGACCTCCTGTGCATCATCATCTACATTTTGTGATTGATTGTCATCACCACTATCCTGAATGTGTGCCATAGCACCCATGTACCCATGTGAATGCCAAGAAATAAGATGGAGACACAATTCTGTGGGATACATAGCAATAGCATAGCTAATTTTCTGCAAGGACAGAATCAACTCACTCCTGAACATTAAGCCTGAGCACAAAAGAGGCGTTCTTATATAATTAAAGAATTCTGATCCCAAGGATTTGTTTAATTAAGATGTGTACACGGCTCACAGTCCTTCCACCCAAAAATCCTTGTTTGGATTTTGATTGCTCAACAGCTGGCAGTCAGAAATGCTTCTCTATCTATTGCACAGGCTTTCTAGGGAAAAATCCATCAAATGATAGAACTGAATCTAGTGGAAGAGCTGTGGGCTTTATTATAAACGTAGGTCATATTCCAATGGTTTCGGGGGAGGGGGATAACCTTGTGCCACACACACAAATGCAGAAAAGTGTTTTCACACTTTACACTAAAAAACCTGTTTGAGCCACTTTTGATATCAGTTGCACTGTATAAGATATTGTTAATGTGAAAAACTGGAAGAATAATGACAAAATGTCATTCCAGCTCATGTAGGTGTTTATATCCACATTGCAGATCAGTTTATGAAAAATTTGCTTTAACTTGAGAGCTATTTTGCTCAATAAACCTTTGTTCGGTGGTCAAAGGACAGGGAAGGCTGCACTCCTCAGAAATATTAAATGCTATAAAATCCAAAACAGAATTTTAAAATCAAGCCCACCTTTCAAACGCTGAGTTGCTTTCACTGACGCTTGCAACGTTTCTCTACTGAACATGCAATGATTGGCATATGACAAATCAGAAATGTCAAAGTTGTATCCTAGGACTCAAGCAGGGGTATGAGCTGGGGATAGTTGACATTTCCATCTTTATCAAGGGGCATTCTGTCAAGAAGCTGCTCAAACTCTTCATCAGTAATCTGCATGCCAAACCTGGAACAAATAGTGGTGAGCGGCAGACACTCACGGAGTTCACATTTGGGTCAGCGGAACCCACAATACCCCAAGCATATGGCTGCCATTAACTCTTTGTTAATGTTTCGGTGCCCAAGATCAAGAGCAGCACGTGAATATCAGAGGTTAATCAGGGTTTTGATCGCTGCAGCTTTCTCAGAGAAAGAAATTCCGCCACAGAAATCCCTCCATTGGGGGCACGCAGAAATAGAAATAGCAGCAGACTGAACGACCCCTTGGGAAAAGTTATTCATTACACTAAAACACTGGTCTTGCTGAAACTAGTTAACTCTGAAAGGCTTTTCAATCGGACTTTTTAGCATGAAAGAAAATGCAGAGAAGGGAAAAGTGCCTTTTTGGGGGTTGCAGAAAGCTTCTTACCGGGTTTCCAAAGCATTTTCATAATAGCTTTCAAGACATTTTGCATATCCATATTTTAAAAGCGGCTGTGTTTATTCACAAGTGGGAAAGAAAGTGTTTTCATGGAAACATAATACATTAAATACTGGCATGAGCAGGAATGAAATAGTGGCATAAGTAGAAATTACTTCAATGATATTAATGAATAAGGCATTCATGCACAATTTAGCAGCGCTGATAATGCACCTTTGACTTTTGGGGGAGGTGGGGGATAGGATTCCTTTTGCACCACAATGAAAAGGTTTCACTTCGGATACCAGCGATTGGTTGCCTTTATTTCCTCTACCCATTTCTGCTTTATAGAAACCAACAACCTATACCAACCACCATTCCTCTGTGTGATGTTTTAACCTTCTTTTTAAAAGTTACCAATAGTTTTGAAAAAGGAACTGTTGCCTTCTGGTGCTTCCCAATAGATATATACTGCTCACTTTGGGTTTGTTTTTTTCCTTGCAAACTATTTAACTGTTGGGATGGAACATAATAGAAATAGCTTATGTATTTGTTTTTCTATATAACAATGGAGAACAGCCCCTAAATGCAAACGTAGAAAGAAAGAGGGGTATCTCAAAGTTTGGCTTGCTGTAAACTGCAAGGTGGTTAATTACAGAAAAAACATCATACACAATATGTGCATATGTCAACAGTGTAAATATATCAGAGGAGGAATAAGACAACAAAAAAGAAAAAAGACACATTGGTAATTTGAATCAATTTCTGTTCAGCCTTTTTAAAAACCAGGTTCGAGTTATGTGGTATTTAAACCAGTGGCTTTGTTTACAATGCACTGAATGGAAATCAATTTATTTCTGGTGATTTAAACAGTTTTGTTTGTTTTGTTTTTTGTTTAAGCTGCTGAAATCAACTCATTTCATTTCTGTTTTGTGAGCATACTGTTCTTAAAGGTTTTTATTTTATATTATTTTATTTTATTTAAAAAGGAAATGATACATTGCTAAATCATGATTTTTGGAGGTGCTAGCTGGTGTCATTATAGTCACAATAAACCATGAGGGAAACACAGAAGAGAGGTTCCCAGCTGATTAATGGTAAAAAAAAAAATAGAATTGCAGGGGTTAGGGGAAGAGGCTTCTAACTGCTTTGTGAGGCAATGCTCCTGGCATGTCTGCCATTTTCCCATGTCCAAGCATGCTCGCTCTGTATCTGCTCTGTGCCGCTCTGCACCCACTGGCCTTCTGTTGCTCTGTTGGCTCCTTCCTCAGCTGAATGAGACAACTGGGCAGGTGGTTATAATGCCAAATGTACGGATGAAGTGATGCAGTGATAAACATTTTGAGAAATACTGTCATTTAAAAATAATAAAAGGAAAAAACAGTATTGCCCAGCCAACAAAAATCCACATAGACACAAATTAAAATAACAGCTTTCACATCCACGAAACTACATTAAATTGAATCGATTTTAGAAGCAAGACAATTTTTAAAAGCCCTTGCCAGCTGGTTTTTAAAAAAACTTGCTTTGCAGGCCACATAATTCAATTTCACTCTTGCATTGTGTGAACGATAAAATCTAACTAAATAGATTAAAATGATTCTTTATTGGGTTCTTATTGCCAGTATGGCTGCAGCCTCAGTTTTTTACCTACAGCTAATTGCGTTCATCTCAACCAAGAACTATGGCTAGTTTAAACTATGGCTAATCCAAATACAGTGGTACCCTGTATAAAGGAATTAATTTGTTCCAAATGAAATTATGTTAAGCAAAATTTCCTTTACACAAATTTCCCATAGGAATACATTGAAAACCGAGTAATCCCTAATCGCGACCAACCATTTTTATGTTCTACGAATTCGCCCCATGGGCGATTCTGTTGAGCAAATTTCCTCTATCTCTGGAATTTTTTATGTTGCACAGATTTTATGTTATACAAACTGTTTCTTATACGAGGGTCCACTGTAATTAAGGATCAAAAACCATGTTCCAGAATTGTTTGAACTGTAACTTGCCCCACTTTGCATCAATTAACCAACTGTAGTTAGTTTAAACGGTGCTTCTCATTACCACGATGCAGGAAGGGACAACTATTGTTCTGTGTAGTCTACCTCAGTCTCATAACGTTCCAATGTTTCGCGCTATAAACACTATAATGCTGACAATTTACATGTGCTGGCTGCGGTGGATTGGCACTGTAGTCAAACATATCAGGAAGACGTTAGACCAAGGGAGGTTTGCTTAGAGTTACATCTAAACCTCCTGTCAGTGGATATGGAACAAACTTCAAATCGAGTTCAATTCCCTACTCTGCCTCCTTAATAGGGTCTAGACTCAATGATCCACAGGCTGCCTTGTAGCTCTGCAGTTCTATGGTTATTATTATTAAATGGCAAAGAAGCAGAAAACAACTAGAAGATACTCACCCTATAATCAACCCCCCCCGTGTGTGTGTGTGTGTGTGTGTTGTTATGGGAGCAGATACTTCCTGATATGTACACTAAATTCTGTGCCTTATCGAGAAGGTAGGTTAATCTGTTTTTCAGCAATTCTTCTCAATCTGATGACAACAGGAAAATATCACAATATACATTCAGCACACACATATTGCTTGCTATGATAGGTGTATTGTTGACTGGGCAAAATTCAAACATCTGTCATAATCTATAAAGCTTGTGCAGTTTCGGCTCCAACTTAATTGAAGGACTGCATCTCCCTATATGAGCCTGGAAGAGTTGAAAGATATTTTGACTAAGAAACCCATCATTCACTTGCAAGGACATTGGCAGAGATCACAGGAGAAGGTTTTCTTGGTGGTTGCCTCTAAAAGTCTCTTCAAGGGACGCTAGACTGCGCCCAACCTCTGCTGTTCTTTCATTGACAGGCAGATAACTTTGTATTCAGAAAGACTTTTCACAAATGGTTGCTGAGGAAGGGGTTTTTAATTTTTGGGGTGTTACACACTTCTAAAATGAATTGTCAATCGGTCTGAATGTGCTGTCATTTTAATATTATAATCTTTGTGGTTTTGGTTTGATGCAATGACCAGATTTGTTTTTAACTATGCAGTGGACCCTCACATAACAAATGGTTTGTTTAATAGAAAATCTGCTTAAAGGAAAAATATTCTGGAGATAGGGGGAAATCGCTTAACAGAATTGCCTATGGGGTGAATACGTACACAGAACAATGGTCACGATTAGGGATTAATCTGTTTTCAATGCATTCCTATGGGGAATTTGTACAAAGGAAAATTTGCTCAATAGAAAAGTAATTCCTTTATACAATTTATGACTGTATTTGTTTTATTTTTAGTTAGGTTGTGAGGTTGCTTTGGGCCCAGACATAGGAGAAAGGAAATATGAAAAATAAATGTATAAATGCATAATGTTCCTTCCTCCAGAGTTTAAAAAAACTCTCAAAACTCTTCAAGAAAACCTTTTTTATTTGATTAAAAAGTATAATACTAAATATAAAACAACATTTATACAAAAGGAAAAAGAAAAAATAATCCAAACACTACAAAACAAGAAAAGCCCGATGAAAACCACTTCCCACTCAGGACTAGAACAGGCTTAAAAAATCTTAAACTACTGACCATCCCATTAATCTCCAAAAATACATCAAGTCTTCTCCTAGTGTGTACCCTTTACCTTTAATATCATTTCCCCAAAATCTTCTATTTTTGTGTGCCTTTTGCTTTAACATACAAGCCTCTTTCCAAGCAAATCCCTGTGCTGCTGCCTTCATTGTGTCCTAAATTAGTCTTACTTCTCTTCCTCCTTCCTTATTTATCCTCCATTTCTCTTCCAAATTTATATGAATTTTTCTATTATCAATTTATGTCAATAAATTCTTTCATCAATCTTCATGCTTTTTGTGTCCTTATCACATCCAGGAGTAAATTCCATATTCAGTGTAGCATGGTCCGAAATTTGTATTATATCGATTTCTACATTATTGTTCCTAGATAATAATTCTTTAGATGTAAATATATGATCTATTCATAATCCTAACTCATTGTAGGAAAGGGAAATGGGGTGGTGAGCCAAATTCCTTCCTCCGATCATTTTGTAGGTCATGTGATGTTGGGGGCATGACCACATGCCTCAAATCAGGTACATGAGCATACCTCTGTTATTGGGTTTCTGGCTGAACCACTGAATGGACCTTTTCATTCCCTAAAGTATGCCTACCTTGCTTCTCTCTGTCAGTGCCAATGTAACACCAGGTAACCAGAAACGAAGACAACTAGAAGTCATGTGTTTTTATAGTTTCTGTAAAAGAACAAATTCCAGCTCCTGTCAAAAACTCCTTCTATTGAAATTACATACTTACATGTAACTACCAAAAGAAAGATTACATACAAATGAAACAAAGAAACAGATAATTACAATTACCTCATTCTTTCTTTTTCCTCACCACCCCAACCCTTTGTAAACCACTATATTATTTGTTCAAACATCATTTTAATTAATACTTTAAAGTTTCATCTGCGTGATTTTTAATGGTTATATTATGAGAGAGCCAGAATTAAGATGACACAAACCGGAATTAAGATTGCCGGAAGAAATATCAACAACCTCAGATATGCAGATGATACTACTCTGATAGCAGAAAGTGAGGCAGAATTAAAGAACGTCTTAATGATGGTGAAAGAGGATAGTGAAAAAAATGGGCTGAGTCTCAACGTCAAAAAAACTAAGATCATGGCCACCGGTCCCATCACCTCCTGGCAAATAGAAGGGGAAGAAATGGAGGCAATGACAGAGTTTATTTTCTTGGGCTCCTTGATCACTGCAGATGGCGACTGCAGCAACGAAATAAAAAGACGCCTGATTCTTGGGAAGAAAGCAATGGCAAACCTAGATAGCATCCTAAAGAGCAGAGACATCACTTTGCCAACTAAGGTCAGGATAGTCAAAGCTATGGTTTTTCCAGTAGTGATGTATGGAAGTGAGAGCTGGACTGTAAAGAAGGCTGATAACCACAGAATCGATGCTTTTGAGCTGTGGTGCTGGAGGAGAGTCTTGAGAGTCCCCTGGACTGCAAGGAGATCAAACCTATCAATTCTGAAAGAAATCAACCCTGAATGTTCAATGGAAGGACAGATTTTAAAGCTGAGGCTCCAGTACTCCCACCTCATGAGGAGAGAGGACTCCTTGGAAAAGTCCCTGATGTTGGGAAAGATTGAAGGCAAAAGGAAAAGAGGATGGCAGAGAATGAGATGGTTGGATGGTGTCATCGATGCAACCAATATGGATTTGACCAAACTCCAGGAGGCAGTGGAAGATTGGAAGTCCTGGCAAGCTCGGGTCCATGGGGTCACGAAGAGTCGGACACGACTGAACGACTGAACAACAACAACATTATGAGAGAGAACATCCACCAGAAGTGGAAGAAATATGCACTCCACTTAGCATTGTCCTTGGCTACTGGCAGACAAAGAAAGTGGAAGTTCTTCGCAACTGGATGTGACTTTTGACAGGCTAGAAATTAGTTAAGTCTAAACAAGTTCCAGAATGGGTCCCTGTGTTTCTTGAGGCACAAATAAAGAAGAAATCTTCTGAGACTTTAAAGACTCTTTGGGAGCAGAGCCAGACAAACTGTACACTCCTGTACATGTCCAGAGAGAAACAAGTGTTACTTGGTTTAATTGTGTTCACATCTGGGTAAGGAAGTATGTGATTGAGGAGGCTTGTTTTAACTGGTATCTTGTTGAAATGGGTGAAATAAATTGATTTCAGGGGGAACAAGTGTAACTAATTCAGTTTGGGTCCAAGCCATTACTATCAAAGGTTTAGTTGAGTTTTGACTTTATGTTTATAACAAAAATCAAGTACAGTACTGTACAGTACATTGAGATAGCAATTTCAATAGATTCAATCCAGCTGCCTTGATGAGACAAGTCTCCCTACACGTTCCCTGTCTCCCACTGCCCTTTTTACGACCGGGGGGGGGGCAGTTAAGAAATGAGGGGAAGAAATGAGGGGAAGAAAGAAAATGTTGAGGATGCATAGCTACTGGGTAGAAATTTATTACAGTCTCAGCACCTGGATTTTCTGTAGCATGAGGTCAGACCTTAGCCAGGGCTGCTCTGCCACCTAGTGGCAAGATGGCCTCAACATTAGGAAAACTTGCAGCAAAAGAAGACAAAAAAGTCTTTAGCCACCATTAACAATTAAGTGTTCTTTCAGCATAAGCTTGCACACTGTTGTGGACATGACAATGATATCACCTGCCCATGGTTTCTGATTTTGCTTTGTTATTATTTATTATTTATTCATTTATTGAATTTTTACCCCGCCCATCTTCCGAGACGGAACTCTGGGCGGCTTCCAAATAGCTGAGCGAGTCAGCGAGCGATACAATAGAAAATATAAAGCTAACAAAGAACAACAATACAATAATGAACAACAACAGCAATAAAAACAGCATTTTAAAACAATTGGGGCATTTTAAGATCTTGACTTATAGTCGCAGCTCAGCAGCAGTAATTGTTGGTAAACGTGTAGATGGTGGGGGGGGGAAGTTAAGTTGTGCTGCCATAAGCCTCGCTAAAGAGAAGAGTTTTTAATGCTCGGCGGAAGGCTAACAGGGACTCTGCAGAGCGCACACCAGGTGGTAAGCTATTCCAAAGGGATCAGCCATAGAAGCCTACATTTCTGTGTTACTCAGACTTACAGGTAGTATAGAGCAGACATTAGTTCCAGCAGGGAGAAAAACAGCAGCAGAGATCTTTAAAGCAAAGCAATGGAATCATTTGGCTTCTGTGCAGAGGAAAATCAATACTAATGTGGTAAAAGTGCCACATCTTTGGATTAAGAGTTTTTTCAAGACTCATTTCCCACAAGAAAGCAAATCTCTTTTCTTAAACAACAACACAGGCTCCTTCAGAAAACCCAAAGCTTTGGTATGGTTTTTGGAGTGTCGCAGCAGTGGCGAACACTGATTCGAGAGCCATGACTAACAATTTTGGCCAAGCAGCACAAAATGTGCTCCCAAGTCAACCTTGAAATTCATGACATGCAAACAGAACAAGTAGTTATAGTGCTGAAAACTTTGCCAGCACTGTAAGACCTACAACACGGGGGGGGGGGGGCCAACAAAGAAATATGCTAAATATATATAGTATATATATATATATATTTATAGCATAAACGTTGACTTGTGCTGCTCCCTTAATGAGGTCTACTTTACCAATCACATTTCCTCCATTCCCTCCTACAGTTGCCTCGTGCCTACACTATCTTTCCTATGGCAACCAGGAAGACACACATTCTCTAAATGAAGAGCTCTGGGGCAAAGCCCCAGTTGCCATATCCTAATTATAATAATATAATTGCATGCCATCAAGTAAATTCTGAATCATGGGGATCCTTTCTAGGGTTTTTTTTAGTTGGCAAATACACAGGAGTGATTTACATAAAGGCTATACTGTATATCATTTTGGATATCATTAGTCATTTTACTCTAAACGCCAATTGCCGGGCAATATGAGCAAATAAGTACTGCTGCACTCATATTTCACCTGCAGACTGTCAAGGAGCTCAACATATCCGTAGCAGAGTAAGCAGCGATGTCCAGGTTAGAGACAATCAAGGCAGACTGGTTTTGTGCAGTCTATTTACAGTATTTACCGTCCATTAGCAATACCTTTTCCACTGAGAACATCAGCCATCATTTCTTCATTATTAACAGCAGCATCTCATCATAGCATCATCATTGTCAACCATCATCATTGTCAACCTTCATCAAGTACCTGCTGTACCCCATACAGTATATATAGTATAGGCTTTGCCACCAATCATCTTTGCACCATAACATCACATGACATATGCATTTTACATCTCTGTTTTTGGGCTACACTTCTGTGTTCTTGGACAATTAACTGTGCTTGCTTCTGTCCACAGCTGGACTTACTTCTCCTAATTGCAAGCTGAAAAATTTCATCTGAGCATTTTATCTTTAATACTCTGACACAGACTTCCAATTAAGCAACTGACTTATGGCAGAAGGATGCTGAGTTAGATAGAGATGATGAGTTTGATTCATGGGGGCTGTTGCAGTTGTCCTTTATCTTCCCAGGGGAAGATTGTAAACATTTCCTTGTCTCTGTATGGTGTTCGACTTTTCTCCAAAGGCTGTTGCTGAGCAGCTTTGCTCCCGAAATCACATTTGTCACTTTGGCTGTGTTCAGAAATCCAAAATGTTTCTTGAGTATCCCTCATCAATCTCGGTTTGTGAGTTTTTTTGGAAGGGGAAGGGTTCAGACGGCAACCCCCCCCCCCAATTAAGCTAAATCAGCAGCAATCATTGCAAGCTGAGGACCTAATACTTTTTTTGTTCCATGTAACGTTCCTCATGCACCCACACCAGCATATGAACTATATATAGTCAACTCATCTTTGAATCATTCAGATGAAAATTTAATGCAGTTCTGGATATGCAGGACTAACTATGTGTGTCTGAACTTTAGGGATGGTATAAAGACCATGTGACAGGATCCCACAACATACAGTACCATGAGGGGAAAGGAGACAGAGTGATGTTTAAAACAGAAACACAGTCTATGTTTTAATTACTGAATTGATTAATTAATTAATTACACACACTGCTTTATGCAGTGGAATTCATTATATCAGACTGGTTGGATGAATTGCCCAATATGGATAGATCACCATAAGCTCCACTTTTCATAGAGTATTTAAAACATGGGCAGTCATAATCTGTACACTGTTGGATAAAAGCTGTAGCATATCTTAACCCTTCCATCTGCACATACCATCATACGAAGTTTGAAAACATTACATGTATTTCAATGACATGTCCCAGAATCGCCCAACAACAGCGCCCCTTTGTTTCTGAGAACTGTAGACTCTGAATAATTTTCCAGATTTTTATAAACTACAAAGAATGCAGAGCCACACATCAATGGAGACACCATGTGCCTGCAAGAAGCATCCATGCCCTATAGGATCTTCTAAGAATGGGGGAAGCAGACAGTCATACGTGTCCTCTACCATCTAGTGAGTAAACAAACCAGAGCTTACAAACTAATTTTCTGCAGAAATTGGTGTATGTATGGCAACAGTATGCAGCTCAGAAGAGCATCAAAACCCAACAGAAACAAGAAGTGTGGGCCTAGATAATGTTTATATTTCATGTGATCATTAAAAGTACAGATTCATCAACTGTTCTTAAGACTGCCAATTAAGTATACTGTAATTGGCAGCAAATACTACTTTGACATCTATGGGCTTTACTTCAAATAAACATATATAGGATCCATGAACTGGCTCTTGTACCTTGAACAATTCTGCTGCTGGTGCTACAATCCCCCATCAGACTATCAGCAGAGAAGGCAAACATGAGCATCATCTTAGAGCGATGCTTACATTTTTAATGATGATTATGATGTCAAATTAATTCTGACTTATGGCAATCCATTTTCAGTGTTTTTTCCAGAAAGAGAATACTCAGAAGTAGTTTACAATCCCCTTTTTGTGGGGCGCCCTCCAACGAGGAGCAGAGCCTAGCAATAGTGACACATGCACTGGTAACAACCAGATTGAACTATTGCAGGCCTGCACAACAGGTTGACTGCGGGCTACTGGTAGCCCATGAAGGGTTCAAAAGTAGCCCGCTGGCCACCAATAAAAGAAGTGAGGGGATAAGTTCTCCATCCCTCCCTCCCCCATCCCAAAGACCACCACTGCCCTCAAAAGTTCTGGGTCTGCCAGCCCACTGACTCTGCTGAGCGGGGCACGGTCCCCTGCTCCTCCTGCCAGCCAGGTGATTGGTGCACCACTGTCTCATGATCAGCTGGGTTGCTGTCATGGAGTGGAGGAAGGGGAAGGGACAGTGAGAGGTGGAGTCGCAGGCGCGCCCACATCATTTGCACAGTGATGTCTCTCCTCTTCTCTCCCCCTGGAGAATTCCTTCCTCCCACCCTTCTTCCCTCCTCCTCCTTTTCCCACCCCCATGGCCACCTTACAGAGACCGTTACCCGCCACTGCTGCTGCTCCTCCTGCTCCCCCTCTGAGCCATTTCCTCCTCCTTGCGCTACTGCGGCAATGTGATTGCCCCGCTACTGACTTGGCCGCCCCAGCTGCGTGGTGAACATGGCAGAGGAGAGTGAGAGCCACAGGTGGCAGTGATGGCAGCAGCGAGGGGGCTGGAAGGGAGAAGGGGGAAAAAGAGGAGGAAGAGGAGACTGGAGGGGAGGGGAGTTGAGTCAGGCCCTGGGCAGGTTCAGAGGGAAAGCGCACCTTTTAAAAAATCAGCAGCCCGGGCAAGCGGCGGTGGTGGATCCAGGCTGCTCGCAAGCATGCACATGCCTCCCAGTGGGTGCCAAGGAAGCGTGTGCATGGTCAGCCTTCCCATAGGAATGCATTGAAATCCATTCCCTCTGGAACAATTAATTGATTTTCAATACATCCCAGTGGGAAACCGCTGCTCTACTTTTTTCTTCTTCTTACAAGCATGTGCTTAGAATGGATAAAATTCATAAGGAGAAGTATTGGTGTAGTAGCCCCCAAGCACTTAGGGCCAGAAAAGGTAGACCTCAGCCTGTTCAAAGTTGGACAGCCCTGGACTATTGTAATGTGCTTTACATGGATGGGGCTGTCTTTGAAGATGGTCTGACGATAACAAATGGTACAGAACCAGGCCGCACAGCTGGTGAGTGGTGCCGCTGCGCAGACTCATATTACGCCAGTTCTGAAAAATTTACACTGGCTGCCAGTTGCTGCCTGGGCTCAATTCAAAGTGCTGATGCTTACATATAAAGCCCAAATGACTTAGGTCCAGGACCTGGTTACCTTAAGGACCACCTTCTTCCATAAGAGCCTGCTCATACCCTAAGATCAGGCCAGGAGGCCTTGCTGAAGTGCCATCCCTTAAATTTGTGAGGGGGGTGGCATGTTGAAGCAGGGCCTTCTCAGCTGTTGCCCCCCCCCACTTTGGAATGCCCTCCCAACTGAGATCTGCCTGGAGCCGACACTTTTGGCTTTTTGGCGCCAGGCAAAGACCTTCCTATTTAGCCCGCATTTTAATTAGATAATGTTCTTTTAGCTGGGCACATGAAGAGCAGGATTTTATTATTTGTATTTTGATTGTTTTAAACTGTTATTTTGATGGTTTTAGTATGTTGTTTTATATATTGTTGTATGCCGCCCAGAGACCACTTGGTAGTGGGGCAGCTAAAAAAATATATCTGTAAATAAACAAATAAATAAACTTGGCCAGGACAAGTAAAAATTTGGTGAGAATTCCTGGAAAAAAAATTCCAGTACTCGTCTTCCATAACAAAGGCAAAAAGGACAGAAAGGGTATACTTTGGATTGAAACTGGTCTCTCCAGAGGTCAATTGCAGGAATAATATTAGACTAAGTAAGTTGCAAGGTTGTTCCAGGACACTCACTTTACAACAGATGCAGAATCCAGTTGCTACAGCAGTGTGCTTGCCAAGCCCGCCATCCAAGAGAAGTCCTTGAGTTTTGGCTACATTCCTAGCCAGGTGAAAAGTCATCCCAGAAGGCTAGCACTCTCATAGTTTACTTTAGTGATCTACAGGCCAGCCCAGAAGAAGTCCCAGGAAAATAACCTCCCTGGTCTCATTGCGACTTCCTTTTAATCGTTCCAGTCACCTACCATTGAAAGCAGAGGCCGAAGTTATGCAGAACAGAAGTGGGACTGGGGAAACATAGGGCTTTACTGTATCACTATATTACTATTACCAGCTCCCCTCAACCATTGACTAGGGTGCATGGACTGATGGCTATTACAGGTCAGTAATGCCTGGAGGCCCACAAGTTCTTCAGTCTTCACCTGAATTTATAGAAGTTACTTTTTGACATCTCCCAGAATACTTCAAACAGCAGAGGAATTTAGGGAGTGCAATCTCAAAAGGTAACTTTTCTAAGCTCTGGTTGCATGTTAGAGCAATCCTGTGAAATAGAGTACAGGTCTTATAGTTATCAGTGTTGCACTGAAGATGATTTCAGAAAGTACTTGCTACCTTTGCTCTCCTATATCATCATCAACAACAATATCAAACAAACAAACAAACCATTTATGACTTATGGTGACCCCTTTCAGGATTTTCCAGACAGAAAATACTTAAAAAGTGATTTGGCATTCCTTTCTTCTTGGGATACTCTGAGATTGTATAGTTTGCCCAAGGCCCTACAAGCTGGCTCTACTCCCAGGAGACACAGTGGGGAATCAAACCCCCAACCTCTGGCTCTGAAGCCAGATACCTAAACCATGGAGCTATCTTCTATTTTCAGCTGCTCTTCTATATAGCTGTGAAAAATACAGGGACTGTAATGTAAGTGAGGTTCAGTAGATAGAATGATGGACTAGAACTCCGCAGAACAGGGTTCAAATCCCCACTTGGCCATGGAAACTCACTGAGGGACAAGCACTGGTGAAGCCATTCCTTAAATATCTCACTTCCCTTAAAAGCCCTATCAGGGTCACTTTAAGTTGGTTCTGGCACACAGAACACACCCACACAATGTAAGAAGGATAGCTTAGGGGCTCTAGAAATGAATGATATATTTAAGGTTCTTGAAAAGAAAAGTCTGTACTTTGTTGAGAGTACCACACTGGACATCTGACAGGTACATATTTATAAGACTTTATTTGGCTGTGATTCTCTATGGATTCAAAATTGCATGGTTTTCTTTATATAGCACAGTAGAATCAGAATGGTAAAGTTGGAAGAAGCCTACAGGGCCATCACAGCCAACTTCTCCCCTTGATATAGGAATACAAATGAAAGGGAATCTGCCAGGAGGTTGCCCAAATTTCACTTGAATGCCTCCTGTGTTGGAGCACTCACCACCTCTTGAGATAATTGTCACACTGCTCTAACAGCTAGGAAATTTTTCCCGATACTTGGCCAAAAGCTGGGTTCTTTTAACTTGAGCCCATTGTTGCACGTCCTGCACTCTGGGATGATTGAGAACAGATCCTGCCTCTCCTCTTTGTGACAGTGTTTCAAATATTTAAAAAGTGCCCTTCAGTCTTCTCCATGATCAACCTGCCCAATTCTTTCCATCTTTTCTCATAAGGCTTGGATTCCAGCCTCCCTGATCATCCTTGTCACCCTTCTCCAAATTTGTTCCAATTTGTTAACAAGACTCTTTCCTGACATGTGGTGGCCAGAACTGGAGACAATACTCAAGGTGAGGCCTAACCTACACTGAATAGAGGGGGATGTGCACCTCACGGGATTTTGGATATCATACTTCTGTCAGGGCAGCCTAAAATAGCATTTGCCTTTTTTTGTGGCCAGATCACACTGTTGGCTCATATTCAGCTTATGATCCACCCAAACTTCAAGATTCTTCTCACTTGTAGTATAGCTGAGCCAGGGGTCCCCCACCTTGTAACTGTTCATTTGGTTTCTTCTTCCTGGGTGCAGTACTTTGCAGTGCACTTATCCTTGGTAAATTTCATTCTGTTGGTTTCAACCCAGTGCTCCAGCCTATGAATACCATTTTGAATATTGTTTCTGTCTTCCAGGGTATTAGCTAATCTGGCCAATTTTGTGTCATCTGTGAATCTGACAAGCATTCCCTACACTCCCTTGTCCAAGTCATTAATAAAAATGCTGAAGAGCAGCCAACCTAGGTCTTTGCCTTGGGGTATCCCACTTGTTACCTTCTCCCACTTACAGAAGGAGCCATTAATCATCACCCTCTGAATACGATTCTGTAGCCAATTGTGTATCCACCTTACACTTGATTTATCCAGCCCACACCTAATTAGCTTGCTAATCATTATATAGTAACATTACTATATTCTACAATTTGTCCTGTGGAAAACCACAGAGATCTGTGGAAGATCTCTGGTAGTGGTTAATAAAAAAAAGTCATGTCAGCTGCAAACATTATAAATAACCCATCTGAAGAATAGGAATTTTCTTAAAGGACGATTATATGTATTATAGCAGAAGCTTCTCACAACTCTCTGGATTTGTAAATCACTTTGTATTGTGATTTACCTTCATGACTTGGGCATGGGATTCTGTTAAGAGGCAGAAAAGATGCTTCAGACAACAAAGCAATCGGTGTATGATTGACCATAACATTTAAAAATTACATTTAAATAATTCTGGGGGTGCAGAAAAGAACAATGATACAAAATAGAAAGAGGAAATATACAAGGAAAAAACTCTGAACAAAACAAAAATTATATTGTATATATAAAGCAACATTAGCAACTACTGTGGAAAAAAAAAACACTAGAATCTGAAGAAACCCGAACATTGACTGACATGCAAGATGATTTAAATGGCCACACAATCACTATCCATACCTGGTTGCTGTCTAAATGCTATGTGCTCAAATACTGAAAGAACTATACAAGTCAATGTAGGACAGGCACTTTTCTTTCCTGTGTTGTAATATAAGTTATTTAGCCGCCACAAGGAGGTGGAGGATTCATTTCTGTTGACCATTGGCCGATTTCCATTAAATAGGTAGAGATGGTTTAGCAAAATGTGTACATGTGGAAAATTCAAAGATATCTCCAGCACAATGTTAGTATAGTGGGCCTTCGTATAACAAATGGTTTGTATAACATAAAATCTGTACAACCTAAAAAATTTCGGAGATAGGGGAAATTTGCTTAACAGAATTGCCTTTGGGGCGAAGCCATACAACATAAAAATTGTGGCAATTAGGGATTACTCATTTTCAATGCATTCCTATGGGAAATTTGTATAAAGAAAAATTTGCTTAACAGAATTTCATTTGGAACGAATTAATTCCTTTATACAAGGTACCAATGTATATGTAATACTTTTCCGCCAGACAAAATGCTATGACTGGACATAGCCAGAGCAAATGTTTAAGAGATACCCTGGTATATTACATTGCCATCAATGAGCAGATCTGCTCAAGACTTTTCTAAGTATTTGTTGTAATACCCAGCATACACAGAACATAATTCAGGTGCAAAATCAGTAGGAACCAGGCTGGCCTCCTGCAGCCTGGTAGTCTGCAAATACTGTATATTAGACTGCCAGTGCTAAAATCCACCAGTGATCTATGATATTATGCATAAGGATGCCATATTGGTTGATGGGTTCAGCATCTTATAGTCTGATATGCAGTATACAGTGGTACCTTGCATAACGTAATTAATTGGTTCCCAATTAAATTACGTTATGCAATTTTTTCGTTAAGCAAATTATCATTTCCCATAGGAATGAATTGGAAGTGGATTTAATCCGTTCCAATGCATTCCTAAAGGCCCCGCCAGCCACCTCACACACACACACACACACACACACACACACACACGGGCGGCGGCGGCGCTCCCAAAGGCCCCGCCGGTCCGTTCCCGCCTCTGCACGAGCTCAGAGGCCCCCTCTTCCCCCGTCGCCGCCGCCTCTTTCCCCCTCAGAAGCAGCTCCCCGAGCCAAGAAGGAGACCCTCTCCGCCGCCACTCACCTCTCTCGCCGCCGCTGCCGCCGCCGCTGCCTTCGTCCATGTTGGGACCGGCGCTGCCGGGCGGGCACTGGGCAAGGCGAGGCGCGGGATGAGGAGCCCCGCTTGGGCTCCTGAGGCGAGCAGGGAGAGAGAGAGAGAGAGAGAAAGGAAGAAACAGAAGAGAGGAGCCGCTCGGCCGGCCGCTTGCTCGCCCGGTCGCCCCCTTCCCCCACCACACACATGCCCACTCAGCCCCGTTGGGAGCGGAGGAAGAGGCAAAGAAAACGGAAGGGGGAAGGAGGGGGGGCCAAAAAATTTTTTCGTTGTACGGATTTTTCGTTGTACAGGTATTACGTTGTACGAGGTATGACTGTATCTGGAGAGTGGCAGGTTGAAGTAGGGCTAACAAATTTCACAGTATTGACTATACAGAATTTAGATCCAGGATTGGCAAGTGGCAACCTGTGTCATCTAGAGGCTGTTGGAATGTAACACCCATTGTTTCTCACAGTTAGCCATTCTAGCTAAGATGTAACTCCCAAGAATCTTTACTACCAACTGTGCTGGTTGGATTTTTTTGCGCATCCTAGTCCAAGAACACCCAGGTCACGCAAGATTCAGAACTACTGTTTGAATCACCAGCTCCACCAGCATGTTTGATAGGCAATATGAAGGGGCAGTATAGGTCTAAGCATTTGGAGAACATCCAGCTAAGGAAGGCTGATCTACTTGAAGGATGAAATTCTTATCTGAAGGACATTGCAGTTGTACACTGCATCGGAAACATACTGCTTTAACATCAGGTACGATGCATCGTACATGCAGGAAGATTTTCTAAGACATAAGGCTTAAGTACAGTTGGATGGAATTGCAGCCTTGAAGGTCATTTGGGACACTCATTTATTATATGTGTGTACTCTGTAACTTGGGTCTCCACCGTTTCAATTAATCATTGTCTGTTTCTTGTAACATAAGTTTATAGGTGGCTGTGTTTACTTTTTGAAACTGTTAGAAAATGCATGCAGAATAAACAAACAATTCTCATGCTGGCATTTCCAGAGGTTGCTAATGCAATGGTACATTTTAGCACTGTAGGTTTTATTATAGCTAGTATTCCAAGCTTCATTGCAGTCCCTCATTGTGACTTCTATTGAGCTAGCACCTAAGTCATATCTCTAACCTCTTGGGCAAAAAATGCCTGTCCAGCAAATACTGCAGAGTTTATTTCAGTCTACTTACAAGATGTCAGCAAGTAAGCATGTCACACTCAACGCAAGCACCTCCTGTGCTCGTCTTCCACATTTAGAGTTACGAACTTTCCGTTTCCTAGTCATGTGCTTCTGCCCCCCCACCCACTCCTGCCTCCTTCCTACCTTAAAATGACATTTGGGTTCTGATCACATGCAGCAGTTGTCCCTGGCAGACACTGCTAGGGAAAGGGTGACAACTCTTCTTCCTTCTGACATACAAAGGTGGAAAGAAACTGTCACCAACAAAAAGATCTGCAGCAAAATGTTTTACTTTGCAATTTATTTTGCAAACAATTTACCTTGCTCTTCACCCAAATTCTAATCCTTGGCTCAGCATCTTAAGTACAGATGCCCTCCCCCTTGATTCATTCCTTTTTAGAGTAATCACACACCTGCAAACTGAATTATTGGAGGCAAAACATATCTGCACATGAGAAGGGGCACCATGAATTATTCTGTTTGTTAGATGTGTACTCTTCTTCTCCTCCACTGGTAGCATGCATGACTCCCTTCCATCTCCAACCCACGTTGTCCTCACAAGGACCCCCATGTGGTAGTAGGTCAGGTTGAGAGAGTACGACTGACCCAGGTTCCTGCCATGAGCTTCATGGGTGAGTGGTGGTTTGAAACCATATCGTCCCACTCCTCATCCTAATTCTTACCACCGCTAGAATAGACAATGGGGGGTAGGCATTCCCTATACAGTGGACCCTCGTATAACAAACGGCTTGTATAACATAAAATCTGTACAACATAAAAAATTCTGCAGGTAGGGGAAATTTGCTTAACAGAATCGCCTATGGGGCGAATTCGTACAACATAAAAACAGTCGCGACTAGAAATTATTCCTTTTTCAATGCATTCCTATGGGAAATTTGTATAAAGGAAAATTTGCTTAACAGAATTTATTTTGGAGCAAATTAATTCCTTTATACAAGGTTACCACTGTATACTGGAATATCAAAATGTAGCCCTCACTAGGCTGACATAAAATTAAAGCATATTTTTAAGATTGCAGGACCATATATGCAAAAGACAGCTCCTGTGGCTTTAAGTCATAAGAGAGAATGTTAGCCATAGCATCCCTGTCCCCACATGACAGGACGCATCTGCCAAAATTCCTTTTCCTCTGCAGCTTTTAATGCTATAGGATCCTTGCTTTCCTTTACAACCTGTGTGGCCTTGCGCAAGCTGCAGTCCCAGGAGGCACCCAGAGGAAAGAAATGGCAAACCACTTCTAAGAATTTTTTCAATTTCCACTCCCCCAATTTTTTTTAAAATCAGAATTGACTTGACAGCACATGATTATGATGATGATAAAGATAAACCCCATGTACTGTACATCAGGAATTTTGCTAACATTTCTCACTAGCTTTGTTATAATACAGGTATTAGGTTATGAATGCCCCTGGTGATCTGCAAACAAATGCAATGATAAGAAACTCAACAGCATGTTACAGTTCACCAAACCTAAGAACATAAGAACATAAGAAGAGCCATGCTGGATCAGGCCAAAGGCCCTTCTAGTCCAGCTTCCTGTATCTCACAGTGGCCCCACCAAATGTGTCCAGGAGTGCACAAGACTAGATATCTGTCTCCTGATAGCACTCCCCTGCATCTGGTCCTTGAAGTACCCGGGTTTTAAGCCTAGAGATTACACATCTCCATCATGGTTTGTAACCTGTGATGAACTTCTCCTCCAGGAATCTATCCAATCCCCTTTTGAAGGCATCCAGGCTAGATGCCATCACCACATCTTGTGTTAGGGAGTTCCACAGACTAACAACATGCTGGGTAAAATAATATTTTCTTTTGTCTGTTCTCACCCTCCCAGGCCTCGATTTGAGTGGATGTCCCCTAGTTCTGATATTTTGTGATAGGGAGAAGAGTGTCCCTCTATCCACTTTAATCATGCCCTGCATTATTTTGTACGTCTCAATCATATCCCACCTCAGGCACCTTTTTTCAGGACTACAGAGCCCCAAATGTTTTAGCCTTTCCTCATATGGGGGGGGGGGAATTACAGGACACTTTTCAACCAAGTATATTTAGGGGTTTGGGTATCTGTTTAAGGCACAGGAAGTCTACCAAGAAGGAAAATGATGGCTTATTGAAAGCAAAAGTTCACCAATAGGGAAAAGTACCTTACTAGGATGGAACTCTCATTGCACGCAACCGAAAGTGTAAGTTACTGAGCTCACATTTGAAGACAAGTCTCAAAATATACTGGTTCCCCAATCTAACACCCTCTAAATATATAGGACTACACCTCAGCCATCCACTACTAACTCTTCACCACTGGCTGTCTGGTAATAGGACCTACTACTAAACCCACCCAGAGTCCATCAAGTGGGGCAATGCTATGCAGTGCAGTTCTTCCTACAGTATGTTAGCCCATTTGTAATATCCATTGACATATTCCTTGCCATTGAGCATGTTTGATTTTTGGACTACACTGTGCATCTGTTGTTGGAAACCTCCTCTGAAAAGTCTTCCTTTGATACTCTAAAAAGTGATAGCTATTTCCCCATAGCGAGACTGGAAGGAACAGCTACAGCAGGTGGACACATGGGCACAGGTGTGGATGACGAAAGGAAGCACTACAAGAGGAAGACCCAAGGCAAGATAGACTGGCTCCCTAGAAAAGGAACCCCAGTTCTGATTCTACAAGAGCCAAGCAGGGCAGATGATGTTACAGATAAGATGACTCCATAGGGCCGCCATACTTTGGAGGCAACTTGAGAGCAGCCTCGACATGTGTGCCACATCCTGTCGTGTCTTGCGTGTACTTGGGAATGAATGGCCAGCGCATACCTCAGTCCTCCATACACTGCAGGGTGGTTGTTGTTGTTTTTGGGGGGAGGGAAAGCAGGCCACCTCCAGATGTTTTGGAGGACAGCTCCCAGAATTCGAATCCTGTATTGCCAATGACAAAGGACTGTGGGAGTTCTGGTCCAAAACATTTGGAGGGTCAAAGTTTGGACACCACCGCCCTAACCAACCCTAGAAGAAACGACTGTTTTCTGGAAAGAGTCGGGACTACAGGGACGCAACTTTTCCTGGAGGTTCAGCCGCCTCAATTGTGGCTCATCGTATGGGACTGCTTTGCTGCTGCTGCTATTCAGTTCTGGCGTCACCCACCCACATGCCCGCCCGCCTCCTGAGCTGTCCCGGGGCCGCCTGGCCGGCGCTATTAATAGCCCCCCTGCCGGCACATGCCGTGACGGCGCGTGCTCCAAGAGGGGGCCCCATAACTTTCCTTTGCCCTTGTCGGCGTCCCTGGCGGGAGGGCTGCCCCGGTGGGAAAGAGCGGCATGGCGGCTTTGACCCCCTTCAGCCCACCCCACCCCGTGGCCCCTCGCCCTCGAGGGGGCTCCTGGCCAATGTGCGCGCGGACCGCCTACCCCCCGAGCTTATCGCGAGACCCGGAGGGGGGCTATAAATAAGTGGCAAGGGCAAAGGACGGTCCATTTGGACCGCGGTGCGATTCAGCGCTCGCGCGGGGTACTGGGGAGGTGCCCGGTGACCGCGCCTTGAAGTCAAAAGAAAAGAAAAAAAGAAAGAAAAAAACACACCCCAGAAGCGAAGGCAAAGGGATCGGGGTCTCGCTCTGATTTTGGCCCCCCCGCCATGGCTGACCAAGCGCTCAGTTTTCTTAAGGACTTTTTGGCTGGTGGCATCGCTGCTGCCATTTCCAAAACGGCCGTCGCGCCCATTGAAAGAGTGAAACTGCTGCTACAGGTAAGGCGGGTCGACGGCGTTGTTCCTCAGTCTCGATTATAGAGGGTTTTGAGGGGGGGGGGGACACCGCGAAGTCCCACCTGTGGCTGGAAAAGATGCGTCGTTCTGTGACCATCTTCCTAAAATGAGGTTCAATTACTGCTGCCTTTGCAGCTCGTGAATTCTTTTCCAGAAGTGATGGTAGTGATGACAAAGGTCCCAGTTTTCCAACGTTGCGGACCTTAATGTGTCTTAAGGAACGAGCTTTCCTCGTTGGAATTAAAAAGCGCAAAAGTGTGAGTCCAGAGCCGGGAAGAGATTCTAGTGTCAGGTGGATGCAAGAGAGAAGTGACTAAATATGGAAACTGGTGTTTGCCCAGTTCTGGTTACACCGCCTGACATCGCTGTTCCCTCCCTCCCTCCTCCCCTCTGGCTCCCTTTATAGCGCAAGCAGGACTGCAAGGCTACTTACTGAGTGCTGGGAGAAATGCCTTCCAACTTGGAAGTGTTGTACCCCTCCCCCTCCATGTGTGCATGCCTGTATAGATCTAGATATGGGTTAATATCCTGTTCAGCATTTACATGTGTGAAGCTCCAGCTGCAGAGGCTGCCTGGTGATCTGATGAGGTTCAGAGAGTCTAATGGTGCCTTAAAGGCTAAAGTGTTTTATTTGGCATGCATTATCATGGCGCACACAACGCCTGGAGTAGGAACTGGCAAACCACTCCAGTATTCCTGGAGTCACAAAGAGTCAGTCACGACTGTAATGACACAACACACACACACATCATGGTGCACAGGCCACTTCTTCACATGGAAGGTCTATTGGGAATAACACTACAGAACTGGAACTTGTGCATATATTTTTATCTGTACGCATGGCTTGGTGCATTTCCGCCCTGCCTTTCCTGCCATGAGCTTGAGGACAGTATGTGAATGATTCCTGTTCCCTACTGTATCCTCAAAATAACCCCACAAGGCAGGTCAGGCTGAATGAGAGTGACTGTCCCCAAGGTCACCTTTGGAGCTTCATGGAAGCATGGACTTGAGCCTCGCTCCCAGCTGAAAAAGTCCCACTCCAGCTAATCTGGTGTGTGTGTTTTGAAGCAAGGTCAATGGCTTCACAATGGAGTAGAGGTCAGCTGAAGGATTTCTCTTGAGAGGGCTACAGAAATGGGAGAAAGCATGGATCTTGTCCATTTTATATAGTATGTGCCCTTTTTTTCTTCACATCAAAACAATTAAGAAGAAATCATGCTGGCACTTATCTTGGCAAGAATTTTATACAGGAAACATTATTATTTGTTTAGGGTTGGGGAAGAGAAATTACCCTGTTCTGATGCAAGTTATTTTAGGTGTAAGTTCTGTGTAACTGTTTTGCATTTAGGATGTATTGAGTGCTACAGTATTAATCTCAGATATGTCAGGAAGGCTAGCTGTAGTTTGTTGTAGGAAAAATAATGGGGATTGGTGGCATCTTAAAGATGATTATGTTTTATTTGGCATAAGCCTTTGTGAACTACGCCAGCTTCTTCAAAGGAAAGGAAATGGTCAGCTTTGGCACTGAGAGATAAGGCTTCCAGTTCAAATTTAAGAATGGCTGTCCCTTTATGTAGAGAGCTTGTACATCCAGGCATGGATAACAATCACCCTTCTCTCCCTTCCTCTCTCTGCTCTGCTCATGTTCTTTAACAGGTCCAGCATGCCAGTCAACAGATCACAGTTGCTAACCAATACAAGGGGATCATGGACTGCGTGGTAAGGATCCCCAAGGAGCAGGGCATCATTTCCTTCTGGAGAGGCAACTTGGCCAATGTCATCCGATACTTCCCCACCCAGGCCCTCAACTTTGCCTTCAAGGACAAATACAAGCAGATCTTCCTCGGGGGCGTGGACAAGCACAAGCAATTCTGGCGCTACTTCGCAGGCAACCTGGCTTCCGGCGGTGCTGCTGGAGCCACTTCACTCTGCTTCGTTTATCCTCTGGATTTCGCCAGGACCAGGCTAGCTGCTGATGTGGGCAAAGGGATGAATGAGAGGCAGTTCAGTGGGCTGGGTAACTGTATTGCCAAGATCTACAAATCAGATGGCCTCAAGGGTCTCTACCAAGGATTCAATGTGTCAGTCCAGGGCATCATCATCTACAGAGCTGCTTATTTTGGCGTCTATGATACAGCTAAGGGTAAGCAGAGGATGTCTGGTGATATCGGTAGAGGTCTTAAAAGTTGTCCTAACTCAGTCTAGACTTGGACTTGGCTGATTAGATTATGTTAGTGTTTCCTTATTGGTTTGATGGGTTGATGCCAATCTTCAGTTTCTAAGTCAGCCAGAAGCTGGCTTCCCTTTTCTTTTCTCTCTGGATAAAAATATTTTTTTTTAAAAAAAATCTGAAAACATATTTTAACAATCCAGTCTTGCTCAGTTTATGGTGAGCACTAATGACTTTGTCTGCAGTGATGAACTAACTTTGATGGTTGTTGCAGAGCAATTGAGGGGTTCCAGAGCAAAGCTGTCGTGAGTAATTAAGGAAACAAGTCAACATAATAATCTAAGGAAATGGAGTAGTTTGGAATTCTAATATTTTCTATTCTCCATTAGTCAAAGGACTTCAGCATGCCCTTTCACACGTACAGTGGTACATAAGAACATAAGAAGAGCCATGCTGGATCAGGCCAAAGGCCCATCTAGTCCAGCTTCCTGTATCTCACAGCGGTACCTCTACTTACAAATTTAATCCGTTCCAAATGCATGTGCATAAGTCAAATAACTTGTAAGTAACTAAAAAATAAAAATAAATAAAATGAAACATGGAGAAAATAAAAAAATGTAAGTAGAGCAGGCCACATCTAAAATTTGTAAGGCAGACGCTTTTAAGTCAAATCACTTGTAAGTAGAGCTGCTCATAAATAGAGGTACAATAGTATTGAGAATGAAGGTGGAGACTTGACCCCACCTTAATTTTTTTTTAACATGGAAGGACAATCTGTGATATGTAGAGGAATGCAGTAACACAATGATGTATGCTAACTAAATTATACCACTATAATGGCCTTTGCCTGGAAAATTCCAGTGGATGTTCTTGTGCCCTCAGAGAAACCTCTTCCTATTGTGTAATATGCCTTCATACGGCCAAAATGCTTTTTAAAGAGAGAGAGAAAGAGACAGACAGACAGACAGACATAGAGACTGGAATATCTTACTGAAGCTAAAGATGCCCTCGTAGTCAATGAACACTTTTCTTCAGTGCTCACTTGATCACTGTTGGGGGAGGGGCCAACACTGGTAAAACTTCTCCTTAAATATTTTACATATGTTGAAAACCCTACTAGGGTTGCTATAAGTTGGGTGCAACTATAATAATAATAATAATAATAATAATAATAATAATAATAATAATAAT
>JAHTLZ010000330.1:53112446-53128219 GCA_023846285.1 Phrynocephalus versicolor
ACATACATACATACATACATACATACATACATACATACATACATACATACATACATACATACATACATACCCCACCACTCTGGGCAGCTAAGGCACTTCAACATTAGGTAGGAAGTTGACTTTTTGTAGTCACTGTCCAATATACAGTATTATGTTCACTAAGAGTATCTCAAGGCAGGATTCAGGGATCTGCCATTCACTCCAAGCAGAATATCGGAGAGTTCCAGACAACAGACCTATATCTACAGGCACCAACATTTGGCTCACCTGAAAAATGGACTAATTTGGAGACTGCATGGCTGTCTCAGACATGCATCTTCTGCTGTTTATGTACAAAAAAGAAGGTGATGTGGTACTTTCTGGGTATTGCAGTTTTGGTGCCCTTTTGGCTCTCTAGAGGGCACTGTCAAGAAACCATCATAACAACCTCCTTTTTTGTATCTTAACAAGGTTACAGGCCCAAGACAGCCATGCAGCCTTCAAGGCAGGAGCACGACAAGGAGTAATGCAAAGCAAAGGACATGTAAGAAGCACACACAGCCTCAAATGTCTCTACACCAATGCACAGAGCACGGAGAACAAACAAGAGGAGCTGGAACTCCTAATACAGCAAAATAAATATGACGTAATTGGTATCACTGAAACTTGGTGGGATGAGACTTATGATTGGAATGTAGTTATTGGAAGGTATAACCTGTTTCAAAGGAACAGACCTAGAAAGAAAGGAGGAGGTGTAGCTTTATATATATATTTATACTGCTGAAGAAATACAAGATAAACAGCAGGGAAAGCATGTTGAGAGTATATGGGTGAAAATCAGGGGTGAGAGAACTGGAAGGGATGTCACTGTGGGCATATATTTTAGATCGCCAAGCCAGCTGGAGGAGTTGGATGATGCCTTCTGTGAGCAGATGGGCACACAGTCAAAAGGGAGAGATGTAGTACTAATGGGAGATTTTAACTATCCTGATATATGTTGGTAGTACAACTCAGTTAAGAATGCGAAGTCTAACAAATTCCTTACTGCCCTTGCAGACAATTTCATGGTCCAGAAGGTAAAAGAGGCAACAAGACGCACAACCATTTTAGATCTGGTCTTAACCAATAAGGAGGAGCTGATAAATGGGGTCAAAGTGCTGGGATCTTTAGGTAAAAGTGACCATGCCTTCTTGGAATTTGTTGTACAATTGGAAGGTGAAGCTAAGCATAGTCAGACAAGAATCCTGGACTTTAAGAAAGCCAATTTTTGTAAACTTAGGGAATTACTGGCTGTGATTCCATGGACTGAAACACTGAAAGAGAAGGGACTCCAAGATGGATGGGAGTACCTTAAAAGCGAGACATTAAAGGCACAATCTAAAACTGTTCCAACAAGAAGAAGAAATGGGAGATGTCTAAAGAAACTGCAATGGTTTACTAAAGAACTTTCAATTCAGCTAAGTATAAAGAAAAACAAGTACAGTGGACCCTTGTATAACAAACAGCTTGTATAACATAAAATTTGTACAACATAAAAAATTCTGGAGATAGGGGAAATTTGCTTAACATAATCGCCTATGGGGAGAATCCGTACAACATAAAAATGGGATCACTCCATTTTCAATGCATTCCTATGGGAATTTGTATAAAGGAAAACTTGCTTAACATAACTTGATTTGGAACGAATTGATTCCTTTATACAAGGTACCACTGTAACAAGAAATGGAAAAATGGAGAATGCATCAAAGAGGAATATAAGCAAGCAGCTAATATATGCAGGGGAATGGTAAAAAAAAAAGCTAAAGCGCAAAACTAACTTAGACTTGCCAGAGAGATTAAAGATAGTAAAAAGGGCTTCTTTAGTTTTGTCCGCAGCAAAAGGATAAATAAGGAAATGACAGGCTCTCTGCGTGGCGATGATAACCAGTTACTAACAGGAGACAAGGAAAAGGCAGAACTACTAAACACCTTCTTTGCCTCAGTTTTCTCCAAAAAGGAAAAAAGAGATCTGCTGGGACAAAGAGTAGATGAAGTAGGATGGGAATTGCAACATAGAATAGGTAGAGAGGTAGTACAAGAACACCTGGAAACATTAAATGAATTTAAGTCTCCTGGGCCAGATGAATTACATCCAATGATATTGAAAGAACTGGCAGAAGTAATTCCAGTACCATTGACAATAATATTTGAGGAGTCATGGAGTACAGGGTAAGTCCCCATCGATTGGAGGAGCGCGAATGTTGTCCCTGTCTTCAAGAAGGGGAACAAAGAGGACCCAAATAATTACCGCCCAGTCGGCTTGATTTCAATTCCTGGAAAGATCCTAAAGCAGATTATAAAACAGGTAGTCTGTAATTATTTAACAAATAATGCTGTCATTACAAGAAGTCAACACGGGTTTCTTAAAAACAAGTCATGCCAGACTAATTTGATCTCTTTCTTTGATAGAATTACAGGCCTGGTGGATGAGGGGAATGCTGTGGATATTGCTTATCTGGACTTCAGTAAGGCCATTGATAAGGTTCCCCATGGTATACTAAGAAGTTAGTAGAAAGTGGGATAGATAGTGCTACTGTTAGGAGGATTTGTAATTAGTTGACTGAGTGCATCCAAAGGGTGACCAGAAATGACCTCTCTTTAGCTTGGAGAGACGTGAAAAGAAAAGCCAATGTGATCCTTGGTTGCATCAACAGAACCATAGTGTCTAGATCAGTGGTTCTCAACCTGTGGGTCCCCAGATGTTCCTGGACTGCAACTCCCAGAAGTCTTCATCACTAGCTGAGCTGGCCAGGATTTCTGGGAGTTGCAGTCCAGGAACATCTGGGGACGCACAGGTTGAGAACCACTGGTCTAGAACAAGGGAAGTGACAGTACCACTCTATTCTGCTCCGGTCGGACCCCTCCTGGAGTACTGTGTCCAGTTCTGTGCGCCTCAATTTAAAAAGGATGTTGACAACCTCAAATGGGAACAGAGGGCAATTAGGATGGTTGAAGGTCTGGAAGAAATGTCTTATGAGGAACGGCTTAGGGCGCTGGGAATGTTTAGCCTTTCAAAAAGAAGGCTGAGAGCGGATATGATAGCTATGTTTAAATATTTAAAAGGATGTCATATTGAAGAGGGAACAGGTTTGTTTTCCATGGCTTCAGAGACTAGGGCACGGGGCAATGGTTTCAAACTACAGGAAAAGAGATTCCATTTGAACATTAGGAAGAACTTCATGACAGTTAGAGCTGTTCGGCAATGGAATATGCTGCCACGGAGGGTGGTGGAGGTTTTTAAGCAGAGGCTGGATGGCCATCTGTCGGGAGTCCTGTGATGGGGGTTCCTGCATGGCAGGGGATTGGCCTGAATGGCCCTTGAAATCTCTTCCAACTCTATGATTCCAGGTAACCAAAATACAGGTATATGTAAGTGTGTGGATCTGTGGGCTTGAACTCCCAGAATCCTGCCTAAGGAATTCTTGGAGAATTCTGAGAATTGGGTTGTTGGATTTTTTTTTTTAAAAAAAAACCCAAATGGCACATCCCTAGAAGGACTGTTAATAAACTTCCACTGACGCTGACCTGGACATGAGGTTTATCACCTTTCAAAAACCCGCATGTCAGCCTGTTGAGTCTAAATACGGCTGTAGAAATTCAATCTCGACTTTCATCCCCATCCTACAAATCATGCTGAGAGTTAAGTAAAGTAACTTGGAAGATATCTGACCTCGCACACATTATCCACAAGTATTTTATTTTATTTTTATTTTATGCAACACAAAAGGATGCAGCCAGCGTTCTTAGAGCTACTTACGGGAAGGGCTGTGGTGGCTTAAAGCAGATTTCCCTCGCCTTGGTGTTGGAGCGGCATTAAGGTAGCTCATCTGCCGCTGATAGTCCATGAGCTGTTCCGACCGCCTCATACCAGCTGACGGCTTCACTGCTTCAAGTCTTTTCAAAAAAGCCTTGGTTCAATTTTTTTTTTAAAAAAATCAATTTTAGTTAACAGCAAGTCGCAAATGGCTTATTATGAACACAACGTAAGGCATGTATCCACGAGAACAGTGAAATCTAGCAGTACACAGGGAAATAGTTTGGCAAATAATTTTTAGCTGAGATAAGACTCCCATGTGGGGTGAACTGAACCACGTTTAATGTCAGAGCTTGGAAAGTCCCCTGCCCCCTTGCAACTGGAATTCACATAACTTCTCAGCTAACATGGGTTAGAAAAAAATATTTTATATGCTCTGTTTATGATCCAGCAGAACTGTATATCAAAGGGGTGAGCTAAGTAATGGGTATTTGAATGAGCTGAACCAGGAGTTGGTCATGCTGCTTATTAAAAAAAAATAACTATACAAGAAATATATCAGGAGGATGACAACTGATGGGAGGGCTATTGTGAAAAAAAGGCTGTGAGCATACTGTGGGTACAAAAGGGCTCTACTATGTATGAAGAAGAAAATGAAAAATTACCACATACTCCTGAATCACTCATTCTATGATTATATAACTAACCTCACATTTAAGCTACTTATCAAGAATCTGAGTTCTTACATAAGTAGATGGACCATAATTCGAACTGGGTTTTTTTTTTTTTGTAGATAAGAATACAATTGCATTGCTACTTAACCACCTCTAGGTAAAGGCCCATTACATGAACAGTGCATTTCTACTTGCCTCGAGATGTGTTACTATGGTTACCATAATGGTCCAACAGTAACAGAACAAGCCAAGACAGAGAATGAATCTGACTGCTGGCTACAACTTTCAATCATTTCCACTTTATGTACTGAGGTATTTTTGGAGTGTGTTAGAAAACTCCATGGATATGGAGTCATGAAGAGTCGGTCACGACTGTAACAACACAACACATACACACACAGTTGTAATAGTATGTTCTATAGATTGATTGCACATCAGTTCTCTTACGTGCTACTAACAGAATGTCTTTCCAATATAAATATCTATATCTACACTTCAAAACAGGAGGGAACAACATGCATTAGCACATATGCGTATATATAATACAATCATATTTTTTTAAACTGGGAAAGCATGAATATTTTTCACTATATTATTCTCCAGTGATCCTGAAACAAGTTGGGTTTTCACTGTGACTATCAGCACCAGGGAGAGATGGTGCATATACACATTTTTTTTATTTTCTGCTGGTAGTTTTATCCTGATTTTCTATTCTGTTTTCTCCAGCCATTGTTTTGTTGCTGCAGTTCATGTTTTAATGGCTCAAGGCCATGACAGCTGCCCAATAGATGATACAAAGCATGTTTACTGTACTAAGAATTTCAACTAACCAGATTCTCCCGGTCAATCCTTTGCTGTTCCCTCTGCCTGTTGATGGCAGTGTGGTACATTTTAGGTGGTGGCCCCGAGGGCTTCTTCAGAGAGGCACTTTTACTTCTGGGCTTTGTAGAGTGTTTTGTCAATTCTTTTAAGAGCCTTTGGTTTTCCCGATCAATCTGCCGCACCTCCTCATTTGTGAAAGAATAGTTTTTCCTTGAGCTTATAGGGGACTGATCCAAGACCAGCTTCTGTTGTTCCTTTTTTTCCAGCTGCAGAAAAGCTTTAAAAACACAGGTTAAATTTAAATGACATCACTTTCATCATGTTAAATATAAATTCGGAGCAGAATTGTATAAACTGTAGTCCCCCAAAAAGTAACTATACCAAGCTTTGGGCTTAATTGGAAACATATATATAAAACCCCTTCTGCAAAAAGTCTAGAACAGCCAATATTTCTGCAATCATGGCATTGAAGGGGATGTAAACGTTTCATACTTATATGCATTTACTCTCAAACAGGCCCCCGTGAGCAAAACAAGGTTCACATTTAAATAAATGTGCGTAAGATCATACTGTTCTGAGCCCTATGTGTACGAGTTGCACTTTTGTTTCTAAAACATTGAGTACATGTCAGTGATAACAATTTTGTTTAAAAGTTCCCACGACCAGAAAGAAACATATTTTAGGCCTGGAGGATTCAACTTTCAAGGTTAAGAATCAGGCATGAAATGGTTATTAGTCACTTCAAAGTAACTGTTAAAATGGTCTCACACCAACAGAAAGAATTGTTGCAATCTATTTAAATAGGACCTCAACTTGTCATGCATTTTGTCCTATGGACTGTGGCTCTTCTTTCTCATGATTCAGCTTTTGGTACTCTGGGGAAAGAACACAGAAAGCACTGATACCAATAGCTTCAGCAATTCCTAAGGCTTAGATCATATGTTGTTCCTATGTCTAATCCACAATTCAACCACATAACCAGATGTGAAATTATCCCCTTCTGCTGACTGGATGCATAGAACTAACCTTTTACAGCAGGGAATAATCCAAACGCTCTTGACATTTTTATTGACCAGCTCTGAACCTGGATCTTGGAGATATCCTCCCTCTCTCTATATCAGGGGTCCTCAACCTAAGGCCCCAGGGCCGGATGCGGCCCCTCAAGGTCCTGAATCCGGCCCCCAGGACCAATTGCAACCCCCCCACCTACCCCTGCTTTGTGAACAAGCCAGCCTCCGCAGGTGCTTCTATTGCTGAGGCAGTTCAAAGCAGTGGGCTATGTCGCTTCTCCCACTCCCCCAACTACCCCCAGATGATCAGCATGCTGGCTAGTGGGGCATTCAGAGTGGGAGGGCTATGGCAAGGTCCCCCGCTCCCCCCCACCCACTGTGGTCCGGCCCCCAGTGGTGCCTGGGGCGTGGTGGACCGGCCCGCTATTGGAAAACTTTGAGGACCCCTGCTCTATATATATTTGCTTCATCATTAAGATACTGTACTTGGAAGACCCTCCTCCTATTACCATTGACAACAGTACAATATGTGGTGATGCAAAAGAAGGCTTTTTCCCTCCTTTCCTTTTTTAACTGTACCACTTTAGCTGAGGAATTATCTACTGGGATGCTCAGTTGACCTCCACCCTGGATTCATTTTGGCGCCAATTTAACACAGGGCTCTTGGGGGTAAAAGAATCGTGGCTTAAATATTTTAAGTTCTCTATATGCGTGATTCAATAGTTTCAAATAGTTTTAAACACTTTTAAATGTTTGTATTGTGAACAATTTTGTTTTAAACTACAGTACTTACATTTTTCATTTCTGTTTATTTCTGAGTGGTCCCCTGAGCTCTCATGATATAAAGCAGGGGAGGAATATGATGGATAAATAAAGGAATAAATAGTAAAGTTTGATGGGGACTCCCTGCTGTTTGACTTCTCAATCGGAACCCAGTTATTTGAGGATACAGAATCAAGTGCTACCTAGCATGGAGCTACAGAGTCCGATGACATGACACTTGGACGAGTGACTTATAAGAGAAGCATGAATCTACTCTGATGTCAGTAGAATCTGCAATTTCAAGTCTGCCTTTAGTAACATGAGTATGAGCTAAAAGGAAGGTAGTAATGTACTGCCATTTAAAAGGGACATAAATGAGATATATGAACAATGCAATATGTGCTGTATGGTCCTAACATGTTAATATTGTATAACATTTATAAACATTTTAAGAGAAATTTGCAGATGTGAGCTTCAGGAATAAAAAAAGGTGCATGCCAGCAAAACTATTTAATAGGGATTGGAAATTGAATTTTGGTTGAATCTAAAACATTATCATCTGTTAAAACCACTGTGGTCAAAAGCCAGACACAGCAGCCTAGGTAGTTCTCTTCTATTTCAGAATAAAATGACTATAAGAGGAAGGACATTGATTATGGAACAAGAGGCAGCTGTGGAAAATGGCACCTTATGCTTCTGAATCATCATCAGCCACATAAGTGCTGAAACATGCTCTCTCAACAATGCTTTATTTAGCTCTGGCTAAGTTTTTACACCCACCAAAATGCTGTGAAACATTGATTTGTCATTCCAGAAAAGTTTCAGAGATCACTTCCTTCAAAAGAAAAAGCACATAGACTTGGGGTTCATGTGTTAGTGACTCATTTTGCCAAATACAAATGTTAACTTCTCATGTGCTGGCTCTGTTTCTCCCAATATCATTTAATGTGCATTATGTTGTTGTTCAGTCATTCAGTCATGTCCGACTCTTCGTGACCCCATGGACCAGAGCTCGCCAGGCCTTCCTATCTTCCACTGCCTCCCGGAGTTTGGTCAAATCCATATTGGTTGCATCGATGACACCGTCCCAACCATCTCATTCTCTGCCGTCCTCTTTTCCTTTTGCCTTCAATCTTTCCCAACATCAGGGACTTTTCCAAGGACTCCTCTCTCCTCATGAGGTGGCCAAAGTACTGGAGCCTCAGCTTCAAAATCTGTCCTTCCAGTGAACATTCGGGGTTGATTTCTTTCAGGATGGATAGGTTTGATCTCCTTGCAGTCCAGGGGACTCTCAAGACTCTCCTCCAGCACCACAGCTCAAAAGCATCGATTCTGTATTATATGAAATATCAACATTCCGCCTGCAATTCAGTCAAGTATAACTGATTGGATTTGAATCTGGTGAAAACATATAGAGCAGGAAGGTTGCAATGCTGCTTCCATTAATCATCCTTCACTACTCTTGGGCTGGTAGGTGTAGTAGCCTAATAGCATCTGGGAAGTCACATATTCCGCAACCCTCTCCTAACAGAAAGAGTATCTTATGCCTTCAACTAGAGAATCAAGTAAGAAAAGTGAAATTACATTCAAAGAGGATAGACTGTCAGCTATTTCCCTTCTGGCTATGGTTCTTTTTATTCAACCAAATGATAGTTTTGTATGGTAGCAGCACATTCGAATAGAAAACAAGCAGCTTGAAAATATAAAAAAGTATACTTCAATCTTTATCCACATCACCCCTTTTTAATTTTCTTTTCAACTCCATATAAAAGGAATGAGTTTTTCTAAATAAATACAAAATATTTTTTTTCAAAATAAGTGGCTAAGAAATACTGTAGTCTGCAGCGTATGTTTCAAATTTATTCACACCATTCATATTTTACTATTCTACTGCATACTGAGGGTGAAAGAGAGTGAAAAAATGGGCTGAAGCTCAAGATCAAAAAAACTAAGATCATAGCCAAATAGAAGGGGAAGAAAAGGAGGCAATGACAGAGTTTATTTTCTTGGGCTCCTTGATCACTGCAGATGGCGACTGCAGCAACGAAATAAAAAGACGCCTGCTTCTTGGGAGGAAAGCAATGGCAAACTTAGATAGCATCCTAAAGAGCAGAGACATCACTTTGCCAACTAAGGTCAGGATAGTCAAAGCTATGGTTTTTCCAGTAGTGATGTATGGAAGTGAGAGCTGGACTATAAAGAAGGCTGATCACCACAGAATCGATGCTTTTGAGCTGTGGTGCTGGAGGAGAGTCTTGAGAGTCCCCTGGACTGCAAGGAGATCAAACCTATCAATTCTGAAAGAAATCAACCCTGAATGTTCACTGGGAGGACAGATTTTGAAGCTGAGGCTCCAGTACTTTGGCCACCTCATGAGGAGAGAAGACTCCTTGGAAAAGTCCCTGATGTTGGGAAAGATTGAAGGCAAAAGGAAAAGAGGACGGCAGAGAATGAGATGGTTGGACGGTGTCATCGATGCAACCATTATGGATTTGACAAAATTCTGGGAGGCAGTGGAGGATAGGAAGGCCTGGCGAGCTCTGGTCCATGGGGTCACGAAGAGCCGGACACGACTGAACGACTGAACAACAAATTCTACTGCATACAGAACTAGATGGTAAGGATTATTGTATCAAAATAATTGTCCATCATTCCTTCCACCACTTTGAATAAAATCATTAAGAAGTGATATGCTGTCTTTACACTAAAATGGTCCAGGAAAATTAGCATGATGATCACAGATGTTTGTACATCTTTTGTACATTCCAGAGTTCAGCACTAGAGAATAAACTTAAATAAACCTTGGATATGTGCTTCTCACAAGTCCTTTGACAAGGCCAAGGGAAGCTTGGAAGCGCTCATTTCAGTTTTAAATGTACTGCAACATTTTGATATGCACAAGCCCAGACAAATTTGTGTTTAATCTTCTGATGTTGCAAAAACTGTGTTTGTGAAATCCACATTTTAACTAATCACCAATCACTCTGTTGGAGCAGAATGATTTTGTTGAGCTCTCCCTTGCCAAGCTTCTCATTAGTATTGCACAGTATCTTGCAGCCACTGTGGAAAGCAAGCATTCACTGGTGAATCTGCTTGATGCTATGCGGGGGAAGTTTACCCTATCATTTGTCTGCTTCTCACTAAGACAGTAGAATATCAGCTGGTATTACCTAATTTCAAGAAGGAAGTAGTGGCGGTGGTGGATGCAATTCACTAGGAAGCTGTGAAGTGATCTCTATTACTGGTCTCCCCATACCCTGTCAAAGGTTGGAAATAGGGATGGGCATTTCGTTTCGGAACCAGTAGGTTACAGGTAGGCCCAGGTGGTCTTCGGAACCGGCTGATACACGCAGATCCAATTGCTTTACCTTTCTCTGTCTCGCACGTGGTTAAAATCCAACAAGGAAGCATGCTGCTACGCCATCTGTGCTAGATTTGTGATGGTGGCCAATCAGGAGCTTTGCAGGGACAGGCATCATCCCGCCTCCCTCTCTGATTGGCCAGCAGCACAAAGCAGGAAAGATGGTATCGCAGTGTGCTTTCTCATTGGATTTTAACCCTGCACGAGACAGAAAAAGGTAAAGCAATTGGATCTGCGTGTATCAGCCGGTTCTGAGGACCACCTGGGCTCAAGTGGTTTGTTTTGTAACCTACTGGTTCTGAAACAAAATGGCCCATCCCTAGTTGGAAAGAATGTGCTGATAGCTGTGTGACAAAAACAGCAGAGCCCCTTAGTTCCAGGCAACATACTTTCTTATCCTCTGTCCTTTCCAGTCTGCTGAAGAAGCTGTGTGTGTAAGAATTTGTGGTATATCAGGTACAAGTCTGACTAGTACAATTTTCAGCTTGGCAACAAAACAAAACAAAACAAAAGGGGAGAAGATTATGGACAAAGGGGGACATTGGAACATATATGGATTTTCTGCTCCAAAACAGAAACATATTGGCATGAAGTAATTAATTGTCTAGAGATCTTGACTAATTAAAAAAATATGAATGAAACATTGCTATTATTTTCATTATTTACTGGGGGAAATGAGATGCTGGCTAATAAAGAGCTAATTGCGAACCTGGTGGGGACAACAAGGTGTGAGATTGCTAAAAGTTGGAGAAACGCACAGGATCTTTTGTTACGGACATTTATGAATAGGACATGGCAAATAGTCCTGATGGAGAAATTGGCTAGTAAAATTAGAATATATAAAGGAGAAATAAAGTATGGTCATTTCACGAAAACATGGAAACCTTTACTAAAATATATGAGTGACTTAACTGAGAAGAAACATGTTTTAGGAAATGATTTAGATTGTTGGTCTCTTATTTTTTAGGATGGAAGTGGGAGATTGAATGTAACCCCTGTTAAAATGTGCAAATAGCAGGTGCCTAAGGTGGTTAATTAATTAATAAGTAAGATTACAAAGTATGTCAGTATGTTATGTTAATGTTTTTCTTGTCTTTTGTCTATTTCACTTTGTTAAAAAAATTAAAAAATTAAAAAAAGGAGGAGAAGATCAAAGAACCTTTAAGCAAGGACAACCAGCTGTGTATGTCTCTGGCCAATAATAATCTTTACTTCCTGTTCCATGTTTTCTGGAATGCAGTAAAACAACTACAGTATACAATACTATATACTCAAGAGTCACTTACACATCTCAACCCTTCATTGCTTGAAGCCTCTACATGGACAATTTCTTCTACATTAGAGTGCTTTAGTTTTCTGCAATGGATAAACCACCCCAATCTTGCTCTATCATACAGTCCCTATGGAGGACAGTCAAAATGTATTGTTTAGTACTGAAGCACAGTAAATTACCTAATATAACATAACTAAAGCTCAACATCCTAAAGACCACGATTAAAAAAGTGACATTAGTTATAATATGTATCCAATACAGCAACCTCAACACTTCATCAAACACAGCAAAAAGCTTCATATAACGAGTGCCTGGCTAAGAATGTTATTAGCAAAAAACCTTTTTCAGGTCCTATAAAGGAACTAAGTAGATTATTACTTCCTGTTCTCCCTGTTACAAATACTGTAATCAAGTACTGCAGTTCTAACAGTGAAAAATGCTTTCATGGAGATTATGACATACATTAAAGAAAACTGTACAAGTCAGTCCAGTACTATTATGCAATGATGTTCTATTCAGACATCACACGTGCAAATGCGAAGGAGGACTCTAATCACTAGGGCCAGGAACAGATGGAACCAACTCCTTTCTACATGCAGAAGTAAGGCAGACCTTTTGCCTGCAAAGGTCTGGAAAGGCACTTATTACGTGTGTACCTACAAAACTCCCTGATCAGGAGCCTTACTGTACCCTACTTGAGACTAATATGTAAATTTAGCCCAAGAGCTGAGAACTGCTATTTCGGATGGGATAATTTTTTTATGTAGGGGGAAGGGGGCAATGGTTTGTTTAAATGACAGCCTGAAACCACTATCTTTAATTTTAAAAAAAAGTCTGGAGAATACATCCCATCACTTTTACTCTTCTTACATCCAATTCAAAGGCAACATATATGTGCTATGGACCTTTTTGTGGTGTTCAGAAATATATCTTCCAGATCAGTTACATCGGTGAACTTTACTGATAGAGAGAACTAAGCATTTGTGTTTATAATACAGTATTAAGCTAACAGAATGTACGCATCAAGAGGTTTGATTTCAGTCTGAGGGCACAGAAACAGAGGACAGGATCCTTTACATTTATAGTACAGCAGCAATCTGTTGCAAGTTAGAAATCAAAAGAACCATTGGTTGGTGCATGCCACACGTATGCACGACACCAAATGCCTACACTAATTTATTAACTTGAGAAATACACCAAAGGAGATTTACAGTGAGTTAGGACAGTGGGCATAAAATAAGATTCTAGCAAGAATGTCTCATTTAACAAATGCCAATAAATTCCAAAAGCAAGGGTAGGCAATACTTTCAATGGTTATTAAGTAATTAGGAATATGTGGACTTTCGAGTTCAGCAATACCCTTCCTGAGCCTGGACACTGCAGGGCTGACAGAGTAAGGGGAGAACTAGCATAATCAATAACGTCAATACACTACAGAAAGTATTTGGGATATACTCAAGAACTTGAGTTACAAACATGATTTTGCTGAACTGAAAAATAAGGGGAAAGTGCTCTAAAGCAGAAGTTGGTCTGTATTATTCTACAAAATAATCATATTGGGATATGACATTGAGACAACTTCTTACAAAGCTAAATGTGTGTCCATTTTGGCAAGTTGCGCTGCCTATGATAACAAGAGGCTGCAGACAAGAGTTTGTTCCCATCAACACTGAATGGGTGGGAAAAGACACCTACAGTATATTCACCATAGACTATTCACAGTGATACCTTGAACCTACAACGTTCCCAGGTCTCCCTGTAACGTCTACCTTCTCTCTCTGCATGCAAGAGCCTGGAGCCAGGCCTAGGTCAACAACTGCTAGGAATCTGAAAAGACTGTAATACGCTATCTGCAAGGTTCCCTCATAATTTTATCTTTCAATAAATTGGGAAATACAGTACAGTACTTTGTAAGCTTTGCCTCTCACATATATAGTATCCTGTGGAGAACATACTGTATGTTAGGGTGGATAGAGAGATGTATATAGATGTAACATATTTCCAATATTAGAAAAGTGTGATATGGAAGCACTCAGATACTGTTTTTAGGGTGCACAGGGAACTAGGTGCTATACAAGATAGAAGTGCTGTAGATCCTTTTAATTATATACTGCAAACTGTCTTTTGCATACAACTTTCTAAAATAGCTCTCATTTCTATGCTTCCCCTTACAATACCACCACTTTATTTCCTTCTCTTTTTGTAACAATTGTTGTTACAATAGAGATGATGGATGTAAGCAAGAGGGAGGTACCCATACCATGCCGCTCTTTGTAAAGTCCAGCCTCATCGGACCATGCTGCCCTGTGCTTTTCAAGAAGACTTGCATCTTGCCAAGTGAACTTTTAAGAACTCTCTCCTGGCAAATTACCTCCCTTGCCATGTTTGGACTTCTATCCCTGCTTTGAAAAAGGGAGCTTGCTCCCGAAAGCTCAGAATTTTTTTAAATTTTTCTTCTAGCAGCCTATGAAGGTATCACCCATAGTCTTACTGTTGTCTTTGGATCTCTCACCTATTTTGCTTCAGTCAATTCCTAAAAATGGGGATGCATCATCACAATGATCTGTACCAATTCTAGCTTTATGGAGAAACCCTTTTCACAGCTGTTCCCCTCTTGAAATACTTCTGGCACTAGAAAAAAATGACTGCCAACATGTCATAACATAGAACCTGTTCAAGTGACATCAGCAGTGCATCATAATAGACTGCCACAGGGCAGGTCATCTCAGCTCAAAGGAAACTAAAAGAAAGTAGTGAGCATACCAGATATCAATTCTACAGTTCAAATTAACGACAATCCCATAACTTCTGAGGATGTGATACAATATTTCTAGGTTCTAACCTGCCTGTAGACCAGAGTTATGAAACTGAGTTATCAATGTGGTAGACTTGCAGTAGGTTTCAGGAATCAATGCGGGACAGGATGTTTTTCCGACAGGCGAAATTACATCTGTTGAACTTTTTGGAGTAACCGAGCTGTGATGTGAGATCTTTTACCTGGCAACATTACCTTTTACATCCAAACCACAGACTTGCTTGGTGCTGAGTGTCAAGCAAAAAGGTGTTTTTCATCATGTTATGGTTCTTATCCAGAGGGCAGTATCTAACACATATGACAGATTTTTTTGGCACAAGTGTATTTAACAGTAGTGAAAAGGAAGAGGTGAATAATTCTGTCCACACTGTTAACTTTTTTCAGGGCTAGGTTGTAATTGCACTTTGTGAATAAATCATCATGCGGTAAGCAACTGTTTTTACACATATCTATGTTTTTTTGCCATGTATGAAAGGAAGACTTTGAGCCATCACATGGTGCATACCAGTGGTTTTCAACCTGTGGGTTCCCAGATGTTCCTGGACTGCAACTCCCAGAAATCCTTGCCAGCTCAGCTAGTGATGAAGACTTCTGGGAGTTGCAGTCTAGGAACATCTGGGGACCCACAGGTTGGGAATCACTGCTGTATACAGTACATCCAAATGAGTCAACACAACTTGTCAGACACAGGTCTGACCATTACGCTGGAATGCATTCATTACAGAATACATTTTCTGGTGTGCATTAATGAGGCCTGACAAGAATGAATGCTAATGAATCCAGAGGTCTGCGTTCAACAAACAATACAGGTAACAATTGATGGACTGTTCCAATTCATTTAGGCAGAGAAAGATATATGAATGGTTCCATTCAACTAAAATGCTTCAAGGATATCAATGTATATGTTCAAATGCCTTTAGTTTATTGGCACAATAAATGTCAGTGGCACAGATTTCAGGGGAACTGGGCAGAAACACCACTACTTCAGAATTACAAGTGACCTACTCCAAACAACAAGCTAAGCACACACAGAGACAGATGTGTTCTTAAGTAAAGCAAGGCCCATTTAGTACTCTGTGGAGAACACCCTCCTGTTTTTTAAAAGCACAGATGAACCTGAACCTTGGAAGAGAGGCAGGTCGACATATGTGTGGCCATATTAACAAGGCCATGTGAAAACACACCTCATTAGAATACCACAGTACAACCTTTAGCAGAAAATCTCTTACTACAATGATAAAATGGCAGCTAAAGGGACTCCAGAAGCTAGATATTAATACAACC
>JAHTLZ010000330.1:53138886-53162312 GCA_023846285.1 Phrynocephalus versicolor
CAGTACAGTACTTCAAACTTGCTATAATTCTACTACTGTTGCTGGTGCTGCTTCCTTTGCTTTATATAATTTGGAAAGTCTCCCACAATGTTTACAAACATTTTGACTAGACGATGAGTTGTGAAATGCTGGGAATTGGTGCAGTTGCTGTGAGCAAGCACATTTTTTCAGGCATTAGGAATAGAGCTTAGGAAGTGGGAGCTTCAGAGTAACCAGGAATTGAAGGCATCTGGTGCTGAGCAGCTGTGGGATCTGCAAGGTGTGTTTAAGGGGAAGAAAGAATCAGTGTTATATTACTGAAACTGAACAGTCAAAGCCTTGGGTTGCAGATATCTACAGATCTGATCTTTCATAGTATTTGACATTGAATGAATGTGAACTGTATCTTCCCCCAATCACTTGCACATGGTTGTTAATCAGCTACTTGTTGCAAAAATAATATGTAAATTTTAAATGGCAGCTATTATTTCTGTGAAAATAGCTGATTAAAAATAAGGGAAAGGAGGAAGGAGACTCATTCAGATAATGCCAAATCATGGTTTGGTGTTTTCTGTGAGTCAACACTATTTTTTGTGAGTGAAGAAATGCCACCAAGGCCATAGTTAATGATCCATAATGGGTTTCAGCACTTTAGGTCATTGTTCAACTTAAGGCTATTGAGACTTGTCTACCTATGAGCTTATTTCAGACCAGGGAAACAAGAGGTCAAAGTGAACTATAAAGTGGAGGACTCGCAACTAGCTTTCTTGAGACTGACGAAGCTGTTTGGATGAGCAGTGAAACGTTTCAATCTCTCAAGAAAAAGAGTTCCAGTTGCCATGACTCAACTTCCAGATAAACTCACGTGAATGACTGAGAATCTTCACAGACAATAACAGAGAGTCTGTGTTTCCATCACCCATCTTGGGCAATATCCAAAACTGCAATAGAGGACATGACTGGGAGAAGAAGGACGCAAACAGAGATGACAGATTTCACCCAGAAGCAGGGATCAACTCCCTAGGGCAGGGCACGATTTGGTAACACCTAAGGAAGTGCAAACAAATCTGCCTGTTGATTTACCAAACATGTCCCCAAGTAAGGAACAACTATTGGCGGGCAGTCATCTAAATACCTGAATGTGGAATTTGGTAAATAAAAACAGAGGATTTTCCCCACCGCTGTTAATTGTTATAGAATAACAAAAATGAAGTGCGTGAGAAGATGCAGGTTGACCATCAAACCAGGGAAACAGTAGCTTCTAAGAATGTTATCAAAAACCTGATGGAAGAAATTTCAATACACGAATCTATTCAGATTGACAAATTTGTATCCACAAAAGTTGTGGGCAGTTTTGTAATTTGCAATGTTATAGTAGACATGAGATTTAGTGATAGAAATAAAAAAACCCATGATTGGGACCAGTAATTGGATTATTAAAGGAGATTGTTAAGTCTTACTCAGAGGATTTCTTGCATCAAAGAAGGAAAGAAAGTTCGTTATTTTGGGCAGATCAGCAGTATAATCTGTCCCTGGGTACTACTGACAGAATTACAAACTTTCTCCTTGAGAAGTTACTGTAGTGTTTATGTCAGATTGTTTTGGGTCCCTCTCTGCCTACCTGCAGCTACAGACATAGATAAAGCTGACAGTAATGATGCTCCATAGCCCCCTACTAATGAAACTGAAGTTAAAACACCCAAATAATGGCAAAATGATAAAGCTGAAACCACATTACAGAAGGAAAGATATATTACCATCTAAGAAATCAGCAGCAAGTATTATGACAGCAGAGAAGGAGGAAAAAGAAAAAAATGGAAGAACTGTGTAATAATACAGGTAATGGGAAAAACAAGGGCTATAAACATTTCATTTTAAAAGAAGTAATTTAGCCTCTTTTTAAGATGATAAATACAATAGATGCAGGTAAAAGGGCTAAATGTGATAAAGTAAAAGATACAACAAAGAAAAGGGATGGCTAAAAAATTAAGAAAGGAGGATAAACTACCAAAACACATAAAACAATTATAAGGAAGAATGTAGGAAATGAATCATCATGTGTGAGAGATATTGCCATTTTAGGGAGAACAGACTTTGTTGATTAAGATTCACATATGCCAGTAGAAGGCCCACATTCATTATATGCTGTGAGGCCTGAAGTGATCACCTCTAGTTTGAAGATTGCTAATATTGGAATTGAAGGTACTGTAATCTGATTCCAGTCTTGATCTGAGAGAGAAACACAGCATTTGGATTTAGGAGAAAGACTAGAAGGAATAAAGATGTGGATGACTATGTTAATTAGGACTCTAACTGGATACCTACTGTGAGGAATCGGTGGCAAAAAATGGTGCTCCAAAATGGGTAGGGAAGTTAATTAGGATGGGCAAGAATAGATCTGATTTGGCAGTGGAACTGAATGGCAGGATACACACTGACATAATGGTTGGCTAGATGACTCTTTGTGTACGCCAGAAGAGAAAGCTGAACACCTTCCATATGCGCTGTCTCCCAACATATCTTTGGCCTCACTTGGCATGATAACATTCCAAATGGCAGAGTCCTGGAACAAGCTGGAGTCTCTAGCATGTATACATTATCGAAGCAGCAACATCTACCCTGGCTTGGGCATGTCGTTAGAATGGCTGATGGTCGGATTCCGAAAGACCTTTTGTATGGAGAATTAGTGGAGGAAAAGAGCCCCAGGGGAAGACCACAGCTGCATTATAAGGATATCTTGTAAGAGAGATCTGAAGACTATGGAAATGGACCTTTACAGAATGGAAATCTTGACCTCCAGTCCTTCAGCCTGGAGGAAAAAGATGCATCATGGCCTTCTACAATTTGAAGGGACACTTAATCAACAGGCTGAGGAAAAGAGGCAGTCCCAGAAACAGTGAAATCTGGGGGCTGGCAAAGGGACAGACTGGCCTTTTTAGCCACACTAGATGTTGCTTTAGGACTTCTGTACAGAGCACAATACCATAGTCTCTCAAGACTGAAGGATGCCTATGAGAATAGCTTTATATAATACATTAAACTATTCCATATAACTTTGCTTATAAGAAACCTGGGCAAAAGAAATTTCCATGCGGTGGTTTTCTTCCTATTTTTGCTCCGCTATTCGAGTTAACAGTAAAGGAAGAAATATAGGTTGATGGGTATTTTGTGTATCAACAAGTTTAAATGTGGAACTAGAAGAGCTTTCTTTATTCTCCCAATACTTTCTAGAAATCCATGTACATAACCTTGCTGATTTGAGCTTAATTTGTATTAATGTCTAGAGTAATACCTTGGTTCACGAGCATAATCTGTTCCGGAAACATGCTTGCAAACCAAAGCACTCTTATATCGAAACAAATTTCCCCATGAGAAGTAATGGAAACTCAGATGACTCATTCTGGAGCCGCATAGATCACATACTGTGCACACAAATGTCAAAACTCAAGAACAAAGTTGGCTAGAAGTCCTCATTCATGCTGTGGTTTAGGTGCCTGGCTGTGGAATCTGCTCTGCTCGGGACTAACAACTGGATTTTACTCTTGTGTTCTGAATGTGACAGTAATAAAATGTAATTTGTAGCCATATATACACACTTGACTAGCTGCCCCATGGCTAGAAAAGGTTTGAAAAAATAAGAAACAAACAGTTTGTATAACATAAAATCTGTACAACATAAAGAATTCTGGAGATAATGGAAATTTGCTTAACTTAATTGTCTATGGGGTGAATCCGTACAACATAAAAATGGTTGCGATTAGGGGTTACTTTGTTTTCAGTGCATTCCTATGGGAAATTTGTATAAAGGAAAAATTGCTCAACATAATTTCATTCAGAACAAATTAATTCATTTATAGAAGGCACCACTGTACATGTATATTAAAGCATGTTTCCCCATAGAAAATACTGGAAACGTAACTGATTCGTTCTGGGGTCCCAGTTTCAGTTTTCAATTTCAATTTTTTAATCAGTTTTTAAATTGATTTAAATCACAGTTTAAATTTTAAAAAAAATCTATTTTTGATTTAAATACCATAGTTAAAAAATTCAATTGTAAAAATTTAAATTGTGATTTAAATCCAATCCACCCCAGCTGCTCAAAGCTGAAGAAAAATAATGTAAAGATCTATGTTGATAATTGAAAGGACTTGATATATTTATAAATTGCATGTGATTTTTAATTTGTACAGTACTTTGTTTTTAATTCAGTATTTTCTGAATGTATGTACTTGTATTTGTATTTTTTGATTTGCTAGCATTATGTTGTCAAGCTAACACTCTGCAGGTGCACATATTTCTATTTGTACTTACATTTTAATTGAAATGCTAGTGGTGGTTGAATAGCCAAAGTGGTTAAATCAACAGTAAAGATGCTCTTGTCTTATTTTTTGTAAGGTGAGAAAAAGGGAAAGAGCGGAGAGGCAGAATTTTCAGGCTGTGCCTGTTCATAAACCATCTTCATCAATTTCATCAATCAATTTCATCTTCGGTGTTGCTTTTATTCCAGTGTTCGAGTACTGCTACAGAGATTATATCTTGTCGTGGTACGGACACCTCAGCAGAGATGATGGACGGCTGTACCACCTGCTATCTGAAGACTTCTGGGAAGTTGCCAAGCAGCTGCAACACAGACTCAGTCACATTGATGTTGTTAAAATTGTGTGTAATGATGTCGTGAAAGCTTTGCTCACCCACTTCTGTGACCTTAAGGCTGCAAACTCTAGGTAATAACCTCCCCTGTCCACCCGTTCTTACTCTGTTTTGCTTTTGTTATGATTTTTCTGCTGCTTTTTTTGTACAATATCGGGATTGTAAAGACTACTTTGAGGGAAGGCAGAATCGAAGTAGAATGACAGAGAGACCAAAGGTGTGACAAATCCAAAGGATGAGATAATGTGTATGGCACTTGTCCTCTCCACCCCTACCCTTGTAATGTGAGAATGATTTGCATCTAGCGAGCCGAGTTGGACAGCAAACATATTGTACAGAAGAAAGAGGCAGGAATATAGTTCTGATCCTATTCTTGTGCCAGGCTTTTGGGTCACCTTACCCTTGCCTGAAATCCTGTTTAGAACTGCAGCAGAAAATTTGTGACAATCTTAGCCAGTCAAGGAAGACTCCCTGCTGCAACTCTTGGGATGTGCCTGAAGGATGGCTTTATGTAACCCCCCCCACTCCTGCCAAGAAACTTCCTTTGCTGGCTAGATACTCTTGGCATAGGTACTTGTAACGATAAAGTGAGCTAGGTTCCTTCAGGCTTCTTTCAAGGAAGAGTGGGCTAATTATTGAATACTGTAAATATTGCAGGTATGTTTTTCTTTACAAGAATTTTCAATGGGTACCACCAGATCTACCTGTTTTGCCCAATCCGGCTTTAAAGGGCAGTCGGTGAGGCTCCCTTTTCCGAGTCCTGCTGAAGCTCTCCAGCTTATTTGCTGAACTGAAAAGTAATCATTTTCCACAACAGGAAGTCAGGAACAGTGACTTTCCAGCCAGCCCCCACCCCGGCCTCCCAAAAAGTGACTATCCAATCATTTCTTCTTTCATTTTTTCTGGAGTTTTCCCACGGGGATGGTCTGGGACGTGATGGGATCTGGGAGTGAAATACTGACTCCTGGTCCTCCAGGATTTGCCTAGCTCTGCTTTACCATAGGGATGCCCACTGTTTTTATTTGTGCAGACCTATAATATTGTGACAAGATTTCCAGTTCACTTTTTAGCGTTACATGACAAATTCTTGGTGGAATTGCCAAAAGGCAAAGGGTCAGGAACCTCTTTTCAGCTGGAGAGCCAAATTCATATTCACGCAAGTTCTTGGATGGCTATGCTAGGTTGGTAAGGAGAAAGACAAAAGTTATATTCTAGTCTGGAAATGTTATGCAGAAATCTTATTTCAATTTATGTAGAGACTCTTTTAAAGTTATAGCATGCCCACTTGTATTGCCATGGTGATGCAAAACTTGGCTGACTTAAGAGCTTTTAGTGTTTTGTATAGTATTTATTTGAAAAAGTTATAATTCTAGAAATAGGCTAGCCTGAAAGCTTTCCCATATTCCATGATAAAAACTCACTTCTGGAGCTAATTGCTGGATGTGTGAGTATGTGTGTATGTTTATTATCCAACTTTTAAAACAAAACCTTGGTTTACATAAAACTTGGGAGGCAGCTCTCAACTGTCGATTGAATTCTGTTTTGCTTACAGAAATACCTGTATAGAGAAGTATCAAAGTGACTGTTCAAGGCATGGTAGACCAAAGGTGCAATTGTGTGGTTTCTTCCTCAAGGGAGTCTTTTAAGAGCAAAATCACAGAGTTTTTGTAATTGAAGTGAGACAAATGGCTCACTGTTTACTTTCTCAGCCCAGCAGTCTCAGAGACTGGTATAGAGCCCACAGCTGAATAAGCATGCTCAACCAGCCTCTGCCCCGAAAAGGATAATGATTTCCTATCTGTAAAAAAGGCTACATCTCCACTTTATGGGTTCAAGACCAGAAAGAGGCAAAATTGTGTTTGACTGGCAGATTGCTTCCTTCAAGTTTGGTGCCCACCCTGGATTAGCCATGAGTGGGCTACTTGTTTTGTTATGGGCAGGGATGGACAGCTCTCCAGTGTCCCAAGGAGGTAAAAAGTAGCCCCTAGATCTCATGGGTTGCCCTTTTGCTCTAGCTTAGTGTTACATGTGAGAAAGGCTTGGTTGTTCAGTGAAATATACAAAAAGTAAAATGGAATCCATGCAATATTATTTAATGTAGGTCTAACTTTATTAGAAATATTGGCCTTATGGCTCTGATTATCAACCCAGAGCCTTTGTAGCGTCATCTAGACTGAATACCGTTGTGAAACAGACTGCAAATCAAGTTGACCCAAAACCAAATCACTCTGATCTGGAAATAGAATTGTCCCCCTATATATCTTGCCGACCTATTGGGTCTAAATATAAAGTATTTGTACATGAGAGAGAATGAGGAATTTCTTCTACTCTGTAAACATTACATGGCCAAGTGGTCCAAAATACTGTTTTAGTTTTTTTCTAGGAGTAATAAGAGGATTATATTTTTGAAATGTATAATTGTATCAGGTATGTGATACACATTTTGAATAACACTGACGCATTTGCAAGAAAGCCAAAGCTGTTTCATATGGATTTATTTACAGCTGCTTTTCTTTTGAGCATGATGTTTTCAAGAAGTGTTGACTCGTTTTTGCTATTCTTGTATAGGTTGGAAGAGCAACCTCGACCATTTTTACTGCACCCGTGTTTGAGGAATTCTGATGAAGAAGCAAGATTTCTGCAAGCTTGTTCTCAAATTTTGGTGTACTGTCTTCTGCCCTCAAAGGACGCCCAATCTCTCACCTTGCGTATAGTCCTTGCAGAAATTCTTGCATCAAAAGGTTATTATAGTAATTTTAATGAGGGTAGTGAGACTATAGTAGTGATGTGTGATGAATATTAAAATCATTATGTAGAACTGGTTTGTCCAAAAATACCCACTCTGCAGCATGTTTTGGTGCATGCCACTGCATTTTCAAACAGTCAGACCTGCAGTTTATTGACATATAGGTCCATTGTGAATTACAATTTGTTATATAATACAGTCATCCATGTGTGTCTATTTTATGTTGAATATACTGTGTGTGTGCATATGCACATCTTCATGTGTAGGCCAGAATCCTGTTGGTGTTCACATGTAATTTCCAGGATTTGCCATGGCTAATTCTGGAAATTGTAGCTAACTGACAAAGTGCCCATATGTCACATGCCTGGTCATTTGTTTGTTTGTGCAGTTGAGATTCTTCTAAGCATCTTGTTAGCTTTAAACAATTAGCTGCTGCAAGTTATAAAATGGGTACCAATAGGATTTCATAAGGTAAATAGCAAGTCTGCTGTAGATTGTATAGGTGACATTTTCATTTAAAAAAAACCAAAAGGAAATATAGAATAAATATTAGACTTTTTAAAAAAATTAAACAACTAATGCAGTAGAAAAAAAGTATAAATGAATGTCCCAAAAATACATGGCAAAAGTTTTCCAAAAGTGAATTTAAACCTAGTTACAAGTGGGCTGTGGGAGTGTAGTTTGATACTTCATTCCTAGTACCATCTGATTGGAAATTTCCACTCAGTATTAGATAGAGGCAGCCTACGTCTTTTTATAAACATGCTTCCTCCGTTACCTCTTCTGTTTGTCGAAATGTGTGTGCCCCCATTGCCTCTTTTTGCGCTGGCATCTGATGGACAAGAGGGTGCGGGGGCGAGCACCATCTCAATAAGTAGTGCCTCTGCCCTGCTCCTGTGTCAGCCTCACAAAGCTCCTTTGCATCCTATTTTGCCCTAGGGGGGCAATGCAATCCCAGTGCCAGAGGAGCCGGCGACAGAACTGCCCCTTTTGGAAGTTTGTGAAACTTCTAAAAGTGTGTACTTTTAGTTTCAAGATCCTTTTAAATTTTATTTTATGTTATTTATTTATTTGGCTGCACTTGAATACAGTCAAAGGGGTTGTCTGTTGTGAATTAAGGATGCAGTACAGTCTGGAATATGCTTTTTGGTTGAAATCATTATAGGACTACAACAAAATAATTCCTTGGAAAACTGCAACCCCTACGTCAAGTGAAATCTGGCACGTTAGGAACAAACAAACACATATATAAATAAATAAAAAGGACTGAATCAAAATAACAATATTGGTTCAGAATGGCTGACATCCTGTTGCACAGTTGCATGAGCAACCTATGTGGGAATAAATTCCAGTGAAGTCAGTGGGTATAAAGTAGCACAGAGTTTTAGCTGGTTAAACACTTTCGTTTTAAGTTATGACATTGGCGTATTATTGTGACTTAAATGCAGTTGCCTCTTGGAGATACGTACTGTACTGTGAATCATTTTATGCTACATTTAGTAACTGTTAATGTAAATTGTTAGAAAAGGAGGACAGCTCTACTCTTCTTTTAAAAGTTGCACATTATCTCAAGCTGAAGTCCTGTATATGCTTCTTCAGAGTATGCCCCACTGAACACCGAGAGACTTGTTTTGAGTAAAAATGAATCAGAATGAACATTGAACACAAATGTTATAAAGTTTGTAATTTTTATTCAAAGTGAGAAGCTAATTCCATTTAATGCAACTATACCATTTCCCCCCTTCCATTTCTCTTGTATTTTTACCTTCAGTGCTGAAACCAATGGTAGAACTGCTGAGTGATCCAAACTATATCAACCAAATGTTGCTTGCCCAAATGGAGTACAGAGAACAGGTGAATGAGCATCACAAGAGAGCCTACACGTATGCTCCTTCTTATGAAGAGTTCATTAAGCTCATTAACAGCAGCTCTGATGTTGAGTTCCTCAAACAACTAAGGTATTTGATATTTTTTTTGGTAGGATGCTTAATCCCAGATTGCTTTGTTGTCATTCATCGAGTCTGGAGAAAGTCAAGGCTTAAGTATGGCTTTAAATGTTCTTCTGTTGTGCTTTTTAATATTGCTTTCTTATTGTTTTCATGTTGTATCTTATTGTGTTTCTAATTGTAATTATTGGTGGAAATCATCTTCCATAGTTTTTACTTATGTTAGACTATTGACATGATCGATCTGAGTCATTTTTTAAGAAATTAAACGTGTCCTTTCCTTATGCTCTCAAAGTTCTCATGTAATCATTTTCATGGTTGGAAAGCTATAGAAACTGCAGAATAGGAGGGAGAGGTCTTTAATCACAAAAAATCACTACCAAGCTGTTTTCACCTGAAACTCCAGCCCCTAGTGGGATTGAGATGGATATAGATGATCTGTTTCATCCAAGAATTGCTCTTGCTGGTAGACCATCACATGTACAAGCACTTTGCTCAAAAATAGGGTCTTGGAGATTGGCTGGTAATTATCCAGAGGATGGTGGATTTCAGGGAGGGCTTTTTACAACTACTTCTGTTAGATAGATTGACATTCAGTCATTTTGAAGAGTAACATTCCCTACTTTTTACTCCCTTAGCAAGACTTCCCCTGGGCCATTTTTATCAGCTAGGATGGGAAAGGTACAGCATGCAAGTGGTAGATTTTGTCATAACCCGATTAGGATAACTGACTTCCCTAGAAGTCCAACAAAAATTTATAGACCTCCCAGGCAAATAGACTAAATTCTGTAATTTAAGGGGGGGGGAAACAAAAAATGAAGCGGGACAACAAATGAAATGAATTTTAAAGTAAAAATTCTGTAAAAACGAAATGAAGAAAAATGAACCAAAAATGAAACACCATTTTTTTGTTTCATGCCCATATCTAAATAATGGTATTATTGCCTTCTTTAAACATGGTTGTATCCTACACTGCTCCAATGAGGCATTTACCACTTCCTATACCCAAAGGGCCGCCACATCCCCTGGGCGGTCTTTATAATCCAGGAAGGGCAATGATCTATCCCACATCTGGTGGCAGTCTTTATTCTCAGCCCATAATGGTTGAGACTTCATGCATCTGAAGCCAATATGTTTTAATTCTATAAATCTCTAGCTCAGTGGTGGCGAACCTTTTAGAGACCGAGTGCCCAAACTGCAATTTAAAACCCACTATTTTTTTTTGCAAAGTGCCAATACAGTTATTTAACCTGTATACAGGTGCCTGTGAAGGGACGATGCTGGGTGCCCACAGAAAGGGCTCCAAGTGCCACCTTTGGCACCTGTGCCATAGGTTCGCCGTCACTGCTCTAGGTTGTAGAACAGAGATGGGAAGCTGGTAACCCTCCAGATGTTTTTGGACTGAAACTCCCATCCTTCCTGACCATTCACTTGGTTGTCTGGGGATGATGGGAGATACAATCCAAAACTAATCAGAGAGCTATAGATTATCCTCCCATTGTAGATTTTCAGCAGTTACAAATTTATTTAGCATATACAGTAAAACTTTGAGGAGATGTGAACTCTAAGGATATATGATCCTTTGCTAATAAAAATATATTATATGACAAAAGCAGCGAGAGAGTCTGCAAATAGATAGTGTAACATGTTGGAATTAGTCCTTATTTTTGTTTGAAATGCTCCTGTTATGTAGAAATTGAACACAAGAAACTGGATAAATGTGACCAATGATAAGAAATGTTTTCTGTGAGAGTGCATGCAGTTAATGAATTAAACTGTTTTGTTAGCTGCTTCATTGTTTCTCTCTCAGCTTTTTTGCTATTAAGGTGAGCTTGCTGACAGCAAAAATAGCACAAATAACTGTAATCTCACATCTAAACTGATGTGGAATTTGTTGCTTGAATAGCCGTAATGGGTCAGCTGTCTTCAATCGAAAGATAACCTGCTGCTATGGAGACGACTAATGTCACTATGCTTGCTTATCAGCTCTCTTTAAGGCACTAAATTATTCTGAGTGGAATTACCTGAGAACATTTTCTATTTACAGAATATTTGTACATTTTCAGAACTATACTTTCATATTTTCTATTCTAGTAAAATAATTTCAGTTGAGTTAATTCTTCTGTTCCAGAAATCCCCTCACCTTCCTATGATGTATACATTAAACCCTTCCAATTAGCAATGTCACATTATATTGTATTTAGTATTATAATGTGTTACGGGGTGACCACATTGGCAAGTAACACAAGAAATGGATTGGAAAAGTTAGATTTGGATGTACAGTACATGATGTAGAAGTCAGTATAAATCAGCTTCAAGCATCATCCCCCACCCCCATATACAATCCATACCTTTTCTTCTGTGGCTTCTGCTTTTTTACAGTAAAATCTATTCACATCATTTCAGGTGGTATGCATGCTTGAAGAGCTGATGCAGTTCATGTCTGAATCAAGAGCTGGCTCTCCCATGTTCCTCGTTCAAGATTAGGAAGCAAATGGGAGTGTCACTTACTCTTGTTTACAAACCATGTTAGAGAGCAAGGAAGAAATTGGTCAGTAGCTCTTGTTTACAAGGATTGGCTGGTGGAAGTACATTTGCTTTAACCAAGCAGATATGAGTCAGCAGAGAAAGGAAATGCAAAAACAGCTGTATGTTTGCAGCTTGTTAGGGTAATTGCTGTAGCCATGGCTCCTATAAATCTGGATCGCTATAGTAGGAGCAGTCTAAAAAAGCTGAAAACTAAGGCTGATTGCCAATTTTTACCATCTCTCTGCTGGCTTCTATGTGGTTGATAAAGTTCATTTGACCTTTCCAGGTGTAAATATACAGCGGGTAAATTCATATTTTTTTCTGCTGTGTAGTCACACGCTCAGTCTTCCCTAACTGGCATGTGTGAATCCTCTAATCATGACTAAAACAACAAAGGGGGCTAGAAATCCCCCTTGCTACTTATTCACTTGGAATAATATTTTGATACATCATAGAATTATCTTGAGATAGTGGAAGAATGGTCTCTTAGCATACATTGTAGGATACTTCCAACTCTGCTGAGTCCTTCTGGTCCCGAGTTAAAAAAATACCACACTTGTACACTAATCCACAGTTAAGTACTACATGGACAGTGTGCAGTGGAGGAAAACACTGAACTTGTGTGGTCCCTGGTTTCCTCTTTTGCAAAGATGACAAGTAAATTTTTGGCAAGTCTAGTTTCTTTTTCCTCTATTCCTGGCTGATTATTAAGCATGTGTGTACTAGGAATTATGGCTCAAAACAAATTCTAGTTTTATAAACAAGTCAGCAAAACAATCTAGAGTTGCTTACGGCTGGAAATGCAAGGCTTCCTTTGGGCATTCAGAATACAGTATTGCTTACGTACTGCCAAATCCTAGATTAGCATCATATGCAAAGCAGGCTGTTTGACTGCAGTGCAGTGCTTTACAAGGATCTTCATAAATGGGAATACTTTTTGAAAGCTGCAGATATAATTTAGCAGTATTGTAGATTGCCTGGCTTGCTATGTGTATTATCAATAAAAGGCTAAAAGGCATCCTCACCACTGCTGTTGCTTAGACTGAATTGTTTTGAAGTTTAAGAGTCAATTATGGTATTCTGGAAATTGCTCTGTATTTTGAAATGTTGCCATAATTGACATATACACACACACACATATATATACATACAGTATGTGCAGATTTTGAACAAAATGAGTATTGATCACTCACTCACTCTCTCACACACACTTTAAATGTTGACTTTTGGCAATATTACTACCAGGGAATTCTTGACCCTGGTTGAGCAGAACAGACTTACTGGGTACCCTTTGGTATCACTTTCCGAAAAAAGAAAGCGGTTGTCAGGCTGAGGTGAACAGAGTAGTTGTTGGCATCAAGAGGGAGTTGTAGTTTAAAAAGAGGGGGGAAATTATCAGGGATGCTTAGTTGACTAGGGTCGTTGCCAAGATGATATTGTGCTTTGTAAGATGTATACACTGAGTAAGATGCTGTCTTGCTAATCTCAAATAACTTCATTGATTATTGTGAATGTTACAACTGAAGGGCTTTGAAAACTGCTGCTCCTTTCTTGGGAGCTTCGAACGCGAGGGATATAACCTGTAGCCTTACTACAATCTTTCAGAGAAGGGCAGATCTTGCTGTTCTTGCTGTCATTGAAACGAATCCTCCAAAGACAGTATTGGGCCATATCCGCTCCAAATATTTTGTTGTTATTACTACTATATTTTAGGGTGGTGCTGCTATTATTCACACACAGAAAAATGAGAGAACTCATTTTTTGACATAACTGAGAAGCCCATCTCAGCTTTCAAGAATCTCTTAAAAACTTGGTTATTCAAAGCCGCCTTTAGCTATTGCTGATGTTACCTGTTTGTTAGTTTATATGTTGCCCTACTTGTTTGTTCTGTTTGCCATCTTGCATATGCTGGTTCATCTGCCTTTTAATCTTTTTGTCATCCTTTTGTACATTTTGTTGTTTATTTGTTTTTATGCTGTTCACCATCCAGAGTTCCTAATGGGAAAGTCCTGCAGTTTATAATAATAATAATAATAATAATAATAATAATAATAATAATAATAATAATAATAATAATAATAATAATAATAAATTTTTCCACTGTATCCCAGGTACCAGATTGTAGTGGAAATTGTTCAAGCAACCACTATCAGCAGCTTTCCACAGATAAAACGACAAAAAGGTAAGTTACCTGTTTTCAGAAGCATTTAAATGTAACAAATATTCTGTTTATGGCTACCTAGGAATACAGTTATCGCTGTGTGTAGATATGGGACCATTTAACCGAGTCATTTCTAATTTTAGCTTTAGAACTTATCAGGCATTTGCCTTAATCTGGAGACCTATCCAACCACATTTGGAAGTCGACTAGACCTTTGTTGAAAGACACAATATAGTCTTTCACATATTTGGGCAATACCTGAAAAGTGCTCTTGTATATTATAAATGCTGACCATTTTCAACACTCCATCGTCCACAAGAAATCTCGGGGAGCCAGTCCTTGTGTACTCAAGACAGCACTGTGGAAACCCCTGTTGTACATTTTGAAAACCTAGAAAAATGGCTAGGCTAAGGTTGAGTTGAGGTCCAGTGATGGAAGGGCACTGGATTCTTGTTGGTCATAAGAACAAGCGAGGCAATGAATAGATACAGAAATGTGCAGAGCATCTGTGCCTTGATAATAATAATAACTAAGGCACACATGCTTGCTTTCAGACGAATGCGGCCTTTCCTTTTTGCCATTTCATTCTTTAGCTCTCCTGTAATCCATCTGCCTGAGGTTTTTTTAATCAACTAAAGGGGATGCTAAAACCTGTTGCCCTGTCTGCAAACTGGTGTGTCGAGGTTCTCAGCATATTGAATTCTTCACCAGTTACAGATCACCATATACAGCACCAGCATGTTCTACTTTACAGCCATTTTGTATGTGTCTGTTGTTGCTATGTGCCTCCAAAATGTCCTGTTTTCAAAAGCCCTGCTCAGCTTCTGTAAATTCAGCCCTTTGCGGAATCAACCAATCTCACATTTGGTCTTCCTCATTGACTGCTGCTTTCAACTTTTCCCAGCATTACTGTCTTTTCCAGCAAAACTTGCCTTGTTGTGATGTGTCCATAGTATTGGAGCCTCATGCTTTGGGCCCAAAATTTGCCTTTGCATTACCTTTGTGGAATATATAATTTCTAGTGAATTCTGAGTTGATACATAACAATAATAAATACCTGCTCTCAGGCTGATGTCAATTTTATAGCAACCCTTTCAAGGTTTTCCAGGCAGATCAGTGGTTGGCCATTACCGATTTCTGTGGATGATCTGGAACTATGTAGCGAACCCCAAATCCACCAAGCCCCCCAAAAGCCGACAGCATATCTTCACATGAGAAGCATTTTCCCTTGTGGGTCTGAGGCAGGGTTTCCGTCAGAAATTTGAGAAAGATCGCAAATATTTGGTTATGTCTAGCTGTTGGCAGTTGGAGTACTACTGATATTATATTGTAAAACATGAGGGTTGCCAATTTGAAATACTGCAGAGTGTTCCTTTTTAAATTAAACACATACCAGAGTATCTGCATGCATGCTTTGATACCAGCGTGTGAGCATTTAAGAGACAGCACTTTGATAGAGGATCTGCACTCTGGGTTTTCATCAGAGGAACAATGAAGGCAGGTTGAAAATACATTCGCTTTTGGTTTCTGCATCAACAAAGAAACTGCTTTTTACCTGCCTTTCAACACTCCAAATTTGGTCAAGCCATTACAATTCTGCTTCACTTGCTTGCTTTCATCTTTTTTCAAATGGATGTTTTTTTATTCAGGACCAGTAACTACAGTATTTGCCTGTTGGCTCAATTCTTTTATCTGCCTTTTTCAGCTGTTAGGAAAAAGCTTCTCCTTCGTGGCCTTCGTGAAGCCACACACGGGATAATCCATTGTTTTGATCATAGTACACTGCCACTAATAAATAGCAATACTGTATAACAATATGCTAGCAAACAATATTATATCTATGGTAGAGTGAGAATCACAAAAGTAGTCTAGTCAGTTTCTGAGATCACCTGAGAACATTTATGAATCATGTTACTTTTTTGTGACATGCTTCATTCAGTTTTTTCTTAAGTATGCATAATTTCTTCATTATGGTTGCATACTCCATACTTTATTTCTGTTTTTAATGAATGTTTTTAAAGGTTGATCAGTCTGCTTATAACACATTTATAAAATAAAAACATCTATATTGACTTATGAACATAACAGTATTTATGCCTAGCATACTGTGGGATAGAGCTGTGTGTGTGGTGGGCACACATATGTGCTCATGCCTTTCAGATAGAAGAATCATTTTCCTGGAAATATTTTGTAAGTTAATAAGCAGAGTCGGCTTAGAAACTATAAAAACCAATAACCCAATGACTGTATCCATTTTTGCTAGTATGAATGAAGCCTTTATTTCTTCTTTTATATTTACTAAGATTAACTACAGAAGCATTGCACATTGGATCATAAAATGGTTTTTCCATTTTAGGGAATTTTGGACATTTTTTTAAAACAGAGAACTTGTTTTGCATCACTGGAAAAGTCTGTTGAAATGCACAATCATTGCAGCATCGAGAGAAAAATTCTCCTTTCTGATAATTTTCTACTGGATTCTCTGTATGAATATGTAGATACTAATGAAGTTCATATTACATGTTAGTGCTTAAAGATCAGTCAGAATCTGAACGAGTAAAGTTTTTTGGCTGGATTTTAGAAAACAACATTTTTGTTTTACTAGTTTCTTTCAGGAATAAAATGAGTTTTCTTCTTATATCTGGCATGCAGTCCAACCTGACAGTGCTTTCTGTGTTTCTCCAGACAAAAGGAATTAGGAAGGACAGCTGTTTAGAAGGGACATGTCTTTGGCTAGTATCTGACTAGAGTCCCACAAGTGGTAATTTATCTCTTCCCTGTGTTTTCAGAGTAGCTTTTACTTCGCTTTGTTTCTCACATCTAGGTCCAACAGTGTCTGATTCTGCTTTATTTCCTACATTTGACCACCTGTGATTATTAGAATGTCCGATCAGTATCCTTCTGAACACTTGTATAAAATCCTCGGTTATTATCTTCTTCTGGCATCTGTAGTTAAAGCATAGACTTGAATAATGTTTATAATTATAAGCTTCTCATGAAGTCTAATTTATTTCATTTGCCCAGAATTTATATTTTATTCCAGATTTACTTGGGCTTCATCATACTTCAGTGTTAGAGCCATCTCTGAGTTTCTTCTGAGTGCCTTATTTCTGAAGTTACCAGTAGAAATTTTGATTGTCTAATTGAAAATGTGCTATTCCAGTCCACTTTGGTTCACTTATACCAAGGTGTTGTTGGATTTATGTTTCTGTTCTTGTTTTGTAACATCAAGTTTATCTTGATTCATACATTTGACATTTCACGTTCTAGTTATGTTATGTTGAGCAGCTTCACACATTTCTTTTGTGTCTGTGCAAATCACAACATGTATATCTATTAAACTTCAATAAATTATAGTTAAATTAATTATTTTTGCTTCATTAAAAAGAGCGCTAAATGTACTTATCCTCAGCTGCTTTCCAGTAGTTGATCTTCTAGAAGGGGTGAGCAATATTTTTATTAGAGTGCTAAAATCTCACGAAAGGGCAAATGTTAGATTCTGGTTAGGCTCTATGTCCTGCTTGACATCACAGACCTGGAGGGGCTGGGGCAGAAGAATGAGAAAAGTCTTCCACATCAACATGGCCTTATTTTGCTATGACTCTCTCTTGTTTAAAATTCTAAAACAGAGTGAGCAGCTTTGTAAAGTAAGGCTGAGGAAGCAGGCTTCAGGTTTCATTTTGGCCAATATAGATTTCTTTGTCTTCCCAATTTTGGTAGAGAAAGGGTTGTATGTATTCAGTATCTGTTCCATTGAGATATATCAAAAAACACCCCGAAACATGGCAAACTCTGTCTCAAAAAACCAAACCTCGTATCTGACAAAGGCTTCAATTCCATTTTGGAAGTTATTTTAAACAAGAGAGTCCGGGCTCATCATCTGGCCGTGATGATTTTCCGTGTTTTCTGTACCAGTTCCAGTTCTGTATTGCTGCCTGTTCGTGAGAGTTTAGAGTCGAATAAAGTTACAGTATTGTTGTAAGAAATCTACTTTTTTTTCCTAACAAAAAAAGAGTAAGAAATCTACTTTTGAGCCAAAAACAGGACTCAGGACAGCTTATAGAGATCAATACTAAGACAATCCCAATCCTCAGGCATGTGATCAAATTATGAGACACATAAAAGAAAAGGTGGGCAGAGGTGGAAAAGTAAGGTGAGGCACTAGCTCTTAGGTTCATAAATCTTATGATAGCTGGGAGTTAAAATTGTATGTATACCTAGACTGTGTGGTTGCCAGAAGGGGATAATTGAGGAAAGGAAAGGGGCAGTGGGATGGAGTTACCTCATTTCTCTCATCCTTTGTTCTGCAGTCTTCTGTTAGGTAGTTATTCTTTGGTCTCATCTGTTTCTAGTCATTGCTTTTTAAAGCAATTATTTGCTCCCACTGGACTGTGCTTTTTGTGTAAGATTCCCCCCTTTTTTCCTTCAAAGAGAAATGCAGAAACAGACACTTTTCATGAAAACATATGGTTTCATCTATACTGCCTCATGTCCTTTGCTAGAGATTTGCCACAAATGGATGAAAAGCTGACAAGTAATCATTTCCATTACCTCTTTTACAGCATTTTTCAGGGTAATTAGAAAGGTTGCTCCAAGAGACATTAAATAAATGTCAGAAAGCTTTTCTGTACAGATTTTTAAATTGATTACAACTCCCTTTCTGCATTTGCAGAAAACATGGGCTTTTTTATTTTCTGGACGATAAAATAATAACAGCCTGTTGTTGAACATAATACATTGTATTATTATTAATATTATTATATATTTTATTCTCAAGATTTAATGCACTTTTTATGTTTTTTTTAATAAAACCTGATAGATGGTCTATTCTTCTTGAGGCAAGATATTTAGGTTTACTTTGACATTTTAGTTAATTTGCACCAATATTTCTTGACCTCCTAATTCAGAGTTTGTGGAAGAAGTAGTCATGGCAGCTTATTATTACAGTGGTGCTGTACATTTCCAGGGGTGTGATGTACTTTGTGACCTTTTAGTTGTTCCAGAAAAATTATCCTAATATGGTTGTTTGAAACTTCAAGGCACCACAGCTACTGACAGTTCTTCAAAACACTTTTTATTGTGTTTGCAACTTTCATAGCATTACAGTTGGTGCTCTGTGCTCTGTGGTGTTCATAGGTATGGGGATATTCCATGCAGTGTTAATTATATTTTTCTCGGATGCCATAATATTTTTTCTTGATCTTGGTCTTGATCTCTGATTGTCCAATTTGAACATGATGTTGTATGAACTGGTAATGATAGAGGCTGCCCTAGTTGGGGGGGGGGGTGCATCATACCTGGTTTGGACCTAAGCATTTTGCCTTAAGGCTTGGCCTATTTGTCTGGAATAAATATATGTTGCAGTACTTAAACTGCAGTCAACCATCTTCTCACAACCCGAGTTCACTCCTGACAGGTTCAGCTAGCTGGCTCAAGGTTCACTCATCCTTCCATCTGCCAAAGATTGGTAAAATTAGTGCATAGTTCATAGGAGGGGAGTGTTGCTTCACTAAACATGTTGTAAACTGTCCAGAGAGTGCTATAGGACTATAGGGTGGCATATAAGTCAAAATAACAACATAACACATTATTTGGCTCACATATTTGTCTTCCCCCTTCCTCCATTGTCTCCTTTTGGTATGCCTCTACTCTGTCATTCTTCAAGCATACTTTTATCTAGAATGAAGTGTTGTGAGTAAAAGCGGGTTTCTTAAATAGAATCTGAAAACTTCTTATGTTCTATTACCCGTACTTTTTTGGTCTGCATTAAATATCAGGTAGTTGATACACACCTATGTGATGCAGTTATGAAAAATGTTAGGGGTAAGTGTATTGCAAGCAGAAAGTGAAAAAGGGAATGACAAAACGATACAAAAGACTGTAGTGTTCTCACATTTCAGTCAACCAAGTGCTTTCAAGGAGTGATGTGAAACATAGGCTTTACTACTTAGATCTATTTTTTTGCTTCCTTGCTCATGATCCAATGAACAATCCCTGTTTACTTAACTTTTCAACATGGAATTAATCTTCACTTTCGGAATTTGGACAAATACTTCACCTCTTGTTACTCGTTTTTCAAAAGAAGCCGTTCCCTCTCAACTTAAAAAGACCTGGGTTCAGCAAATACAGTAGTAAGGGTTAGAGTCAATGTTAAATTTCTGCTGAAAAGCTTTCTTCCTCTTGAATATTTCAATGTAAGTAGGTACTTGGGGGGGGCTGTTTGGGGCCTCCTGCACTGACCTCAGGCCTGGCACTGCCCCAGACAGGTCTCTGGTAGGCTTCCAGGGCCTGTCAGAGGCCCCAGAAGTGGTTTCTGGCGAACCAGAAGTTGCTTCTGGTTTTTTGGAAGTCATTTCCAGTTCACCAGAAACCACTTCTGGAGCCTCTGACAGGCTCAGGAGGCCCGCTTGGGGCAGTACCAGGCTTGGGGTAAGTGCAAGAGGCCCTAAACAGGCCCACACAGCTTGCCCCAGGAGCCCTTGCCTTCATATACTGCTGTCCCGCAATATACAGGGACCACAGTATATGAACCGTAATATACCAGGGGACTACTGTACATATAAATACTGTACTGTATAACCAATAAATACAGTTATTCAGAGAGCTGAAAGGCAGTTTTGTAAGTAAACACCACATGTAGAAGAGAAATATGTAGCATTGCTTTTTATTTGTTGTCAGTTGTGTTACTAAAAGAAAAAGAAGAAAAATAATTAGGGAGAGGATTACACACGTTTGTTTGTTCTGATGTGACAAAAAAAAAACCAAAGCACTAGCAAGGGCAACACTTGGTTTTCAGAAAGGCAAGTTATCTGAGGACAAAGGAATGGAATATGATTTCCTCTGGTTACCGAATATTGCGCCAATGCAAATATAACATTGTTGTATGCCTTAAATGTAGTTTAGAGATAAGGAAGGGCTATGAGATGATACACTGGAAGCAGTCGGCTGGACCTGTTGATTACATCAAAGTAGAAAGATGGCCTCATCTCCGCCCCTCTTCCTTTTTCACAAGTAGCTATAAGATAGTCCTGGCTGCCAGAGGCAGTGCTCAGTGCACTGGGGCTGCCTGCAGATTTATGTGCAACTACCTGGGGAAGATGCCATTTTTGGAAAAGAGAGTTTGCAAGGCATTGAGGGGAAACCTGTTGCTATTGTTCTTGGCAGAGGAAGACATGGGAATCATAAGGTTCATCAGTGCTTTATAAGAAGGACGGATTACAGGGTTTTGGTAACTCCCAAGGTATCTACAAAGTTAGAATGTTCTGGAAACCTTGGTGAAAAGATCCCTGGACTGAAAATATTGCTGTTGAATGCTACATCAATGAATGGGAAATCAACAATCATCCAGTACCTGATCCTGCAAGATCATCCCGGCTGGACTACTGTAATGCGCTTTATGTGGGGCTACCAGTGGAAAGTCTCAAGAAATCATCATCATCATCATCATCATCATCATCATCATCATCATCATCATCATCATCATCATCATCATCATCATCATCATCTTTATTTTTACGCCACATTTCTCCCTGAAGGGACCTAAGGAAAACTTCAACGGGTCCAAAACACAGTGGCCAGATTGCTGACTGGCATGAGTTACAGAGATCACATTACATCCCTACTAAAGCAGTTCCACTGGCTGCCATTCAGCTGTCGGACACAATTCAAGGTGCTGACCTTAACCTAACAAAGCACAAAATGGCCTGGGTCCTTCAGAGGTGCGTCTCATAAGAACATATGTAAAGTCTTACTCTGTTGCTGCTCCCAGACTTTGGAACTCCCTCCCACTGGAGGCCAGGACTGCCCCATCCTCTGCTGTCTTTCTAGAAGCAGGCAAAGACCTTCCTCTTCAAGCAAGCTTTCCCTGAATGAGGGACTGCCTACTATGTGACTTTTATATGGATTACCATACATGATTGCATTGACTAACTTCATAATAAACCCAGTGTTTTCCATGTTTACTTTCCACCCCTCATAATGGATTATTTTTCCTTTTTGCATGCTCTTGTACCCAGGGCCGGCGCTAGGTTTTTTTGCGCCCTAGGCGAGGGGTGGGAGCTGGGGGGCGGCGGGGGGGGCGGCGATGGGGGCAGTGGGCGGACAGCGACGGGTGGCTGGTGGGCGGTGGGGGGACGGACGACAGTGGCCAGCGGTGGGGGGAGGGGCGGGGGGGCAGCAGGCTGGCCAGCGCCCTCTCTCCATTTTAGCACCCTAGGCAACTGCCTAGTTCGCCTTAATGGACGTGCCGGCCATTTATTTATCAAAAATAAATACAGTGGTACCTTGTATAAAGGAATTAATTCGTTCCAAATGAAATTATGTTAAGCAAATTTTCCTTTATACAAATTCCCATTGGAATGCATTGAAAATGGAGTGATCCCATTTTTATGTTGTATGGATTTCCCCCATAGGTGATTATATTAAACACATTTCCCCCATCTCCGGAATTTTTTATGTAGTACAAATTTTATGTTATACAAACTGTTTGTTATACAAGGGTCCGCTGTAAATAAAATACTTAAACACATGCATGCGTGCACGTACACACACACACACACACACACACACACACACACACACACACACACACACACACACACACACACACACACTTACTTCTGCTCCCCCGTTGGAAAATAAAATTTCCCCTCCTTGTCACCATTATTTACCACAGTTAAAGCTAATCTACATTCCCTGTTAATGGGAATTTTGAAACAGAGCTCCTTAGGAACAATATTTCTGGTTAATTTTAATTGCAGTTAATTTTAGTACAGTACTATTGTGGTACTGAATCACTGCTGAGGGGGGGGGGGACCCCTGCCTGACAGGAAAGGTTTCTGGTATGAAATTTTATAGCCTGCTTTTGACCTTTTAAGTATTCTTATGGTCAAAACTAGGTGTAATTTTACTTATGTTCTCAAATTTCATTGCCACTTCTTTTTTTCGATAAAAACACACAGTACCAGGGGTGGTGATAGGATCTGCCTTAGGACTATGGGAGGGAACAGTTTCTCCCATGCTGCTTTCTGAAAGAGTCCCTCTCCTCCTAACTGCTTTTTTATGGCAAATAGTTTTGAGAAAAGGTTTTCAGTGTGAAAAAATATTGTATTTTCCCCTGTATAAGACTATATATATATTTACTAAAACTGACTAAAAATTTAGGGTCATCTTATATATTTTATCTTATAAAAGAGAAGTATCCCAACTGTGGCATTCAGAGGTAACACTTATCTGAGGGTTAGTTACACTATGGAAATAAATTAATAGCTGAGTTGGGGGATTTGAAATCATGTTAAAGTCACATGGTATTTTGGTTGGTGTGTACATCCTCTTGGGGAAAGTTTTAATGTGTTTTTAAGCTGTGTTGTATGTAGGAGAATCTTTCTCACTCATAGTGCCTCTGTGGCATCCATTA
>JAHTLZ010000330.1:53162322-53192734 GCA_023846285.1 Phrynocephalus versicolor
TTCAAGCCTCACAGATTGGGGCTTCCCACGTGGGGGTTATTCCCACAGTTGTATATTGGTTGAAGGGGGCTACGTGGGCTTTAAAAAGAATTGCAGTTGCTTTGACCCATGACCACTCATATGCTGGCCGCCTGCAGCTTCTGTGGTGTTACTTTTAATATTTTTTTTAAAGTTGTGTTTATTTCTTTCAAACTGGCATGCCACTATGTCAGTATTATAGCTGGAAGAATTAAAAAGGTAGTCAAGGTGAGTGGGGAAGTGCTTCTTCCTCCCCAAGCCTAGAAACTAAGCTCTGGGAGCCAGACAGAGGATTCTCTTTCTATACATTTTTAAAGACAACAGCTTCCTTCTCTCACCTGAAAATTTCTGAATGAGGATGTCCATGGAGTGGAGATGAGCAAGAGGGAACTAGCATGCGCACGCATGCACACGCACACACATGAGTGAGGGAAGCAGCAGCCAGTGCTGGCAAGAAGGGAAGAAAATTTGACCAGATACATTGACAAAGAAAGCTTATTATAGGCTTCTGAAAGATGGAGCATTTGTTGGGTTATTCCCCATTTTCCCTGCTTTTGCATTCTGTTTTGTAAGAGTATTGTCTTTACTGAAAATAAAATGCTAGCCAGTTCTTTCTTTTTCTTCTTTTTCTTCCCCCCCCATTGAAGATGCCAATTTTAGAACCAAATATGCATCTTTGATCCTGCAGCATTAATTCTACCAAAGGCGTGACAAGAGCCCTGTTTTTGTGTCTTTGAAGCAGAAACTAGGAACTGAGAAAATGAGGGTTTTTTGTGTGATTGTGATTGCTAAGAAATATGTCTTTTGCAAATCACACCTCTCATTGGCACCTATTGTGTCACCAGTCACTTAACTTGCTTTATTTCTGTCCAGAAGCTATTATCATAAATGGTACGATTTTCTGTTCAATACAATAGAAAATAGAATATTCTTTCTAATGACTATTTTTTGTTAGAAGTAATCGCAGTGCATTGCTGTGCCTGTGGAGCAGCCAGTCTGCTTAAGGTCTTGCTTTGAATCAGATACTTCTTAAATCAGCCTGATTCCATTTGGAATTTATCCAAACTTGAATCACACCCCTGATAGTTGTTAATTTGCACACGTAGAATGGAACCTATAGAACGTAATGTGTTACCTAGCCACTGTATCACATAGTTGAATGACCAGACAAACATGGAGTCCTAATTTTGTGTTGTCCTAGCACTTGAAATCTCTGTGGCATGATGTACCATTTCAGTCAGAAGGCAGATTTTTCTTTGGTTTATATTTTTAATTAACCCAGTCCAGTGTATTCAGGGAAGGTAGTTGTAATCTATCAAAAGTATCATCCATTGTCTGAGCCGAGTTTGAAACCTGAGGAATAAAAGGGAAACTGATTAATATTTTATTGACTATTCAATAATTAGAGTTTTGCATTAGTTCATGTCCTTTTAAGGAAGAAGAATTTTCTTATATTTTATCTATGTGTTCTGATTTATTTTAGCCACTCATTTATTTTTTGTAATTGAGCCATTTGGAGAAAAGACAGGACTTTGAAATATATATTATGAAATGTCTTTGTAATATAACTACTATGGTGTTTTCTACTAATATTTTGTGTGCTTTCCTCATCAATTTTGCATCAGTATTGAGAACTGTGTTAGATTCTCATACACCCATGGTAATCTTTAATTTTGAAACAGGTATATCACTAGTGGTTGCTATGGCTGTTGCTGCTGATTTAACACTTTATCTATACAACTGTTTGGATAATTCGAGCTGTGGAAGACAGCAAGAGTCCTTAATTTAAGCACAATCTTAACCTAGGTCTATAAAAGGGTTGGATTAAAACAGTTGTATTGTATTACCTTTTGCCTGTTAACCTATTTTGCAACTGCTAAAAGTGAACTGAAATTCAGAATGATAATTTCACTTTGCAAGCTTGGTAATTGGGATGCTGTCACCTGGCATGTTCGATTTTTGCTATTATTTGTTTTGGTCTACGATGACTAAATTTGACTGTAATTGTGAAAGCTGTTTGTCTACTCTTTGAAGACTGCTATTATAGAGAGCTTTTTCTTGCTTAAGATACCAGTAAGTGCCCTCAGCAGTTTAGAATGGTTGCTATGGAAACATGGTTGACAATCAAAGCTTTTTCTATTTGTAGAGTATGTAGTGTTTATTCCAGTGTTCCACACAGGTAGAAATAACAGCATATTGTTCCCGCTAAACCCCTTCGGTTTTCCCTCAGATTAAGAAGTGTGCAAATGAACTTTATTTTTATATAAGTAAAGAAAACTGTCAATTGCGGAGAGATCAGTAATCATAGAAAGCGTATTAGTCTTTCTTTCAGTGTAATAATTGCAGTAGATTTATATGTCTACTCACGTGGTTGACTTAGTTTTACAATACTGTATCTGCACTATGTAACATACTGTACATGTAAAGTATTTTCACTAATAAATTGCTACAATAAAGAAAGATTAGTTTTAAAATATTAGATAGACAGCATTCATAATTTGTTTCATCTGTTAGTTTTTGTAACTCTCAAGTTAAAAGGACCAAAACAAAAAGGCAAATTGTGGGCAAGATGACAAGTAATCTAGAATTAGGACATCAGGATTTCTTTGGAGTAAACTGTTTTAGTATTTTCTGTGAACATTTAGAGTTGTGAAGCAGGTTAGAATTCAGTATAGGATAGTAAGTGCAGGTGTTTCTTTGGAGGCTAACACAAATTTAAAAAGCCCACATAAACAAAATAAAATAAAATAACCACACTAGATAAATAAAACCAACACAGAAAAATAAATCATTCACTGTGTATCAACTTTTAAAGATGAAACTTTAAATATTGTTTGTCATAGAGAGTAAAGCTAAGGAAACAGCTGCAATGAAAGCTGACCATTTGAGGGCCCGAAACATGAAGAGGTATATAAATCAACTAACGGTTGCCAAAAAACAGTGCGAAAAGAGAATCCGACTTCTTGGGGGTCCTGCCTATGACCAGCCAGAAGAAGGTATCTTTGAGGACAGTGATGGCCCTCAAAGTCAAAAGGTAAGTGTGTGTGTGTGTGTGTGTGTGTGTGTGTGTGTGTGTGTGTGTGTGGTGAGCGTGCATGCACGCACACTTGATTATGTGTGTTGGTGTGTGCATAGAAGAAAGCGAGAGTGCTTCTGCTGCAAGTGCATTGGCAACCATGACACTGTGCTTCTAAGAGTCCTTCCTGGTGTTGCTCTGTGATGTTGCATGCCTTTTTTTATGATGTTCAGCAGTGCTAGAAATCTGTGGTCACATAGGAAGAAGCCATGCTTCACTTTTGCAATTGGCATCAGGCCAGTTTTCATAGGGCGTGGCATTGGCAGGGAGATTAAAATTACTTTGCTCCCACGTGCTTTTGTTGCATTAAGCATTCTAGATAGATGCTGGGGTTTTTATCTTGCAGGCTCACTGTATGAGGAAGTTATTTAAAACTGATGTTATTGAATTATGCAGTTTTATATTTTAAGACACAATCAGCAGCAATCTAAATGCAGATGGGGGAGAGGAATTTAGGATAAATTAGAGTGGCTTGTAATTGGAGCAAGACAGAGGAAAAATAGCAAGAGAGTTAAGAGCACCAGTGTTCATCCCCATGTATGAAGCTGCTTGAGTTTAGCAAGCTTAAAGGGATGCAGTCGCTATGGACAAGCTCTAAAATTAGATCTGTTCAACCATACACTACTTGGTAGACTTTCACGTGACAGGATTCTTGCACATGCCCTAGTATAGCTGTCTGCTTTCAGGTTAATGCAGGATATTGACAAGTACTGAAGCATCTAGGACTTTCTGTGAACATTCCACCTTGTTCAAGGACAATGTGCTCTCAATGTCCTTTTTACCAAAGTAAGGTTTTCAGAAAGTTCACACTGACAATTATCACTCCAAGTACTCTTTTCAAGTTCTGTTGGTATCAGTTAAACATGTTTTTGAATTAATACAGTTGGGATTACAGTACAAATCTGTAGTGGGTTTTTTTTTCTGGCAAGGAAGAAAAACCTTTGTTATGATAAGGATATAATACTGAGGGTGAATTAAGGCCATGGAAATCTTTGGGAAGGACTCAGCAGTGGTAAACTCACTCCTTAAATTTCTCATGTGTTTTGAAAATCTTACTAGGGTTGGTGGAAGTCCATTCCAACAGAAGGGCACATAACACGTACTGAGCACACACACACCCCTATTGCGAATGAAATCGTGAGAAGACATTGGGACATCTTAGAGATGTGAAGTCCCAGAAAAAACCCGGAAAATTAAGGGAAAATGTTTTTTTTTCTCGTTTTTTTTCCTGAAGCCTTTGGGTTCCCCCCCCCCAAAATGGGGGGGGGGAGAAAAAAATGATTATGGAATATTTTATTTTAACATGATGAATAAAATATTGTAAGATAAGCTGTTCTAATATTTTTCAAATCATTTCTAAAAAATATGCATAGTATCAGATTATTCTGATTTCTGTGCACTAGGGACAAGCTAGTCCTAGGATACAAACTGAACTCTCCAATGCCAGAACAAGATGCATTCATCCCTTTAAGAGTTGCTTCTATTGTCGCAAGAAAAAGAAAAAAGGTTTCACTTTTTTTTGTGTGTGCATGTGGCCTCAAAGCACTGGACAAAAATACAGAGCAACAAAAATGATTCTGATTAAATTTCATGACCATTCATTGAAACTTAGTCCCTCTTCATCTCCCCCCACCCTTCAATTCTTTTTACAAGAATGAGGTTTTTATTTTATTTTTATTTAAAACTGGAGAGGAATTATGAATGGTTAATGCTGGATTTTTAAACATTGTTTTGTAGAGGGCTTTTTTTGTTCCACATAAAGTAGTAAACAATTCAGGAGATTGTTACTACTTTTGTTACTTACAGTTACAAATAAATATTACTTAAAAAGTAAATTCTCTTTGTAATAATTGTATAAATGCACTATATTTTAATAATTTTTTTAATAATTATGATAATCATGATAATTTTATGCCAAGTCAAATTGTCTATAGTCATATTTTATGTTCCTAAAGTAACAAAATGACTTTCAAGCTGTAAAAGGGAGTGGGGAGTGCTAATGTAGCATTTTTTCAATTTTCCCAAAATTTTCCGTTTGTTTTTTTTTCTAGAAAAAAACGGGGAAAAAACAGTTTTTTTTCCTAGCTTCAAAATTTCCAGAAATTTTACATCTCTAGGACAGACACATTTCACAGGCAGTGAATTGATAAAGGACCAGTGAGAGAGTTCCTGTTGCACTGGTTCATAGCTGAACTTGTGTTTTGTTGTGTGTGTACACACAGATATGTGTATCTGTAGCTTCTTCGTGGCATCTGTGGCCGCACACATATGGGAGTGTTCTGCGTTTGCGCACGATCACCGGATGTTCCAAGCTCTCTAGCCGAATAGGACCGCCTCCTCCTCCCTTCGCGCATGCTTGAGATCTCTCGCGCTTCTCAGTTCCTTTCTTGCCGCCGCTGCAAATGGTCGCCTTCTTTCCAGCTACTATAGAGTGAAGAGTTTACTTCATTTTTACTGCTCAACTTTATTTCTTTACCTTATTACTCTAATTTACTTACTTTATCATTTCTACTCCTATTCCTCCCTTACAGTTTTTACCCCCCTATCCCCTGCCCCCCCCCCACCATTTTATGGCCTCTGCAGGAATTTTTAAATGCTGTGTGGCCTGTCCTAATAAAATACCTCTGTCGGACAGCTACAGCCACTGCCTATACTTCCTGGGGAAATGTCACTCAAACAGTGTCTCAGGAGACTCCAGGCTTTTTTTTTGGGGGGGGGATTCCTATGCCCTATGGAGTTGCAAGATCAATCCGAATATTCTGCTCCATTTACATCTTCCAAGGCATCTAAATTGGCTTCCTAATCGTCACTCGCACCTGCTAAGAAGAAGAAAAAGACGCCCTCTTCGGTGCCTAAAACCGACCTTCAGGAACAGTCAACCTCAGCCTCGCTCAATGCTTCGGCTATTCCATTGATGTCGAGACAAACCCCGGAAACACTGCATGACTCTCGATACCGAGACCATGATGTCTCTCTGTCTCAACACCTTCTGGCACTATCTCCCACTTGCAGCCGCTCTTGCAGGTGGGGTGATATTCAGCACGAGCAAACTACTGTGCTTGCAGCGCCTTCAGTGAGCCCCGGTTTATCTCTGGTCTCTCAGACAGATCAAGTCTTTTGCTCTGACACCGAGGAATGTGCTGTTCGATCACAGCTGGCTCTCAAAACTGTGAGGCAGCGCCCTCAACCTGCTACTCCTGAACTCTCTCCCGATGTTGATGAATCGCCTCGACCAGTTCACCATAAGAGAGTCTGTCTTCAGGATCAGCGTGATGTCAGTAATTCAACCCTGACATCAAAGCGCTCCTTTCGCCTTTGATACTGATAATCCAGACATCATTCTTACCATGTGTGTGACTCTTCTCCATTGGAGTCACCCCCTCGACACCGACACCATCGCAAGCTCTCTCATCGGCATTGTTGATACATCCAAGTGATTTCTTGTTCCTCCGAGGATGCCTCCAACATCGAGCAGCATCTTAGACGCCGGCACAAAGACTGATCACCTTCGGTCTCCCTTTTCCCTCCTAAATGTCGCAAACACTCGATTTCTGCTGCGACAGAGCCTTTGACACAGACTGCACCAGCTCATCACCCCCACCATTCAGAACGGGCTCATTCTCACCGCTCTCGCTCCCTCAGCCACTCCCCTGCTCGTACTACTTCATGAAGCCAGGGCATTCGATCTCTGGAGCCAGCTCCGACTTCAAAGTCGCATTCTTGACACTGATCCTCTTAATCTTGTCCTACTCAACTTTCCACCCAACCACAGGTTGACTCCCTGGCATCTATGGATCGGCTGATCCATTCTGAGGACTCTGATGCTGATGCCGATTCTCAAATCACTGTTCTCTCATCACCTCCTAATCTGCCCTCTCCTGACTCCGACTTTGCTGACAACAACCCACCTTCACCTGCTGAAGATCTCCGACTCTATTCCCAGATAATTAATAAGATTGCCAGAGTGATGGATCTATAGGTGCAACAGCCAAATACCGACAATACCTGTAAATTCTTTGGTCACCTTAACAAAAATCATGCTTTATACCATCACTCCTCAAAAGAGCTAAAGTGGCATGCAATAAACTATCATCTACCCCTAGGTGTATTGATAATCTCTACCATACACATGGTGAGGACTCAACTTTCCTTTCAAAGCATCCTTCGCCTAATTCAGTGGTTGTGGATGCCACACAAAATATGGCCAAGAGCCATTCCAGTGCAGCTCCTGGTAACAAGGAAGGGAGAAAATTGGACATCATTGGAAGGAGGCACTACTCTTTGGCTTCCTTTTCGCTTCGAACTTCTAATTACCTCTGTGCCATGGAGGCTTATACCAGACATGTCATGCAGAAGTTTCTCCCTATCTTTGATACCCTTTCTGGTGATCAGAAGGCAAAAGCTTGGACCTTCCCTGAAGAAGTCAAAGCCTTAATTGATTATGAGACCATTGCTGTTCGCCATGTTGCTGATGCTGCAGCCAAACAAATAGCAACCACTGTCTACATACGTCAGCATGCTTGGGTCCACACCGCTACCATTACCGATGATGCCAGTAACCACATTGAGGATGCACCCTTTGATGGCAATGGTCTATTTCCACCAACAACTGATGAGTCTCTGGACAACATTCAAAAGATGAGGAAAACAGCCTGCTCATACTCTTACCAAGGAAATACTTCTCAACCTGTATCCTGTCGACAACCTTACCAGTGGCACTGCTCTTACACTAAACAACAACCACGGCAGCAGAGTCGATACAAACAACAATACTATCCTACTCCCTACATAGGAGACACCACCTACCAGTTCAAGGCTCTTCTTTTCGGTCTTTCAACTGCACCTCACGTCTTCACAAACTGCCTTCCTCCGATAGCCACTTTCCTTCGTCTTTGTGGTGTTGATATATTCTATTTAGATGACTGGCTTCTGGTGGCACCTATGAAACAAAGAGCATTAAAAGATGTCAAACTCACTGTTCATGTACTTACCTCACTTGGCCTCTATATAAACATGAAGAAATCAGCCCTAACCCCCTGCCAAACCATCAACTTCATCAGTGCAGTCATCGACTGACAAAAACAGAAACCTGTTCTTCTAAACTCCTGCAAGAAAAAGATTTGGAAAGCCATATGCCTCTTATACCCAAGCAAGCAAATCTCGGCCCTCTGAGTTCAACATTCTGTTGGGCTTCATGGCATCGCCGATCACCATCCTACCGCATGTCCGCCTCAAACTTCTTAACCTTCAAGCCTGGCTACTCTCCAGGATCCACCCCCTTACAGACAACCCAAACAAACTACTTACTGTTACCATGGACGTCCACCAAATTCTCCAATGGTGGATGTCCCCCACTCACCTGGTTCAAGGACGCATCTTCCACCGACTGGACCCCTCCATCCAGATCACAATAGATGGCAGTACTATAGGCTGGGGAGCACACTGCGGGAACCTCCATATTGACGACACCTGGAAGGACAACGACAAGGATTCTGATGGATCACAAGGATTCTCATATCAATACACTAGGACTCAAGGCAATTTTCAATGCCCTCAAATTGTTCGAAACACTTGTCACGAACAAGACTGTCCAAATTGTCATGGATAACACCACAGCCCTCTACTATCTCAAAACCAAGGGCGCACTCACTCCCTACTACTGCTACACCTAGCCATTCAATTCTGGGAGTGGTGCTATACCAGGAAAATCTTTCCTATAGCCATTCAGATTGCCTCCGAGGACAATCACATGGTGGACCAGCTCAGCCGATATTACAGCAACCACAAGTGGACTCTATCTCCCCTTATATTTCGCAACCTATGCAACTGATGGGGCAAACCTACCATAGACTTGTTTGCGACTCCTATCAACACCAAATGTCAGAATTACTGCTCCTGAGTGGGGCAGGCCCACTCAGGGATGCCTTTGCCATCCTGTGGAATTGTTGACTGCTTTATGCCTTTCCTCCTCTTCCGCTCACATCCAAAACAGTGGTCAAAGCCCACCACGATCTCACCACAGCTATTTTGATAGCTCCTTGGTGGCCTCGCCAACCGTGGTTCCTCACACTTCGATCTCTAGCAGTAGATTTCCTCTGACTACCCCTAATATCGCAATTACTCTTTCAATGCGAGGGACAGATCCTGCACCCGGTCATGCCGTCTCTCAATCACAAGGTGTGGCTAATCAACTTTCCCTCAAACAAGTGCTAGACAGTGCCAGGAAACCCTCCACCACCTCACTGTATCATTACAAGTGGAGGGCATTCCTTGCCTTTACCTTTACCCACCAACTTCCAGCTGTGCCTACCATCTTGGATGTACTCCTTGAATTTCTACTGCTCCTTTCTAACAGAAGACTAGCCATCTCCACAGTCAAAGTCTACATTGCGGCCATTTGGCTCACCAACCTCAGGGCTCCTCAGCACCTGGCCTTTTCTGACACCCTACTGTGAAGCAATTTCTCCAAGGTCTTAGAAATATCCGACCTATTATAATACCTCAATAGAAATATCTGACTATTATAATCCCTCAATGGTCCCTCAACTTTGTCCTCAACAAACTAACTCAGCCACCCGTTGAACCCTTAGCATCAGTTCCACTACACTTACTCTCATTGAAGACAGCTTTTCTGATCTCTATCATATCAGCCAGGGGAGCCTCTGAACCCATGGCCTTACATATTGATCCACCATTCCTACAGATTCATCCCAACAAAGTTACTCTATATCCTCACCTCCATCAGCCTATCATCCTACCCACCTTTTTCCTGTCACCTAACAATGCCTTGGAGATATCTCTTCACATACTGGTTGTCAGACAAGCACTCCTGTTTTTCAGTTCCAGAACGGCTCCTATGCAAAAGTCAAAATGCCTTTTTGTTAGAACTTCTAACCCTTCTCTGGGTACTCCTGTCTCATCACTAACCATATCCTGATGGATCACTTCTGTCATCAAAATTGCTTATGACCGTGCCAAAGTTCCATTGCCCGTGACACCCAAGGGACACTCCGCATGGGCTGTCGCTTCCCCCTCTGCATTCCTCAAAGGTGTTAGACTGCCAGACATCTGCAGAGCTGCAACGTGGTCCAACTCTTCTATGTTCATCGCACACTACAAGCTCGATATTAGAGCTAAAACAGATGCATCATTTGGCAGAGCGGTACTGTCCTATTCCTTCCGTGACGACCCACGGTCAGCTTGCTAATCTCCCTTATGTGTGCATTCACAGATGCCACGAAGAAGAAAGATAGGTTACATACCTCTAACTGTGGTTCTTCAAGCGGGCATTTGTAAATCCACACTACCTGCCCATCCTTCCCCTCTATCTGTCACGTCTTATGTTTTTCACCGGTGGAGTACTAGGGAACTGAGGAGAAGTGTGGGAGATCTCGAGCATGCGCTATGGGAGGAGGAGGTCATATTCAAGTAGAGAGCTTGGAACGTCCAGTGATCATGCACAAGCGCAGAACACTCCGATATGTGTGGATTCACAGGTGCCTGCTTGAAGAACCACAGTTAAGGGTAAGTAACCCATCTATTCATTACATGGATTTAGGAGCATCTAATTAAGATTAAAGGGACTGAGCTGTTTAGACAAGTGGGAGAAATGTATATTACTGAACTTAAGTTTTATTTTAGCTAGCTAAGGGGGAAAGAACCTTAATGCTTTCTTGACAGTTAGTCACTTGGTATGCATGGGCCTAGTATGTAAATCAAGTTCGAAGAAATGGAAGTTACATTTTTAAAAATATAAGAATGGTTTGGATATAGAGGAAAAGAGGGGGGCAGGAGGAGTGACATATATGGGCTGGAACACCAGGAAGGAAGTTATAAGTGTTGTGAGAGGTAAAACCAAGAACTCTCAGCTCCTGTCCGGTACACATACCTCCTCTGCTCCTTTGGAGACTGAGACATTACTCAGACAGTTTCATGGGTTTGCAGAAGCTCTAAAGGACAGTTAAGTGTCTCTAAATGGTAGAATAAATGGGGTTGACTGCATTCTGTGAACACTTCCCTGCCCATGAAGTGTCCTCCCCTCTTTTTGATGGACTTGGATAAGCTTGAAAGGGGTTGAAATTTTTGCACTGGGAGCAATCTTGGAAGCATGTTCATGAGCAGCCATCTCCCATCCCCATCCCTCCCATGCATTTTGGTGCCCCCCCCCCTGCAGTCCCTATCTCTATGCACTGCTACCCCGACTTCAGACACGCCGAACAACCGAGAATCCTGACTTCCGAGCACATTTCCGTTGTCCCCCCCCCATAGGTTTGCTCAACTAACGATGCCACGTTTGGGGTGGAGAAGTGGCGGGTCGTTTAAAATGTCTTTGAGCCACCGACCCAAGTACTTGGGTCAGTGGCTCAAATCATTTTAAACAGCGCACCTTTTCCCCACAGCACGGGGGGGGGGACTAATCAGGAGAAGTGGCACACCATGTTTAAAATAACTTTTATCCACTGAGGCAAGCACTTGCCTCTGTGGCTAAAAGTCATTTTAAAACATAGTGCGCTGCTCCCACCCAACCCTGCAGTGTGGAGGAAAGGCGTGCTATGTTTTAAATGACCTTTAGCCACTGAGGCAAGCACTTGCCTTGGTGATTTTAAACATGGTGCACCACTTCTCCGGACCCCACCCCATCCTCCGTGTTGTGGGGAAAAGGTGGGCGTTGTTCAAAGCAATTTCCCATAGGAATGCATTGAAATCCATTCCCTCTGGAAAGAATGAATTGATTTTCAATGCATTCCTATGGAAAACCGCTGCATAATTTACAAGATTAGCGAGTTACGAGCATGCGCTCGGAACACATTAATCTTATAAATTGGGGTTCCACTGTACTTTGATCCCAATAATAAGGCTACATTCCAGAGAAAGTTCTCTATACCCTTAGAAAGTTAAAGTACCAATGCTAGTTTTTAAATTACATTTTTAAGATGACTCCTTAATTATGATGTATTCCCAAATAAACATGTTTATATGGCATTATAATCATTATAAACCATGGAATCTTTCAAATATAAACTCTGAAATTGAAGGGACTGAGATATCTGTAGACTGTTAAAAACAAACAAGCACATAAATGCAGACCTTTGCACTGGATCTGTGTTGATTTTTCTTCCTTAAGTCAATTTGCCACAAACCTTGTCTTCTACGCTTATTGGATTTAAGAAAGGTTGCAACTAGTGAGCTAAATTATCAACTGTACAGATAGTTAATTATGTAATGTTTTTAACATTTCCTCCAGATTCTTCAATTTGAGGATATCTTGAGCAACCCATCCTACAGAGAGCACTTTCGAATATATATGGAAAGAATGGACAAGAGGATTTTGATCAGTTACTGGGAATCTGTGGAATACTTGAAGAATGCTAGCAAGGTACACATATATAAAAATAGGTCAGACTTTTGTTTTAAAAGTCTGTCAACTTTTGTGGCCGTGTTTTGCTTGTAATTCAGTGCTGCATCAGAGTAAGTCATTGTTAAAATGCATTACTTTTCAAAAATTGGTATCACATAGTTTGCATTAGATTTAGTGCATAATTTTCTAGACTGAGGACCTTTCATTTGGCTAAACATTTACTATGGCGTGATGGTGTTGGGTTGGATTTCAAATATATAGGTGGTTTTCTCTTCTTTGGAATTTACAGAGCAAATGTGAAGTTGAAAATGAAAATGGTTAACACTGCATTATCTGATTACTGGTACTTTTTCAGTTGTTCCAATACTAGACCACAAGAGAAGTCCCTAAGAGAGATTTGTGTTATTTTTACATTTTGTTATATGTTGGCTCTAGCATACCTTTTTCCCATTCATTGTGCGCGGAGTGCATGAAATGCATCCACCTCTTTAGAAATGATCTTGTCATGCAATTTGCTTTTGAAATAAAATACACAGATGTATTTTCTAGTGCAGGGTGGTTTGTTTTCCAGATGGCTGCCAGTTCCAGCATCACATTATTGAAACCACAGATTCATTGTACTCTGGATTATGATTTTTATTGTTTGTTAATTGCACTGTGTCTTTATTCCATCTTTCATCTAAGGTGGCATTTCCCAGCTGGAATTCTGTGGAACCTTAGGGTTCTATAGAACACTGTAAAAGGTTTCATGGGAAATCTGATAATACCACTGGCCTGTGTATGTTTTATAGATAGATATGCAGACTTATCTTATGGGTTCTTTCAATGCGGATAGAGTGATAGACTAGGATTCCAGAGAGTTCAAATCCCTGCTCAGCTATGGAAACCGACAGGGGGAGTGGAAAAAAGAAAACAATTCCTTGAATATCTAACTACAGTACAGTACTTTGAAAGCTCTAGTTGGGTTGCTTTAAGTTGGTTCGGACTTGACAGCACAAGACACACAAGACATACAAAGGAGAAGAACAATGGAAAACTATTTTTTAAAAAAATCAGGGATATGTACACAATCTCCCCTCCTTGTTCTGTCTGGTTCAGGGAATCTAGCCATTGTTGTCCAGTAAGTAACTTTGCCGAGCTCTAGGTTTCATAACAGTTTGTGAGGCAGGTTAGGCTTGAAGAAAATGGCTCATTGAAGGTTGCTTAAATAGCATGAATAGCTGAGTAAGGGTGGTGGCAAAAGATTCTTCAATCCAGCCCACTGCCTTCTCCAGTGCATTGACAGCACACTAAACAAACAGTAAAAATACAGGATGTGTTTCAGCAAACTAAGTTAAAATAACCAAATAAATGTTTATATGCATTGCTCTTGATTATGTTGTGTCGCTTTCTTGTGCGTACGTTTGTGTTTTCCTCTCAGGCGGAAATACCTCAACTTGTGAGTCAGATCTATCAGGATTTTTTTGTTGAAAGCAAAGTAATTCCTGTGGAAAAACCACTCTATAAAGAAATACAGCAAAGTCTTGTGGGCAACAAAGGCATTGAAGTGTTTTACAAAATCCAGACTGATGTTTATGAAACATTGAAGGACAGGTACTACCCATCATTCATTGTGAGTGATTTATATGAGAGATTGATCAAGAAAGAAGAAGAGGGAGGTTCTTCCCAGATGGCATCTGATGACAAAGATGAAGTGGTGAGTTGTGTCTGCTGGGTTGCTGCAAGATACTTTATTTCATTTGTTTTTATTTATATACCACCCTGTGAGTGCATGTACTACACTGTATTTTTTTTGGGGGGGGGAATCTTATATTCAATGGGTAAATATTTTCATACCTTTTCCTTTGTACAGTAATGTTATTAATTTTGATATTAATTATTAAATAGTAATATTAAATATTAATTTAATTCATTGTTATTAATTTTGAGGAGCTGAATAATAGCTGAAATGCTGTAGCAGAGCATAGTAAGTTGAAAATACAGTGGGCTCATGGAATCAGTGGGGATTTGATGACTCAATTCTTCTGTAATCTCCATTGATTCAATGAGCCTATTTTACTTGTGACATACAATGGTAAGCAACAGCATTTCAGCGATTATGTGTCCCCTTCTAGAGTCCCTTGTATATAAAGGCTGATTCATATATTTTAAATATCTGTGTAAAAGGCTAGAGTATTAATAGTATAGTATACCATGGTGTAGGAGAGTGAGAGACAAACTTGATTCAAATCCCTTCTCAGCTATGGTAACTCATTGAGTGGTGACACTAGTAAAATGATTCCTTAAATGTCTCACATAGCTTGAAAATTTACACACAGACACACACACACACAGAGAGAGAGAGAGACCTGCTGGATCAATCTTTCTAGATGAAAACATTTTGTTTCTGATATGACCTTCTGTTCTGCTGCCAAACTTTTTCTGTTGTGTTGGTTTCGAATAGCCTCTTTGCCTCTCTCTGAGTTGACCTTTTGAAAAGGGTGGTAAGTTACTGGGCTGAAGGAGAACACGTCCCAAGAATCTGTTTAAAACATTTTGGTTGCTATACATCACAAATATATTGTTTGCGCTCTGCTGATTAAAAAACGATATGCTCTGTAACTTACTTGAACCTTAGCATGGCTTTTATGCTGCCTTGGTAAATTCCAGTTAACAGTTACCCAAACTTTTATGATTAGCAGTTAACACCAGTGGAAAACTCAGTGGGGAGAAAAAGGAGAAAAGCATGCAAAAGTTTACTTTTAGGTTACAGAATTATGTACACATGTTCTGTGTATATTATACTAACTTGGACTCCAGTAGTTTTAATACACATCAAAATTTATTTCTGTTAATGTAGTGAATATTTCTGAGCAGAAAGATTTTTCCATTATTAGTAAGAAATTACTCAGCAGTTATATAGCTACTAGGGGGGAAACACACCTGGATTAAACATGTATAAATCACACTGTCAGGGTACAAACTTAGATAACAAATGTTTTGCAGTACTCTTACAGCTGTGTTCTTGAAATACAGAACTGCTTCTGAAAACTTCTTTTAAAATTTTTGGTAAATGTGCTTGGGTTTCTTTTATTTCTCATGTTTTACCTTGCTCTTTCTCTAAAGAGCCTGATACATCACCCCTCTTAGTATTTTTGCCTCACTGCCTTACGTAATGATGTAAGTTTGGCATTGAGATAGCGACCGGCCAAAAGCTCTGAGCTTCATGGGTGGAGAGGGGTTTGAATCCACTTCTCAACCCAATCTGACTCTTTTAATCACTACACAATGGTTACTCTCTTGCTGTATACAGTGGATCCCCGGCTTACAAGACTAATGCATTCTGAGAGAACGCTTGTAAGTAGATTATCTCATGTCCGGGAGCGGTTTCCCATAGGAATGCATTGAAAAGTAATTAATCCGTTCTGGGGGAACAGATTTCAATGCATTGCTATGGGAAAGCGCTTAAGATGACCCACGGATTTCCCTCTCCCCAGTCGGAGGGGGGAGCTGCGGGTCATTTAAAATGTCTTTAAGCAACCGAGCCAAGTTTTTTTTTAAAAAAGCCACCACTTCTCACCTCCACCAACACCACCATTGGGTGCGTAGAGGGAGAGTCGGCTCCCCCCCCCAATTTTTTTCCTCTTCTGATGCAAGCACTAATGGCTGCTATCAGCACTTGCACCGGAAGAGGGGGAAAATGAAAAAAAACCCTCCACTTTTCCCTCTACATGCCCGATGGTGGAGGGGGGAGAAGCGGAGGGTTTTTACCCCCTTTTTTTAAAAAAAAAGGTCTTTGAGACACTGACGGGAGCTGCCTCTTTAAACGAAGGTAGCTTCCGTCAGTGCCTCAAAGACCTTTGCAATAGTGTGCACTTCCCACCCCTCCCCCGGTGAGGCGAAAAGCAGGTGCTATTTCAAAGGTCTTTGAGCCACCAACCCAAGTGCTTGGTTCAGTTGCTCAAAGACCTTTTAAATGACCAGCCCCTTCTCTCCCCCCCCCCAGCCTCCATCGTTACTTGGGGGAAACCCCCTCTTGCTCGTAAGGTGGCTGGGGGGCGAGGGAGACAACCGAAGCCCGCTCGTAAGTCTGGATTCTCGGCTGTCGGGGTGGTCGTAAGTTGGGGTACCACTGTATAGTGCAGAGCAAGCATGGAATTCTGTAATACAGTTAGAGTTTTTATTTATAATGTAATGCTTAATAGGCTTAATATTTTATTTATATGTAATGCTTAATAACCAATGCATATTTTCTAGAGCCAAGTTTGTGAAGAGGTTATAGATGAAGGAAGTTCGGGTATTACTGAACAGGCCAGTTATGCTGTAAATAAGCTTCGCCAATTAAATGACAAACTTGAATATAAGAGACAAACGCTGAATTCTCTCTGCAGTTCACCAAAACCTGACAAAAAGGTGGGTGACCCTCATAACTGTATGTGTGATATCAAGGTATTGGATTTTAGCTCTCATTCCTGAATAAGATGGAAGGCATTGTTTCCCATTCTTCCCATTGGCCACAAATTGTTTATCAGTGGTTTGGTTAAAATGGTTTTGTGTCATTCATGCAGCTTGCATTGCGTGATTGTGTAGTTCATTTGTTCATATACAACTCAAACTTTGGAAGGAACATTGTTGCATAAAAAATGAGCATTATTGCTACAAGGCAGATGAAGAGAATTTCCGCCTAATGAGTAATGTTTACCCATTGGATTTTGCCTTTTTTGTATGGCTCTTTTTAATAAAAATATACAAAAAGCCTGAACACGTTAATAATGCACACGTTTGCTCACTTTGAGTAAGCAGTAACACATTAATTGTAAAATTTAATAGCTTATAAGGAGTACATTGCTTTTTAAAGTAACCATCCCAAGCTGTTTCCTCTGAGCCTGACCATTGGTGTCTCTGACCCCATTTTATCAGTTCTGACTTCCAGGTGTTTTTCAAACTAGATATTTCTTCCTAGTGGTAAAATCCTTAAATTGTAGAAATGCCAAAGATTGGGCCTGGAACATTCTTCATGCAAAACTTAATGCTGTGCTATTGAAATGCCAACCATTTTCTTAGTTGGAAACCTACGGAATAGGCATTTGGATTATCTGGACAGCCAAATGGGAGCATTACACACTATGGGCCTTGTCCTGCAGCACAGAGTTGGCCTGCATTCTTTTCTGCTTCTTTGGTTCTGTGATGTTGGCTGGCTTTGAAAATAAGGGACAAAATAGTATCAGGACATAGATGAGCTGTTCGTAAATTTTCACACACGCCATCAAAAGCATTTTTGCTTTCTATGCTATGAGGTCATGAGTAATCCTGGCTCATGTAGTCCTATAAACTTTGTTTGAAGACATGTGCTGTCTTTATTACATCTCCACAGGTAGAAGAGGAAACATTCTGTGTGCACCCATTAAAATGTAGTGTTTAAATTGGGCCTTCTCTTTGACATGCAAAATTTCTCCTGGAATAATCTAGAAGCTCTTTCGTTTCAGGTATCAGGGCATGCTTTGCATCTACTGTCCTTTTTTCTGGCTGTTCAACAGTATTTTCTGTATCCAAAATGTGAGATAGAACTATTGTTGGCCAAACTTTAAATCTTTGTGCTTTTTTTTTAAATTAAGTGGCCTTTTACAGTATTTCTGTAGTGGTTTTTTTCATAGGCTTGCAGCTTTCATTTCCAATTTCTACTTGACATTTTAAGCAATGCAGCTGTCATACCAAGACAAGGCTTTTAGATGTGGAAAGTTCTGAGATCTTTTACTAAGCTTCTTCAACTCTCCCCATAGACTAATTTTTCTTTGTCTTCATTGTGCATATTTTAATGTATTTTTCCTCAATGTATGCCCCACAGTGATCAGCTGCAGTAGTTACACAAGTTTTTTTATGAATATGGAAACTCATTATAACAATTGCAATTTATACCTTGCCAGATTGTTTCTAAATTGAGGGATGAAATCACTTTGATGGAGAGAGAACACAATGACCTTCAGTTACATATAGAAAGAACAGATTGGTGGTGTGAGAATTTTGGCATGTGGAAAGCCTTTATAAATACTAACGAGGTATGTTTTTCCTTATCCCCACCCCACTGCTCTCTTTTGTAGTGGGAGACCGATTGTTCTAGTTTAATAGACAAGGATAATAATAATAATTGCTTATTTACGGTCATAGATCAAAGTGAATAGACAAGGATGTGCATGAACTGTCTCAGGATCTAAGATATTTCGAAGCAATCTGTTATAATCCCAGCTTTGCATGTAACAGGAAGCTGGTGAAACCTTCATGGCTTGCTTGTCTACTTATGCAATGCAGGAGCCAAGGAGCTGCATGTAGATACTCATGAATACCTTAGCTGATTAAAGACAGGATCCAGCACTAGATTTACACTCAACATCACAGTCTAGCAGAAATGAGAGTGGGGTGTCCTTTCTGATTGCAGCCTCCATGTAGTTCTAAAGACATATAAAACAATATTGCACTGTATCCTTTGTTTTAGCCTTTCATATATTAGGAGATAGCTATCATATCTCATTTCAATTTCCCCCAGCCCATATTTCCTCATAGGGCTCAGCTTTCAGACCCTTCACCATCTAGACTGCCTTTCTGGATATGTTGCAGCTTCAATACCCTTCTTAAATTGTAAAGGTAAAAGGTAACGGTTCCCCCCATACATGCGTGCTAGTCGTGTCCGACTGTAGGGGCGGTGCTCATCTCCGTATTCGAGCCAAAGAGCCAGTATTGTGCAAGTCCGCGGCCATGTGGCTGGCATGGCTGCAAGGAAACACTGTTTTACCTTCCCACTTTTTACGGTGGTACCTATTTACTGTATATACTCGAGTATAAGCCTAGTTTTTCAGCCCTAATTTTGGGCTGAAAAAGGGGGTCCTCAGCTTATATGCGGGTCAATACTTTTAGCCACTGAGGCAAGTTTGGGTCAGTGACTAAAAGTCATTTTAAACATTGCGCGCCACTTCTCCTGACCCCCCCCATGTTTAAAATGACTTTTTAAAAGGTCATTTTAAAACAATGTTTAAAATGACTTTTAGCCACCAACTCAAGCATTTGCCTCAGTGGCTAAAAGTCATTTTAAACATCACACACACAACCAGCTCACAAAGGAGGAGTTGCCAGGCTCTGCTGCATTTCCCACCCTACGCTTATACTTGAGTCAATACATTTTCCCAGTTTTTGGGGTTTAAATTAGGGGCCCCGGCTTATACTTGGGTCGACTTATACTCGAGTATATACGGTATCTACTTGCATTTACATGCTTTCGAACTGCTAGGTTGGCAGGAGCTGGGGTTAACAGCGGGAGCTTGTTCCGCTGCGTGGCACCTGAGATTCGAACCATTGAGCTGCCGACCTTGCAGCTTAGAGCTTTCCGTGCTCTAGCCCGCTGAGCCACCCCATCCCTTTCTTAAATTGTAGTGCCCTCTGTAAAATCATAGAATAAATGAGATGTGGGGGGGGGGGTGAATGACTGTAAGGTCATCAGATGCAACTCCCCTGCTCACTGGAGAAATCCAAATCAAAATATTTCTGACAGATAGTAGAAATACCTGTAGTACTGGAACAGTCAACACTTCCTGGAGTAATTGCTTCCACTGCCGTACTGCTCCAACAGTTGTGAAGTTTTTCCTGATATTCAGCTGAAATCTGACTTCCTGTAACTTGAGCCTATTAGTACATGTCCTGAACTCTTTTAAATATGTAGATTGGTGGTTGCTTACATTTTTGTTTGTATAATTTGTACTCACTTGATTTATTGTTCGTTTTCTGTTTATCTGCACTAATGTAAACTTCCCAGAATGGCCTTGCTACCAGATGGGCAGTACATAAATCCAACAGACAAAGTCTGGGATGATCGAGAACAAATTCTTTGTATTATAATCTTTCAAATGCTATCATATCTTTCCTCAGCCTTCTTTTCTCAAAGCTAAACATAGCAATTTCTTCCAGACTTTCTTCATTGGGCTTGTTTTGAAGTCCTCTGATCATCCGTGTTGCCCTCCAGTTCAGAGGAATATCATCCTTCTTAACATGTAGTGTTCAGAACTGGATACAGTTCTTAAGATGAAGCCTACCCTGTACTTGGAAACTATACTTATTTTTATTTTATTTATTTATATAGCTTGTATGCCACCCACTACCCAAAGGTCTCCGGGCGGCTCACAATCAAAGTAAACAATTTAGACAATTAAAACATCAAATTGTAGAACCTTTTGTAATATTAGTGTCAACCAAACTTCTTTAGTAGTTGCCCGCACTATCTGTGTCGACCTAGCACATGAGTATCTGCCCCCTTTTGAAAATGAGGACAGCATGTGCCCACATGCAGTCTTAAGGGATCTGGGTTATTCACAGGAATTCTCAAATAATTGAGGTCAGAGCCTACGAGATTGCATTTGCAAGTTCCTTAATAGGCATAGGCAAGGTTCATCTCTTTCTGAAGACTTAAATTCTATTTTATTTTATTTTATTTTATTTTATTGCTTTAATTGTATGTTTTCCCCCCAATATTATGTTAAAACAATGAAAAATAAATCCATTTCTTGCAGCACAGGTAATATTATACATTACAGCATAGAATGTGGTTACAAATCTCTAGATTGATTGTAACAACTGTAAAAAGCACTTTAAAGCATATTTTCAGAATTTCAACAGAGAGCAACATGGCTTGTTGATATGAAGAGGATAAAGCAGCAGCAAGAGTAAAAGAATTCTAGATTTGGGAAACTAGGCAAAGTGTGCCAGAGCTGTGGTTCCACGAGGAACTTGGCCAGATACTGTCAGCCCCAGCAGTGGCAACAGCATGTGGTTGACATCATTGCAGCCTGAAGAGTAGAAGGATCTAAGATTTCTTCTTCTAAATTTGGCATATATTTTATAGTATGTTTTGTATAGCTCAAGGCTAATGGGATGAGAGATCAAAATTAAGAGTTTTCATCTTCAGACTGTACTTAGAATCTTTGGATGCTCTTACTAATTTATATGTGTGCAGCAGTGAGAAACAAGAATAAGTGTGGATTTATTTTTTTACATCTGTAAGAGTAACGATCCTCTGGTTGATTAGGTCATAGAAGAAGCTGGTGAACAAGTGCCCTGTTATTCTGTCATGGTGAGTTTACAAGAGATCGGTGTTGCTGGAGCTAAGGAATGGACCGTTCTCCGAAAACTCAGCGAGTTTCAAAGCCTGCATCGGAAACTCTGCGAGGTATAGAGAAAACTATGAGAAAGCTCTTGATCAGCATGAATGGTATATTGAGACCATGCATGACCAACTCATTTCACTCGGGGGAGGGGGAGGCTTGCTTTCCTCTGCATACTAATGCAGATGGCAAAATTATACATTGTGAGGCACAGACATGCATTTGGGAATGGCTGAGGAATTGCATAACAGGACATAAAATATTTGTAGATGCGTCTCTTCTACTTGCACATGTGCTAGATTGTTAAAAGCTCACTTAAGCTTAAAATGTATTGGGATCTCTGTGGACCAGGAAAAATTTCTGCAAGAGCCACATCTTTGTCTGGGACTGTGAGTTTGTTCACTGCTGGGACATTATTAACTTCGTTTCTTGTGTGCAGGAAGGGCATGCCCATTCTTGGATAATTTCCAGGTCCTGGTTGTGTGCATTTTTTAGCTTCTTGACTTTGTTGTTTTTAAGGACCAAGGGCAATTTTTAGGAATCCCAGAGTAATTCTGCATAATAAAGTGACTAGTTGTGTTAAGTTCAATGTGAACATTATTACCATAATATGGGCCAAACTAGTTGGAGTGTGATGTGAAGTATCTATAGCAGGGAGCAGAGATAGCAGAGAAATGTTTTAGCTTAGGTCAGCAAGTGTTGTTGTGTTTGCTTTATTTAGCATTGTTTACTTACTTGATTGTTTTGTAACCTATTATATTCTGCATTTTGGCAAGATGAGCACACCATTCAGCCTTAGGAATTGGTTCATTTCTGGAGCCACTGCTATACAGTGGTACCTTGTGTAAAGGAATTAATTCGTTCCAAATGAAGTTATGTTAAGCAAATTTTCCTTTATACAAATTTCCATAGGAATGCATTGAAAACAGAGTGATCCCATTTTTATGTTGTACAGATTCGCCCCATAGGCGATTCTGTTAAGCAAATTTCCCCTATCTCCGGAACTTTTTATGTTGTACAAATTTTATGTTATACAAACCATTTGTTATACAAGGGTCCACTGTAGTTGCAAATGAGTAACTGTTGGTAGAATTCCTCTGTAAAAGGAGGTAGATATAAAAAGACACTTTTTCTGTTTTTTCACTCATTGCTTTGTTGTTGTCAAGCATGTACTGTAAATTAAAATGGAGAAATAATGAGCACTTACTTTTTTCCCCTAACTAGTGCTTTCCATCGTTAAAGAAAGCTCAGTTGCCTTCACTCAGCAAACTGCCCTTTAAATCTATAGACCAGAAATTCATGGAGAAGTCCAAGAACCAATTAAATAGCTTCTTACAGGTAAGAGATCAAAGAGTTAATTGAACCCATCACTATATTCTTAATTTAAAATGGGAACATCCCAGAAAAAGCTCAGTTTACATTTTATGGAGCTCTTGGAGATGGGCTTCATTTTCTGCATTTTAGATCAAACTGTTCTTTCTTTGCACCTTTTCACATATTAAATCTGTGTTCAGAAAATGTTGGGGTTAAGGGCCCCATTTGATGGGTGCAACTGTAGAAACATGTCCACAGGAGCTTCTTGCGGAAGTGTGAGCTCTCTGTCTTTGAGCTTAAATAGGTACTTACTTTGGGTGTCTTTCCCCAGAAATATGGGCACAAAAGAGGTAAGCTGCAGATGAGAAAAGGATAAAAACATAAGAGCCATGCTGGATCAGGTCAAAGGCCCATCTAGTCCAGCTTCCTGTATCTCACAATGGCCCCGCCATATGCGTCTGGAAGTACACGAGACTAGATATCTGTCTCCTGTACCACTCCCCTGCATCTGGCCCTTACACATCTCCATCATGGTTTGTACCCCATGATGGACTTTTTCTCCAGAAAGAACTGGAAAAATATATTTCCTTCATGTGTTCTTTAGCTCTCGCTCTCTCTTTGAAACTTAACTGTGTTATATGTGCTTGTTAATTCTGATCAGATTTTAGTGCAGCTCATTTATTTTGATGTTTCTTTTCCAAGACTGCAATTTTGATGCTGTGTTAAAGTGCTTTTCAGTATATAAAGGATGGGAACTATCTGGTGCATTTTCTTAGTCAATTTAGAAGATCAGAAACAGCCTTTCCACCTTTAAATTCCTCAGTGCTTAGTGCCATTGGAAAAACAATTCCGCCACTTTAATTGCACTGCCAACTGTGACCCAAATTCATTAATCATTATGTCTTCTTTTCCAAAGCCTAAGAGAAACTGCTCCAGATTTTGCATAGGCAGTCCTGCTGAGCATTTAAATAACATTCCAAAACCAACATTAGATGAAACCAAAGAGTTCCATATTTCTATATTTAGTGCCAAAATAAAGGTGGGATTTGGCTAGATTGCAGGAGAAAGGCTCCCATGGATGCTTTTGGCATATGTGAAATGTTGGGCTCTGTTTCATGTGAAGAAAGAATAATTGGCAAGAACTTGATGGATTTGGATCCAGTTCAATGCAGTTTTAATGTTGACAACAAACACAGTGTATTTTTACCTCAGAGCAGCTCAATTCTTGAAGAGTGTGTGTGTTGTGCCATTACAGTCGTGACTGATTCTTTGTGACTCCATGTCCATGGAGTTTTCTTGGCAGGAATACTGGACTGGTTTGCCATTTCCTACTCCAGGTGCCTACAGCACCTGGTATTCCCTGGTGATCTCCCATCCAAGTACTAACCAGGGCCGACGCTGCTTAGCTTCCGAAATTAGGCGAGATCGGATACTCTTAGGGCATCTAGGCAGCTGAGTCTTGAAGAGTAATATAATGCAAATACAATGGGACCCCTATAGTTACTGGGGATTGGTCTTGTTAACCCCCCCATGGATACCGAAAACTGTGGATAATAGTGAATTCAAAATATATGGTAAAAAGGGAAAAAAAGCCCAGGAAATTTTTCACATGTATTACTAGAACTGGCCACAAGAGAGACCATGCAATAAATTATTCACCAACGAGTATTCATAGCACAGTCCCTGGCTCCCTCTAATGACCAATTCTGGTAATACATGTGAAAATAGTTTTTACTGTGTTTTTAACTGTAGGAGTAGAACCATATGTATTGTATCATAATTGGAAGAGAGTTGAGTTGGAAGTGTAACAAACAAATAACATGCCCACAGCTGGGCAGATAGCAATAATCTGTCTTCAGGATCAAAGAAAATGTAGGGAAGACTTCTTCTTTTAAATGATGTGGATGTGGTGCCATTTTTGGTAGCCTCACCAGCTGCCTGAAGATATAGAGAGGACATGCAGCTTGGGCAAATAACGCATGCTGCACCAAAGGAAAACATCAGACTTGGTGTAGAACCGTTGGGAAAAGTTCAGGTAATCACTGCGTTGGTGGCAGCGTCTACAGTGCTCCTTGACAACCGCTCAGATCCTAGCTAGGCAATGGGTGTACTGTTAATGTGTAAACATAGTGCCCCCTTCATGGTGTTCTGTATGCTTGCTTTAAGGAACTCTCTTGCCAGGAATGTGCTGAGGAGCTCCTAAAAACTTTGGATTCCGAAAATCACCACTGACATTGCTAGTTCAGACCAGCACACACTGGCCATGCTGATTAACACTTCTTCCTTTACACCTTGTGGAACCTTCCTCAGCTCTACTGGTTGTCTCTTGTTGCCTCATGTTTTTGGAGGGCAGGGAAATTATCTGCAATTGCTGTGTCTTGAACTAGTCCCATTTTGTTTTTTATTTTTATTTTTCCACAGAAATTGCTTTCTGATGAAAGGCTCTGTCAGAGTGAAGCACTTTATGCCTTTTTAAGCCCGTCCCCTGAACACTTGAAAGCTGTTGATGTACAGGGAAAGAAATCTTCTTTTTCACTCTCTTCTTTTTTGGAGAGGCTTCCTGGAGATTTCTTCTCTCATCCAGAGGTACGTGTGGGAAACAGACATTTGGGGCATAGTGAAAGGCCTGTCCAAAATATGTAGAAAGCTTGTATTTGTTGTCTGAGAGAGAGGAACTATGTGCCTCATTTAATTAGATGAACTTTGATTAATTGATTTATTTAATAATTTTTTTTTCATCCTCTTTGTTTGTGTTTGTCCAGGAAGATGCTGAAGATGAGGACGATCTGTCTGATTATGGGGATGATGTGGAGGGGAAACGGGATGCCCTTGCTGAGCCTTGCTTCATGCTGATAGGAGAGATTTTTGAGCTACGAGGAAGTAAGCAGTGAACTAGTTCATTGGTGCACAGTTTTCAGACGATACAACTGTTTCCCCTAATGAAGTCCTTTTTACTAGTTTTAATATGTAATGTGATTTTCTGTCAAAGACCCATTGTCTTAGTGTTTCCCATCCTTGGGTTCCCATATGTTCTTGGACTAAAACTTCTAGAAACCCTCACCACTAGCCGACCAGGATTTCTGGGAGCTGTAGTCTTTGTAGTTCCTTGTAGCAGAAGAACCTCTGAGGACTCAGGATTGGGAACCACTAGTCTACATGATGAACCAAATGGTGGTTTATCTGCATGCAGTATTAGCATATCAGTAAAAAGTATTATTGGTAGGTGTTCATGGAAGCTTTGCACCGTTGAGTGCTTGGCCCATCAAATGCAAATCATGCCTTAGAATACGGGTCAATCCCACATGTGGCTTTTAACATGAGTACTGAGGACAGTGTCAACCTCTCCAGGGGATGCCATTACTCTTAACCCCAGACTAACGGGTGAGGCTGAAAGAGCTACTGAGTAGGTACAAGCCATTCTCTATCCACATCTCATCATAGTTATTAGGGGATGTTAAGAATTGTATCAGTAGATGTGGACATTTTTATAAATATGAAGACAATGGAATGTTCATGGTTAAGATACAATCAGTGACTTACACACAGATGTCTTAAAATAGTTAGATGGGTTGAGGTGCTGAGCATGTCTGTAAAAATAATTGAATGGAAACAGGGTCCGTCCCACTCCCACCAAGTGGAAATACCAGTTACGTGTCTGTCATTGTAAGAAAAGACCTTTACAAAATTCACTTCATCTGGCACTTGATACCATGTACTTTGAGTAGCACCAGTTCAAGAACTAGGGGTGTTGCCTGCCTGCAGTTGATTTCTGCACACCTCTGATGGACCTGTCCATTAACACATATTCTGTGGTTTACCAATTATAAAGTGAATCGAATTACTAGCAGAGTTTGTGAATACGTAAAATAGTTGTCCATGTAACCCCCAGAGTTGATAGAATTTGAGGCTGTCTAATTTCAGAAGACCCAGAAGACTTTGTATTGCAGGAATAACTCTGTCTACAACAGAGTGAGCCCCTGGCCTTGTGGATAGTGCTGAACCCGCTATCACCTCTGTTAGTGATCAAGCTGTTTTGTGCTAACAGAGTTATGATTTAGCAATGTCTGCAAAGCAGACCTGGTTCAAAAATGTTCTGAAGTTAAGATAGTTGAGTATATATCTCTAGTTAATTTTCATGTTGAAAATACATTAATACTGCATCCCTCATGTTAATAACATATTTATCAATTATCCTTTAAATGGGTAACACTAAATAGAAAATACTGTACCAAGAGATTTAAGCCATATGTGTGCAAGTAAAACACTGAGAATGATTGCTCTTTCTCCAGAACCCACTTTTTAGAATTGTGTGACCTCCTACATATGAAGGAGAGGTAGCATGAGCCTATGCCATAAAACCCCCACAAATAAACAGATGGCTTCTCCAGGAATCACCATAAACTGAACCTATACATACACAATTATCTGTCTTATCTATTTTCTGCCTGTGTATAAAAATGTAAATATATTAGCATGCTAATCCTGGTTTTTCCTTCTTTCTGGAGGTTCTCAAAGTAGCGGATTCCATAAATAATCAGAACTGAAACACAGCCTACATAACTAAAATCTTAAAAACCAATGTAAGGAGGATTAGTGTCTTTAAAACTGTTTAAATATTGTGCTCATTGCTTAATCTTGGTGGGCAAGGTTGGTTTGTAAGTGACTTATTTTTATTTGTGAAAGCACTGATAGACCTGATAGCCACAGTATATTGAAATTCCACTTCACACTCATGAATTCTCTTTCCTAGCAATTTTTGTATATCCAGATATAGGTGTTAATGCAAATTTGAATAGGTCTTAACTACATGCTTGGAGTTCACTTCTGTGTGCTGCTTGCTTTTCTTTGTTTTAGTGTTTAAATGGGTGAGGAAGACACTAATTGCACTAGTTCAAATCACTTTTGGAAGAACCATCAACAAGTGAGTGCACTACACTTTCTATGCATCTTGAGACTTTTTTTTTTGCTGTCATGATTGTTTAGTAACAAGTGTTTGTACACAAGTTCTTGGTTGAAATTCGAGAGAGAGGAAAACGCTTCTTAGGTTCAAAAAAAAAAAACCAAACCCAAACCCAATGCCCCATAAAACTCACAATAAAAGCTGAACTAGGTTTGATTTTTCCTAGTTTAGGAGTTGCACACTCCAAATGGGCCGCTGTCAACACACTGTCCCCACCCACTGCACTGCTCACAGTTCTAGACTATGACGTTTGCACTGATCTGCATTTCCACTGTTCAGATGAAAACCTACTGTTTTCAGTCTGCATCTGAAAGAACAGCATTGCAATTGCACAGGAAGCTCAGAAATGTAGTGCACCAGGTTATCAAAAACTAAACATGCAAAACAGCAAACAAAAGGCAAATACAATAATGGGGACAATGTCCTCTAGATTCTTGATAATACAGTAAGCATGAGAAGTACCCTGTGGACGAATGCACTGATAAGATTGCCATTGCTTCATTCTTCAAGCATGAAGAATGGCACTTCCATAAGGTCAGCAGATTTTCAGTTATTTCTGCAAATCTGCTGCACAAGCAGAACTTTTGTGGAAGAAGTGTTTTTACCTTATTTAAGCTGTAGTCCTTTGTTGCACAAATAAGGGGAACAGCTCTGAAATGTCACCCTAATAAAACAGGGTGCTCTATCAAGTTATTTTCTGCACCTGAAATCACTTTTTCACTTAGAGACCATAGCTCAGGAATTCTTCAACCCAGATTTTACAATGAAGCCCATAAACCAATGTCATATTTAGGTTGTATGTCATCTTCCTTCTCCCATTCTCATGATTATAATGCAGATAAATAGCTTGCAGTATGGTGAGGAACAGAGCTCTAAAGCCTTTCATAATAATTGTTTTGAAATGAAGATTTTCCCCAGTACTGCTTTTCTTGCATGCCTGTGGTATGACCAAGTGACCTCAGACTCAAACATATCTGTCCATACATCTGCTGAAATTGGACCTGTATAGCACCAGCTTTGAGCAATAGTTTGTTTGGCCTGATTATAAAGTTAGCCAAGGTCAGCAGTTTTGCTGTGATTATTTCACAGAATAACCATTTAAAGGTAGGTGCTTCCGTTTTAGGGGATGTGTAGTGGGGCAGGAAATGAGCATAAATTATAGTGGCTCATATTTCTAACAGAGGCTTGGTCTACAAAAGCATAATTTTCAAATGGCATTGGACTGTATCTTGTCAAGCTGCAAAGGGGAGTGCTTTCATATAGAATACCAGCTCGGAAGAATTGGTTAATCTTCCCTCTGTTTCTGCCTTGGTCATAGCAGGTCATTCTTTCCACAACAGCAGTTTAAAGTGGCACAAGTAATTTTAGTACTTCATTCTAGTAAACCAACATCACTGTTTGAAAATTTAATTACTGTAATATATCATTTTATTAAATGAAACCCAGTTCTAAGTACCGTATTTTTCGCTCCATAAGATGCACTGGACCATACGACTCACCTAGTTTTAGAGGTATATATTTGTGAAAAAAATATTCACACATACATACTGTGGTCCTGGTACATCTCCAGCCCCAGTTTACTCTCCAACCATGCTTCTCCTGGGAGGACCGAGGCAGCTGGAGAATAAAATGCAAAGACACCCCCCCCCCCGCAGCTGCAAAGCCTCCAGCCTTTGCCAAGGCCTCTGAACGTGGTGCAGGACCCAGCCCTAGCTACAGTCCCAGCGGAAGCTTCCCTACCCAGCTGTTTTTTTTTAAACCTTGCATGGTTGATTTGTTCCATATAATAGAAGAGGGAGAGTAAACAGCCCTACCAGAGTCCATTGAGATGAGAAATGGGCTGGAGAGTAATCACCCACCATGATGACCATAGAGCTGCTCTTCAAGACAGGCTGATTGGGAGAGCTCCCTCCCCTGGATTCACATTTTGCCCATCTTGAACAGTGGCCCTATGGTGATCATGGTGGATGGTTACTCTCTAGCCCATTTCTCTATGGTCTCTGGTGGGGCTGTTTACTCTCCCTCTTCAATAATGCAAGGGAATTTTGTTTTAACAACCGGTTCGGGAAGCCTCCGCTGGGGCTGCAGCTGGGGCTGGGACCTGCACTGAGTCCAGAGGTTTCCGCAGGAGCCACTCTGGAAGCTCCTGGCAGGGGGTATATTTATCCTCTAGGACACACAGGCATTTCACCTTACTGTTGGGGGGTGGTGAGTGCATCTTATAGAGCGAAAAATACAGTATTTTCTTATTCTAGTCTGTGGCCTGGTATTCTTTATCCACACTAATGGCTTCATAAGAACATAAGGACATAAGAAGAGCCATGCTGGATCAGGCCAAAGGCCCATCTGGTCCAGCTTCCTGTATTTCACAGTGGCCCCACCAGATGTGTTTGGGAGCACATGAGACCAGATATCTGTCTCTTGGTACCACTCCCCTGCATCTGGCCCTTGACGTACCCTGGTTTTAAGCCTGGAGATTACACATCTCCATCATGGTCTGTAACCTGTGATGGACTTTTCCTCCAGGAATCTGTCCAATCCCCTTTTGAAGGCATCCAGGCCAG
>JAHTLZ010000330.1:53192744-53214569 GCA_023846285.1 Phrynocephalus versicolor
AATTCTTATCTCCTCATTTCTTTCAAGACAAATTCGTGACACTGTAAATTGGATCTTCAGTGAACCAATGCTAGTTTACTATATCAACGTATTCCGGGATGCTTTTTGGCCCAATGGAAAATTGGCATCTAGCAAAAAGGCCAGAAGTGAAGAACAAAGTCAAGAGACAAAACAGAAAGCACAGCAAAAATTACTTGAAAACATTCCAGGTGAGTACATCAGCCATTGAGTATTCTGACATTCAGAATGTAATTAGCTAAAGAATATCACAAATAATATTCACAGCACCACATATATATCATTTTATGCCATTCAAAGAACTTCATAGATAGATTCAATGTTTGCATTCTCAGTGTACATACTTGTTTAACAAATAACGTCACATACACTTCAGTTGCATAATCAGCCTTTGTAGAGATTCTTTTTATCTGTCAAATGTTAATCCGTGGTGTGGAAAAGTGGGATGTTCTCTTTCAAATAAGTCAGGATCCCATTTTGCTCATGTGAAAAGAGCAGAAAAGACCATTTAAGGACTCTACATTCTGCATATTTATTCACTGTTCCCAACTATGGAAAGTAAAAGGGCATAACATCCATACCAAACTAATCCTGAGGTTTACTATATCTGACTGGCCTTTTTCAAAAAGGATAGAAAACTGGATCTGCTTCTCTTACACAAGGTATCAGGAAATCTGTGCCCTTCCAGTTGTCGTTAGACCTCAAAAAAACCATTTTTGGTTGTTGTTAATCAGTTTTGAACATGGCTTAAACCTTTGGGAAGTTTATTTGTAATAGTAAAACTTTATCTTAAAGGCAAATCCTTAAGTGTTCAGTGTTGGTTTGAAGAGGATGACTGGAGGGGTGAGTGACTGAAATAGAATTAATCTCATTCACCCTGAAACTTTATCAGTAAAAATTCCGTATGTCTCGGAATAGAATTAACAATTTAAATTGCATGGTGGGAAAAACTTTCTCATTTTAAGGAAAGGGGAGCCTTGAAAAACATCCATAACATTTTGTGACTGAAAGTGCATTTGAAGCAGACAGTTATGATTGTAGACTGATTGTGAACCAAAAGCTGAGCAAAGACTTAAAAGAGATTCCACACTGCTATGGCAGAGCCACATTGCTGCTATACCTGCAGGAGTGCTTGGTGCAAGGGTTTGTGCTTTAGATCACAGCCATTTTTTTTTCTTTTGTGCGTTCTGCCCCTTTACTTGTGTTCCCCTTGTTCCCTAGTTGAACTTCCTTCATCCATGCTGACCTCCTTGTCCTCTATCAGAGAAGAGTTCAAGCACGTAGGCTGAAATCCTGTTGCCAGATGATGCCAACACCCACAGCAGTTTATCAGAAATAAAAAAATTAAGCCCCCATCACATCACATCCTGCAGCCTCTAAAAGCTTCCCCACAATGAAAGGAATTCCTTAGGCCTTTCAGGAAGAAGAAAAAATTATTTCTGAAAAATCGCTGTGGCTAATGACATCATCAGCCTTAGATTGCATAGCTGCATGAACATGGTTTCAGCTGCTGACGCATACAGCCCTTGAAATCAGTGTCTCAAGATGGGTCTTTAATTGCACATTATGAGTTAAATTCAGTTGGTAATCTTAACTATACTGAATCAGCAGGAATTTAGTACTGCTTTAACAGGCTTCATTTATTCATTAAGTATACTCTAGTTGGGACTAAATGGATATAGCTGTGAATTCCTATTTGCTTTTCATGTTCATGTAACCAAATATCAATAGAGAACCTCATTAAATATATTTTCCCCCAGATACTCTCCAGAACCTTGTTGGGCAGCAAAACGCTCGCCATGGTGTAATCAAAGTATTCAATGCACTTCAAGAAACCAAGGCCAATAAGCATCTTCTTTATGTGAGTTACGAGTGCAGTACTTAAAATTTAGTGGGTAGATTTACAACTTAATTTTTATTCTTAAGAGCTTTGTATTTTTGATGTTGGCTCATGGAACTTACTCTTTGATTCTAGCAATAGCTACCTTTTTTTGCTGTTCTAGAATTATTTACAAAGTTTGTGTTACTACTTCCTGAAATCTTCCTGATCATGATAAATCTGCACAGATTTACTCCCAGGCATTGATGTCTGTCACAGAAGTGGCACTTCCCCCATGCTACACAACCTCTCTGCCCCTGAAGAGAAGCATAAGGAAGGATGCTGAGTCAGTGTTGGCACCTGAAGAGGTTGTGACTTAACTCCTGATGTGCTCCCCTATTGAAAACTGCTTCCTTCCCTGCCCTAGCAAATGGAGTGGGAATTCAAACAAGGTCTTGGCTGCCAAGGCTCCATCTTCACTCCTTCTCCTCCTGCCCCATTGCTGTCCTTGTAGAGTAGAGGGAGCCTTGGCAGTCTAGAGTACAAATCCTGTCAGGCTGGTCCCTCCGCTCTCTTAGATTGTAACTAGGGGTGAAAAAAACAACCCTAAACTGTTACATCTGTTCTTCTTTTCCAGGTGTTATTGGAATTGCTGCTAATTGAACTCTGTCCCGAGTTGCGCACTGACTTAGAACAGTTTAAAGCAGCTCAGGTCTGAATCTGCACAAGTGGATTACTTACAGAAATGTCTGTTCTCAATAATAGACATGAAACTTATTTCCCTCTTTTCCGCAGAGGGCTGACTGAAGACTCCTGACCATTTGTATTTTTCCTTTGAGTTTTACGGGACACAAACAAGACTTGAAAAAAAAAGGATGACGATAGGGTAGAATGCCAGCAACATAGTTCCTGGCTTTTATTTAACTTGTTATATGAATAACTCTGTTTAAAATGCAGATTGAAATGTAAATGTTAATATAACATGTAGGAACTATATAATATTTTAAACATTTATGAAAGGCATTTTGCTTTAGTGGTATACCAATAAGCGTTGTACAGTTAATTTACTTGTGGAGGAAAATGAAAATTCCTCTACTTTCTTTGTGTATTGAAAAGCCCTGTTGTGCAATATGTGTAAAGATATTGTGTAAATTTTATTGTTTTTATTTTTACCAAAGATTTCCCATAGGTTGGAGCCTTTGTAAGCAATAAATAATAAAATTAAATGGCAGTACTTAATAATTAAGCTACCCTTACCTTATAGCTTGCAGACAGGGTGCACCTTTCAGAGAGAATTCTGATCCAGGGCAGAACAATATTATTTTGAAACACCGTGCAAATGATCCAAAGTGCAAAACACAGAACTTTAATATTATTCCGAAACATTGTGCAAATAATATATAAGCACTATATGAAGGATTTGTCTTGCTGATAAGACTGAAATTCAGGTAAATCGCTTGCTTCCCCATTTGATATTATCAAGGGTGGTTTTCTTTAATGTGTTGCTTTTGAAAGAGCTCTAAAATCAATATTTAATTCTAGTCTAAGATTGCTGGTTCATCCCTTTTAAAAGTCAACCTAAAGATAATTTAATTTTTGACATGGTGACGCTAGAAAACACGACACTGCTTCTAAGACCTATTCATATGGAAAAATCATGTGAGATCTCTTGCTATAAGTATATCCTGCAAACATCCTTTTCCATTTCCTGCGCTACCCTAAGCCACTTAGTACCTCATTTTCTTCATGTTGACAGCTTATCTGTGTGTATGTGTCTTTAAAATCTTTCAGCAGAATAGCCCAAACCATAGTCACTATTGCATAATTTTCTGAGAATCCTTCCATGTTATATAATCAGAAGGCCTGTGATGGCAAACTACCACGACTACGTTGCAAGACAGAGCTCAGTCACATTAAAATAATCATCTTAATTTGACATAGTCTCTCCGTCAAGGACCAACAGATTGGATGAGATCTTCACCTTTTCCCGATGCAACATCAAAAGCTACACTTCGAGTACAGAGAAGGGAATGATAAAGAGGCGGCTATGAGGGGTGGAATTTTTGTGTCTAAATGAAATACTCAACACATGAATGTAGTTTTAGAAGAGGTAGCCATGTTAGTCTGGGCTAGCATATCAGGCTAAAATCAAAAAGGAAAAGATTTTTTTAAAAAAATTATTTTTGCATGAAACATGAAAAAGGCTCTCTTTCTTGTAATTTGTCTTCTTCTGATGGTGGCAGCTGCTGAAAGAGAACCTATTAAACAAAAATGATTCTTGTTTTAAAACCGAGGAGAATGTGAAAGGTATGTTTCTTTTTGTGTTTTCTCTTTGTCAAATAGCCAGGCATTTTTTTTTCATTCAATAGTGTTGTGAGGGCTGCTGTCAGCAGCTAATCAGAATGACCAGGAGGAGTAGGAATTTTGAATCTTAGGCCCCAAAACCAATAAGCAATGCTCCTTTCTTCAGTTGTTCCTTATTGGATTACTGTGTATGGAGCTCCTTGTGCCCTCCATCTTGGATGGCTATTGGCCTGCTTGCCTGTGCTTCCATATTGGATCCTTCTTTTTTTTCCTGGGATATTTCTTGATCATTTTTCATACTGCTAGGGATCTCATCAGCTTCACAATTTCTTTGGAAGCAACCCCCTATCTTATTTTTGCTGCTGACTGACCTGTCTACTGGACAAGAAGACATCAAGTGGAGGTGGGCAGAAAAATCTCTCTATAGTCTAGTTGTTTTTTCAATAGTTTTTTTTAAATAGTGTGCTTCCTTTTCTCGTTTTTTCAAGAAAAGGGTCTGGGGTCCCGCCCCCCCCCTTATTTTGGTATTATCTTCCCTGCCTATATGCTTCCTATGGTTGACTGATTTTTAAAACTATTATTTGGTTAATTTACTCTATTCTGTTGAGGGTGTATAGTTTAATGTGGGGTTGGGGACTGTTTTGTTTGCTTTGGGGAGAGGATGACAGGTGGACAGTGTGGAGTGCCTGTGGATGATGACTAGAGATGGACACAACTCAAGCTGCCCACTTAGTCAAAATTCCTATGGGTGGCACCACAGGTGCTGGGTGGTCTCACCTCCATCTGGCTGCCCCACTCATTTGGTGGCACTTCACTTCACTCCTCTGCCGCTCCTGGCAGACAATGAGTGGGTAGCTGCTAGAGAAATATGGAACATTTTGCCGTGGACATGCCCTAATGTAGGCAATGGGATGTCATGTTGTTCTGCCTTAGAAGGCTGGTGGCTACAAATGACTTCACGTATGTACTTAATGATGATTAAGAACTTTTATTATGTCACCAAATAAATGAGAGAAATGTACATGTTTTGATCAAAACATGATGGTTATTGAATACTGAAAGAAAACCCATATGCTTCACTTCTAAAGGAAGGTGAAAAAGAAACATTAGAACATTATGCAAAGAAACTGTGTATCTAAAGAATGAACATTGTTTATAGCCATGATTTATCAAAAGTGGAGTGGAAATTGTTAGCCATTATAAAGTCAAACTGCTAGAACCTGCTCATCTTCTTCAAAATGCTGTTCTAAATCCTCCCATGATTAGCTGTCAATTCAAGATCAGCTGCCATAGCAGGGTCCAGTCTGCATGCCTTTAAAACACAATGAAAAAAAAAAACATATTGCCCATAATAAGTTTTATGAATTTGGTGCATTGTATAAACTTAAATATATAACATATTTTAAAATATCTTGAGCTAAATAACTTTAAATAAATTTAACTATTTTATATATGCTAACTGCAGAGGCTATTGTAAAATTAGTTTTTAAAAATCTATAAAATGAGTTTTAAAGCCAGGCACAACAAAATTGGTGAGAAGGGCTCCCCACCACCACCCAAAGAGATATAGCATATACTCGGTTTTCTAGTACAGTGATCCCCCACCTATCGCAGGGGTTAGGGACCTGACCTGACCTGCAGTAATTGAAAATCCGTGATATGCGGATGCAGGTTGAATTGGGCCTAGGGGGACCTAGCTGGGGGCTCTTGTACTTACCCCCAGCCTGTCCCTGCTCCAAATGGGCCTGTGAGAGCCTTCCTGGGAACCTCTGGAGGCCCCAAAAGGGCCTCCCTGCGAACCGGAAGTGACTTCCGATAAACCAGAAATCATTTCTGAGGCCTCCGACAGGCCTAGAAAGGCTCTCGGAGACCTCAGAAATGATTTTCAGCGATCCAGAAGTCACTTCCAGTTCACAGAGAGGCCCTTTTAGGGCCTCCAGAAGGCCCTTGCAGGCCAATTCTGGGCAGCGCCAGTCCTGGCGTAAGTACAGGAGGCCTGAAACAGGCCTTTCCCCTCTTACCCCTGGGGGGCTTTTTTCATATACTACGGTCCCGCGATATAGCGGGACCCCAGTATATGAACCACAAAAGGGCAGGGGAGCACTGTATAAGCCAAACCAACAGTAGTCCAGTGTACTTTAATTCTGGACCTTTCTCTCTTGGACAAGTTTCCCACAAGGGGACAATAAAAATTACTATCTGATGAGAAGGAAATAATGTGAATTGATGATAACCTGGAATTTAGCATAACTTGGTCAAATACAGTGGTGCCTCTAATTACAAAATTAATCCATTCCAATTGCATTTTTGCAACTTGAAATTTTTGTAAATCGAAACAGAGTTTCCCATGGAAATGCATTCAAAATGGATTAATCCGTTCCAAGTGGGAAATCATTCCCCCCTAGAAAGCAAAAAGCACAGTAACAGGAAATCAAACAACAGAAGATGAGCAACCTACCTTATAACCACTTGAGAAATCCCCAAAGCCCCCAAAATGGTGCCAAACATTTCCAAAATGATCAGTTTGAAAAGGTAATTGAAAAAAAGAAGACCCAGTTGTCAGCTTTCCTTTTCAAAATGGCTTCTTCTTCCTAATTGCAGGACTGGAGTTGGATGGCCACAGGATGGAACTGTTGCTATTGCAAACAAGCAGGGACAATTTTGAAAAGGAATATTCAGTTTCCTTTTCCCCTTTGTAACTCAAAAAAGGGCTTTTTTCGTAACTCATTTTTCCCTATACCGACAGATTTCTATTTGTAACTCAGTTTTTTTGTAACTTGGAGCATTCGTAACTCGAGATACCACTGTATGTAACTTTATCCACATGAACTAAATGTTTACAAAATAATTTCATGTAATTCTGGAACAGAAGTTGTCTTTAGCATGTAACATTGCAAATACAATTAACAGAGCGCTCCCGTTTTACCTTAGAGTAATATCTTTTAGCAGCTGCTAAATCTTGTTGTGTTCCTAGGCCAAGTTGAAGACATCTAGCCAAGTAGAAGGAAGCCATCGCAAGCCCTCTGGCTATATAAAAAGGAAGGCAATCAGTTGCCTTTGCTATCTTTTCAACATCATCAGTCTCCACAGTTCTGTTCAGATGCAGAACAAGGTAGAAGATAAGTTAATTTAAAACAGTCACAAGTAACTGCATAATGAGTGCAAGCCCTTTTTAGCCAAACCCAATTAAAAGTATTCAGTTCTGTGCAACTGAATTCACATCTTCACATAACTCTCTCAAAACTCATGTAACATACAGCTCTATATCTTACATTACAAACAGCATTCCTTGAAACAATTAGTAGAAGTTACTATAACATACAACTGCTACTTGCTCGCTGTTTAAGAGGTACTGAAAATACTGCTGCATGCGAACACTCAAGAACTTTCAAATTTCTTTCAGATACCAAAGAGCATAAAGCAGTATCTGAAGTCTTATGGCACCTTAATATTTTCATGCTTTATTTAGCATAATAAGCTTTTGTGGTTTGTCAGATGCATGATTATTTGACATGCACTTTTGTAGACTTTCATGCATCTGAACAAATGACATCGTCTTTCCAGGCTAAATTTGCTTCCACAATAAGAACTACCAAGGCAAAATGACAACCAATAAAATTGCCTCTTTTTGCCAGAAGAAGCAGGGCCCTCAAAGGGAGAAGAGATTTTGCTTTATTGAGCAGTATTCATTCTGAAAGTCAACAAAAAAGCCGTAAAAGTAGCATATTTGTGTACATGTGCATTTATGAATTTCATGTAATACTTCTCACTCTGCACTCATTTCCACTTGAATTTATTAACTAAACTTAATTCACCTTTTGGCAAATTCAGCAGCTTTTGTATAAAATTTTCTTTTGTAGTAATACTCCACTAAATGACCTTTAGCATAAACATTTCCACGATCCGATGCTTGATTCAAACACTCCAGGGCAGCCTTTAAATTCTGACGTATACCGTGCCCATAAAGATACATAAGACCAAGGATGCCCTGAGATTCCAGGCTTCCATTCCCGCATGCTTCTGAATGCCAAAAGAATGCCTACAGGGGAAGAAAAGGGTGCACATGGCTTAGTTGGAGGGGAAATGACTTCTCATAAATCCTTAATATATGTGCGGTCTCATGGCTACAGTGATGAATCCCCAGATATTCAGAAGCAACATCACTGGCTAATCGGGACCATACAAAGTTTTTATCAGTGACATTCGGTGCCCATTATGTTTCATGGGATATAATTGGCTCCTTGAGCCATCTGATTTGTGACCAATGTATTTTCTTGGAATTGACCTATTGGCAGTGAAAATTGCAGAAAATTCAATTTAGGAGTAGGCAATGAAGAACAATCATTTGTAGCTTAGACTATTCATCTAAGGCAGTGTTGCTGAACCTATGGCACGGGTGCCAGTGGTGGCACTCGGAGCCCTTTCTGTGGGCACCTGACATCGCCTCTTCACAGCCACCTGTATTCATGTTAAATTGCTGTATTGGCACTTGGAAAAAAAATTAGTGGGTTTTGAATCACAGTTTGGGCACTCGGTCTCTAAAAGGTTCACCATCGCTGATCTAAAGCCTCACCAAATAAGGATACTGATTCCATACCAAGAAGTAGGAACATGATGCTTAACTGAATTTGTATGTGTGCATGTGTTTTGATAAATTGAGACTCCTCACTGAGCTTTCCCCTTGGAACAAGTGAGATTTCCTGGCTTTCATAAAACAAGACGTCTCATATTTCCTGTTTGTCTCTCCATCTCTTTGCCATTTGGTAGAGGAAGTTGCAAAATTTGGCGCACTTAAATCCCTTTCCTTTGAATCCTGTACATCATTGTACATGGTGTGCAAAATCTGTAATCATCCTTAGCTCAGTATTTCTTCTAGGCACGGCCAAAATAATCAGATAAATCCTCGGGGTGGGGGTGGGACCCTCACACAACGAAACTGCACTTTGAGGAGACAAGAGGGATTTCCCCCTTTGTTTCTCACAAAGAGCAAGAGCGGAAGTTTCACATCCCTGGCCAGAAGCAGTGCACTCTTGGGAGGAAAAGTAAGTTTGCTACTAGCTGCTTTTGGCAAGCTAGCTCGCTTTTGTTTGTAACTGGTCCACTGTGAGATGTTTGAAGTTCTCAGTATACATTTGGGTTCTTGTTCAGACCACGGGAAAGCTGAGGCAAGACTGTCTGTCCTAAAGAAACAGGGAAAAGGGGATCTACTTTCAATAGTTGTGGTTTTGTTAGAGAAGTAAAAGACTTGTGAAATGTGTATACCTTTTGGACTAGTGTTTATTACTACAGACATGAGCTCTTAAAACGTGAAAGATCAAAATAGCTAACTAAACATATATATCTACAGATAGACAGCATAGATATATATCTCAAATATATTTCAGAGGAGATATCCATATAAGAAAATTGTAGTCTTCCTAAATAAGCACACATTACTACAACGTGTCTGGAGAAAGTGTTTATCCAAGCTGTATGGAACTGGTTGGGGTCAAGGACTCATGCAGAGGGAACGGTATATCCCTGTAGAGCCAATTGTTCTCATCCCTGATTAAGTCCTTCAGCTACAAGCAGCCACAGGTCATACCAGGGTTTCAGGCAAGAGTCCTACTCAGCCTTGTTGGGAGATGTTTGGAATTAAACTTGGGACCTTCTGCATGCAAAGCATGCATGCTGCCTCTAAGTAACAGCAGCACCCCTTCATTCCTGTCCCCCTCAAAATAAAACCTGCTCTCTCTGTTGGATTACTTTGAATACCCAACTGCATTCGAAGTTCATAAAAATCAAGAAAAGGAGGTACAACCTTTTTCAGCTCTTTTGGATGCCGGGCAGAATACAACATCCCAAGGGCACTTTGAGCCTTTATGCTTGCTTTTGGGTTTCCATGGTCTGCAGCAATAAGCCATAGTCTGCAAAGAATATGGAAAAGTATTAGTGACGTGGCTGTCCTCCTCCTCCTCCTCCCCCTCCTCCCTGGACCCATCTACATGCTAACTTCTTAGCATGAAACTGGAAAGGTGGCGATTAGAGATGGGCACAAAATGGATATATGATGTTTTGTTTCATTTCGTTACTCGTGTTTTATTTTGTTACTAAGCGACATTGAATAGAATTTTTGTAGCAAAATGAAATTAGTAACAAAACAATTCAGAAGCTGCCGCCACTCAGGTGGGGTTTTTTGACACTGGGGACAGCCCAACCTGTCAAAAAAACAAAAAAACACCTGGGAGGCAGGGGGAGAGGTGACTCCTGAGAAGGCAACAGTTTTTTACTGCCCAGCTTGTGCTCGCCTTCTCAGACCCCTGCTGTGTGGGGGCTTCCAACACAGCAGCAGCAGTCTGAGAGGGTGAGCGCTGATATCAGTGCTCGCCCTCTGCGACCTGCTGTGAACCGGAGAGGAGAGCAGGGAGGCTTTCGGGGTAGGAAATTCAAAAGCCTCCCTCCTCCACTCTCTGGTTTTCCCCACCGCCACCCAGCTGGTTTTGACAGTTTGAGCTGTCAAAACCAGCTGGGTGCCGCTGGTGAGAACAAAGCAGAGAAACAGCCAGGAGATCTCAGTGCAGCCCCTTGCCTGAAGTGAGATCCGGCAGCAGCTCTGCGTTTCGGTTGCTTCGAACCCAAAATGTCATTTTGTTTCAGTTCTTGATGACACGTTCTAATGTTTTGTTTCGTTTCAAAGTGTTTCAAAACCTTACGAAACAACGAAGCAGTGTGTCATTTTTCATATGGTGCCCATCCCTAGCGGTAATCAAGGACAAGCAGAAAACTGGGAAAGGCAGGGTTTGCTTTCTCTCCAGTCATGGCACCTGCAAGGCCCTTTCCTGTATTCACTTAAATCCTAGCAGCAGTACCAATGTTGGCATGATCAGACAAAAAAAAGACTGAAAAGTGATTGATTGATTGATTGATTGATTGATTGAGTGAGTGAGTGGTGGGTGGGTGGGTGAGTGTCTGAGAGAGAGAGAGAGAACATATAAACCTAGCTTCTTTACAACTGCCAGGCCACTATACTGTAGGTAGCTTTAAACTTGGAACGCAATCCGCTAAAATTATGAACAGAAAAATTACCGTTCTGCCTCTTTTTCAGAAATCTCAGTCCCGCATCCTTCATAGTAAGCTCTGCCAAGGTTGTATGCAGCAGCAAACTTTAGATGTCTCGCTTTAGGGGAGTCAGAGTTGATAATCTTCTCCATATATTCCACTCCTTTTTTCTATCAATGACAAAAGAACAGCAAAAGTGTTCAAAGTGTACTAAAGCAGCAAAGTCAGAGGTAAACATGTTATTCCCACACATTTGTCTTTCTCTTCCTCCTCAACTGAGAACTATGAGAAAATCCAACTTTGCTGTGTCTCTCTATTCATCCCCAGCAAACCTGTTTCTCAAATGACCCCATACTACCAAACCCCTAGATTTCAACCTAGTACTCAACTATAGTTGGCAATGGGGTAAGAACACAAAGATGCATCCCTCAGCAGAGTAAGAGCCCCTACAGAATAAGAGTATCCTTACTTTTCTGGCAGATTGCCTCAGCCTCAACTATATTTGGTTTTGGTGTCATTAGTACCATCAATGTGTGCCATTCAGAACACTTTTTGTATATTTAACTAAACACATACCGTGTGATACTTTACACACTCTTATATTTCTTATTTTACCAATGCATCAAGACAGACTTCAAAGACTTGTGCCTTTTTACTTAATTTCCAAAGGGATAGCTATGTTCATCTTAAAAGTGACACAGCATCCTGTTTTTGCTGCAACAGGCTAACAAATTTATTACAATGTGAATTTCTGTAGGCTACAGCTCACTTCATCAGATACATTATGTATCTTTTAATATATAAATAAAGGCTTATTTTAAGGCTTCCTACACGTTGACGTCAAAGTGCTCTTCTGCAATCGAAGTGAGAATGACTTTTATTTTTACACATTATGCATCTTATACCCAGCCGCATAATTGGAAAGCACTTTTTAAAAGTAGCTTGTTATGCAACTTGCCTCCCTCTCAAACCACAAGTAATGTGTTGCATTTTTTGTAGCAATCTATGGCATTATTTGTTGATTTTTGGTTATTTTAATGAAAATATAAAAAGAGTAATGACATAAAATTCCTCATGTTACTTTTGGAACTTAAGTATGAAAACAGTAACAGGCGTGATGTATTAATTCACATTCACATTCACAATTACTTCTTCAGCAAGTAAAGATAACCTACTTGTATGTAAAGAGTAACAAAATACTGATCTCCACAGTCTTTCATCTGCTGAACGTTTAATAGGCAGTTGTGCAACTTTAAAATCAAAATCTTTAATTAAGCAGTACATAGACTTCTTAAAGATCTTGGGGGTTAAATGTACAGACCAAAATCCTGTTGGTGAAGAACCATGTGTGAAAACATCAATTCTATGCCCCATTCCTCTGTTTCCATCATTTGCACAGTCGTATGTGATCTGCTTTCCCCTTATGCAAGTGGAAAGCCCTATTTGAAGTAGTGGAATACTTGCAGGTTTGCTTAAATGCATCCTGGAGTTCAGCAGCAAGAATCATGGAGCACTCCAGCTGTGCAGACATTGCATTCACTGAAAGCAGATAGGATACCAGCCATAGAAGCTTAACTTTTAAAGATCTTATTCAAGAATCTACATATGGACTTGATCCAATTCCAACATGGCTATAAAATTCTCACACAAAGGATGCCCACAGCACATAGAAGTAAAAAGTATTGAGCTGTGTGACCAGAAAAACAAACGCAAAACTAGCCTAGGTGATACCTTTATAGGTAAAGGTAAAGGTCCTCCTCCCATACATGCGTGCTACTCGTGTCCGACTCTAGGGGTGGTGCTCATCTCTGTATTCAAGCTGAAGAGCCAGTGTTGTGCAAGTCCGCGGCCATGTGGCCGGCATGGCTGCACAGAAACACTGATTTACCTTCCCGCTTTTTTATGGCGCTACCTATTTATCTACTTGCTTTTTGCATGCTTTTGAACCATTATAGGTCACTAATAAAAAAAAAAATGCAAGCTGAGGTTTCGAATGGCAAGCCATCTTTATCAAGGCATTGTGCCAAAAGTACATTCTTGGCAAAATGTGTAGTTTGCCAGGTGTTGAGATCCTTCATGGCCAGATATCAGCCAGGCACTCTTCTGATGGGGCAGGAAGTAAGGCTGGTCCAGGATTGGGTTTCAAACGCCAGCTCTCCAAACAAAGGGGCACAGGCCATGCCCACTCAGCCCCTCTTCCTTCTCTTCATTTGGCTCTATCAAGACAATAGTCCCTGTGGCCAGAGGGGTGGGGGTGGGGGAATTAGACGCCAAAAACCATGTACTCCGTTTGGAAGTTGGGCATAACAACACAATTTAGTAAAACTCACTCAGTATAGTCAACTGGGGCCAGCTTAAAAAGATGCTCACACCAGTCACATAGGAGATCAATGCCCATATCCCATTCAGCTTTGTGTCTCTAGCACACATGGGGAACGTGTCACCTTTCTGGATATTTTTGGACTCTTAACTCCCATAATCTTTTATGATTGGTTATACTGGCTAGGGCTGAGGACAGCAGTAGGCCAAAGACATCGGGGGTCAGTGGAGGAATCACATTTTTCCAAACCTGGTCTAGCAAGTGCAAAGCAGAACACGATCCGTTTGTACTGTGTGGAATAGTTTGGGTCTATCAGAGGCATGAACAGATGGACGTCCCCTCCGGTAGTCCATAGCATTGTCTGGGTAGGCAAGAGAGGCCAGTCCTTTACAGGAGTGCAAAGGGATGGAGACCATCTTGCCCGCCAGCTCTTGTTGGACTGCATCGCACATGACCGGCTACAGGACCGAAGACAGTTGCAGTTCAGCAACATATGGAAGGCCATCTAAGTTGAGTAACGGCAGCAGGACTTATTTTCTTGCGAGATGGAAACGTTTTGCTACTAATCCAAGCAGCTTTGTCAGCAGCTTCAACATATGGAAGGCCATACAATCTCCTCATTCCTACAGTGCCTGTGAGAAGCATCTGTGTCTGTGGTGGTACTGGATTTTGCCCACTACAATCAGTGTTAGCATTGGGACATCTGCTTAGTGATTTGTACAGTTAGTTAAAAAAATAAAAAGCGATAAGTGGTGTTTATGCATAAACTAATGAAACGGAAACAGACTTCTAGTTGCAACTCACTGGGTCAGCTGGGGTCCCCAATCCATCATAATACATTGTGCCTAACTGATACATGGACTGAAGATCTGTGTTTTGTTGAAACTGCAGTAAGGCTTCTTCATACCATCCCTGTAGAAGACAGAAAGTGAAAGGAAATACTTAAATGACTAGCAAGTCTATCTAGTTATGGAATATTTCCAGATCCATTTGCATGTACGGTATATATAATACCGTATATGCTGTCCTCCAAGTTTAAAAAAAGCCATGTGGACTAAATCTGTTAACATGGCAACTTGAAAAATGGAAATTAATAAAACAAATGACAATAGATGTTTACACTCAAGGCTTGGGGTGTGGATATGTACACAAGACAGACAATAAACAGAGCAGGAAACAGCTGTTTGCTCTCTTGTAACATTACAAACTTCCTTAGTTTCCCCAGAATATAAATACACCATAATATAAAATATAAATATACAAAGGAGGCTCTCTTAGGATGAAATTATAGGAAAGAGTGAATTTCTTAGATCCAGATCTCTCTGTGTGTATGTGTGTATGTGCAGAGCTCTGTACGTGCAGGTGCACATGTGCAGCTGTGACTTGAAGTATTTGCTCATTTGTACTGAAACAAATGAGCAAATACTTCAAGTCAGGGGAGCCAAGTTTGCACTCGTCACAAAGAATGACTGGGCAAATGACTTAGTCCTCAATACGGTACTGAGATCCATCTTTAGCTCTGCATCGTCATGAGTACCAACTAATAGCCATGCATAGGGAATGAGCATTGACAGATACGATCAGTCAGTTCTATTGGCCCAGATGATAACCACATAAGAACAAGCATCTTTAGAGTGTGTGTCTTATAGCGATTAGAGTGCTAGACTGGCAGTGTCAGACTGGGAGAGTGGTAGGTACCATGAGTTCAAATCACTCAGTCATGAAAGGGAGGCAGTAGGAAGTTGAGCCAGTTATTATCTCTGTTCATTTTACCTAACAGGGATGTTGTGAGGATAAAATGTGGACAAAGATCCCATATGTCACCATGAGTTCTCTGAAGGATTCGTGGGATATAAGTGTACATGTCTCTGGGGCATGCTTGATGGAATCCCTGTGTAATTCAGCCACATGTAAGGCCATAATAAAAATGAAAATGGATGTCAGAACAGACACAAGGCTATCTATCGTATGAGGAGTAAGGATATAAGAACATTCTTAGGACAGAAAAAAGGCTGGAGATTGAGCAACAAAGGGTAACTCACATATGTCATTCTCTAGCTGAACAGGAAGCATTTTAAGTACCCAGGCTCAGAGAAAAATACCATAGTTAAGTTGTAGAGCACTTCTACCTGACTTCATGAACTCCTGTTACCAGTCCAAGTCCATAGTACTGGTCTTGTTCAACTTTCGAGAAAGCAACTTCTAGAAGTGTTCTTAAGAGCTACAAATCCTAAAATTACAAGTATCTGAATCAACTTCTCTTTCTAACGTCAACATTTCCAGTGCAGTCTCACCTCTTCAAAATACAGCTGCCCTTTGAGAAAACATGCTAGAGGGTCTCCCGCTTGAATCCGCTTTTCCAACTGTTCCTCGGCCTTTGCAAGCAGAAAATCATGTGTGTAATTCTCTGTTTAAAAAGTAAAGAAGCAGCCTTTGGTCCTACGACTTCGAAAAACACGTAATGCCATCACAATCAGGTATAGCAAAGCTATATTCAGTCGGAGAGCTTCAGCCTCTCAGCAGAAACCCGTCAGGGACTACATGACAGTTGGGTGGGTGGATGTCAAAGCCCAACTGCGTACCATAAAATATGGGTGATCTACATTTCAGGACACCCTCCACACACACCATATATACACAACGAAGTGCACGTTTAAGTGAAGGGTGGTAAAGTTTGGACTACAGAACCCAAGACCCATCAGCAGAAGGGCTACTGGCCAATGCCTGCCAAGGGATCCTGAGAACTGTAATAAAAAAGGTAACTTTTCTATTCTCTGCACCTAACCAATACATGAGCACAGACACAGAGGCTTACTTAATACTAACTTAGAGACAACATCCTCTCTCAGTCTCTTCCTCTGCTGATCCCGCCAACAATGGATTCCTAGCAGCAAGCTGTAAGAGAGATGTGAATTGCCATCCCTGAGCAGCATGCACCAGTTGAGTATAGAGGGCCTGATGCTGTCTCGTTGTTGCAGTCAGCTAGAGTGGGAAGCTTATTTCTTCTTGCAAAGCACGTGGCAATCAGATTTAAAAACACCCATGAGAGTGAACTACCTGGCAAAGAGGGCATGCCCTGGGAAGGCTGCCAGCGGCTAGATCCAGAGGGCTGGAGCCTGCCCACCCCAAAGAACTTTTTACAGTTCTCTGTATTTTTTAAATACTGTATACATATAGCTATAGAGACTAGCAGCCAAAGAAAATGGCCCTGATTCATAGATCATTGTGCACAATTTATCCAAGTACAAGGTAATCATATGATTCACACAATCAGTGCTGTTTACACTGGGGAAAAGGCGGCCAGTGTTCAACCCCCTAATTCTCCATGACATAAAATACTGCACAATGTGTCCATGCCAGATGCTTGCCAGGAGAGTAACTTCACAAACATTTGACTTCTTTTCGAAAGAATTGTGCTATTTTTATTGTGTAAGACCTAGGCTCTGAGGTCCCAAAAAGTTCTGGTCGGTGTCTAAATTTGATTTTTAAACCTAAAATCACAATTTGTTCAAAAGAATTAGAAAATGAGGCTTCCTGAGCCAAAGTTAAGCAGATGTGTTCCTCTTACTATCGATTCTGAGGAGTGCTGAGTACAATCCACCGAGCACAGCTAACCAAAGCTTTTTCTATACAAAGCCTTCATAATTACATCTCAAGATGACAGCTGCTGTTATATGGCTAATATGCCATGTTTGCTCAATAATGTGCTATCTTTTTGACTATTGGGAAGATCTGCAATAGTTTTTGTGTGTAGTAGGGTATAGAAAACCCATATTGGTATTGAGTTTTGGAGTGTGGAGTTGTGACGATGGGCGCTTTTGCACGACCCCTAAAATCCCCAGGCATAAGGCTCCCAGATGCGGAGCTTAAAATTGTTTTCCCACCAGCTGCACACTTTAAAAAAAAATTAAGTATGACCACGCCCACATAAGCGCACTCCAGCGCATTTTAAAAGTACCTGATCTCTGGAGGTAAAAAAATTTCTGATGTGGATTGTAAAGCAGTGAGTGCTGGGCTGTCCTTGCCTTCTGTTTGGCTTTTTTGCCGCACCACACCCCTTTAAGAAACTGGAATGCTTCCGGGGCTGCTCCCGACGCAGAACGGAGGTGAGCCTGCATTCTTTTCTCCCTTTTTTTCTCCCTCCCCTCAGGCAGACAGGAGCAATGGTGAGCGGAGGGGTGGGAGCACAGCAAGAGGAGCAAACCCCCAAGATCTCTTGTCCGAATTTAAGGGATCTTAGGGGTCATGTAAAAGCGCCCTACGTGCCTGATAAAATCATTTGTTCCATTTGGGGCATCTGGGAACATTTTAAGTTGTGTGTGGGTTCAGATGTTGTACCCGCTTGCCACACCCCTGATTTTTAAGAGGCCTGTTGGTGGTGGTCGTGGTGGTAGGGAGGCATTTGATATTGCTCTTTCCAGATTGATATGTACCTGTGTCTAGGAAGGATGGTATCAAAGAACCTGCTTTTTCTGTTCTGCTTCTTTTAGCTGCCTCGATGGGAAGGCAGCAGAGAGAAAGAAAGAAAGGCAATCCAACATGTTCTCTTTGGAATTTCTGCCTTTTCCAGAGAGACCTCATTCCTCAGTCTCTTTCTATGTCTCCATTTTGTGGCTTTTAAAAATGTGGAATATTTTCCAAAAACACCTCACTTGATCCCATTTCAGATCGCCTCACACTACAAGCTATGCAAAATCTTGTGGCAGGTTAAAGACTAACATGTTTTATAATATATGGCAGAAGAGATTGTGGACTGCACCCCATTCTTTCAGATGCAACTGCAAATGCTGAATGCAGATGCAACCCAGAGCTTCAGATTTCCTTATTCCCAGTTCTTTGTTAGGATGAAACTTTGAAACACAACTCAGTGTTGTTGGGGTTTTTGTTTGTTTGTTTGTTTTTTGCTAAAAAAAAGGACATGAACTTATATTCCCTTGTTAATTTTTATTTCTAGATTGTCATCTTTGCTTTCACTGTATGCCCACAAATCTCAATTTTGATAAAGAATTGGTTCTTTGATTTGGGTGTCCCTCAGCTTTCTTCTGTGTGCAGGGTGTCACTTCATTATTTTCACCTCAGGTAATTGCCTATTTAGCTGTATTTCTGATAAATGATTATTTTAGTCAGCATTCCCTTGCAGAACTCTGCCTGCACAATGCAAACAAGGTCCTCGGGAGTTGCAGATGGTTGCAAATTAAAGTTCTTTTAAAAATGTTGGTGTGTGGGTATGAATTGCACACAGTAAATTAAAGTTGCTTGTACCTCAACATTGAAAACGGAACTGTAATTAGCAGCAATCGGCTGCTGTCAGAGACATCACTTTGGCTGTGCAGTGGAGCTCCCAGGGGGATTTTGTTTTTTATTAAAAAAAAATGGCACCCAAAACGTGAAGTGCAAGTCAGACATTCATCTCTTTACCTGAGTTGTTGAGCCACTTCAGTCCTTCCAGTTCATCATTCCGGATCTTTGAAACAGACTGGAGAGTGGTTTCCTTGCTGCCCTTTTGAGGCAGGGGCTCACTCTTCAGCTTCATCTTTGTCTTTCAAGTTACCCCCTCCTGTAATAAATGCCCATGCGTGAGAGACTGGGAGTCATCGAAAAATGCTTAATTACCTCAGCCATAAAGGTCAAATATTTATCTTCTCAGATCCTCTTCCTAAAAAGAACACGCTGTATTGATTTTTAATATTACTCACACTCATCCAGGTAGGTCAACACAGAGCCAGCGCCACAAACCTCTTGAGTGTCTCTTGTGCTGAGGAGCACAGCGCATTCATCCTGCTATTAACCATTCTTCACCTGCTGACAGAGTAGATTTGAAGGAGGTCAGTAGTGGTACTGGGGGGGGGATAAAGGATGCCAAATACCTACTTATATTTACCTCACACATCAAATATACTGTTGAACACACAGGGCCCTTGAGGCCTATTAGGTATTAAGAGTTGAGAAAGGAAGATAAAACACAAGCCTTTTTTAAGCAGATATGGCTTAAATGTTCTCAAAAGTTGGGAAACGACAGCTTCCTTCATCCCACTTTTCAGGCGCTGACATCTTAAATGTTCAAACAAAAGATCAGTACCGATGGGGCCTAATGCTAGCATAGTCTTATTACGTTCCAAAGTTATCTTGATATGTTAGTGTCATTGTAATTGTAAGCATCATTCTTACTGTGATGTATTCATAAAGGCTTTCATGGCCAGGATCTGATTGTTGTTGTGAGTTTTTCGGGCTGTTTGGCCGTGTTCTGAAAGTTTTTCTTTCTGACGTTTTGCCAGACTCTGTGGCTAGCATCTTGCCACAGAGTTGCCAGCCCCAGAGTCTGGCAAAACGTCGGGAAGAAAACCTTCCAGAACAAAACCAAACAGTATGAAAAACTCACAACAACCATCATTCTTGGTCTTGCTGTTTTTGTTGTTATTACCTTCATTTGCTATGTTTTTGTCCCTTCACCAAGAATATTGGATCACTGCTGATATATTAATAAAATTGGAGGGCACCTTAGATATCATTTAGTCCAACTCCCCTTCCATGTAAAATCTACAATACAGGATCTAGCTACAGCAGCATTGGTAAGAGCGAATCTATTTGAATACCACCCATGGAGTAGTACGTATCATTCCCAAGATGTCCTGTTCTACTGCAAATAGCTCTTGATGCAAGAACATTTCTTTTAAAGTTCAGCCAAAATTGGTTTTCTTTCAACATTACACTGATGCCAATGGCTACTATTTCCTTTAATAAGCATGGATGTGGGCAGGCATGGAATTTTTGGCTGAAAGCATTTGAGGAAGCCAGGAAGAAAGGTTGAGGCCTTCCCTGCTAACTCTGTGTTCCCAGTCAGGTCTCATGTGTTTATTTGGTTGTAAAAAGAAAGCAGATAGAAAGAAAGGGATATGCTCTACATTTCACGAGCTTCGCAGATCTAGCCAGTTATGGACACAGGTGCTAATTATGACATTCACACTAAGACAAAGAGCTAGGAAGTGTGTAACTCCCAAAGCTTACAGACTGAAAGAAAGGTTCTTGAAAACAGTACGGTACTATCAAAATTTGATAAAAGATTAAAAACATTAAGAATGGAGGGGAAAGATTGTAGGTGGCTGAGTCGAGGGGGGAGACTTGTCCAAATAATCATCAAGCATCCTAGATCTGTTAGTTTAGTTCCCAGGGAATGCGTGGTTGAGAGGATTACTGTATGTGCCATTTCTGGGGCACCGGCAACTGCACAAACCCCCAGCACTACCAGAAGGAGGCATTAGTAAAGTACTTTGGAATACTTTGCATCTAGAAAATCCTGGGAGGGTTGCCATTCGTCAGAACTGAGTTGACATCATTATTGCTTACTTCCTACAAGAGTAGCCCAGAATGTAATCTTGTGAAGGCTACTCCAATAAAATTGCATCATATTTCTTTTCATACCCTATAAAGAGTTTTGGACAAAAAAAACAGCTGTTTTGACTTTTTGTAGCCTCCTCAACAGAATTGATTCCCCATTCATTCCCATGGAAAACTGTGCTTTGTAAGACCCAGGGCATTCTACTGATTTTTTTCTTAACCCGAGGCATCCCCATTTCAAATAAATTATTTGTGCAAGCTTTTTTTTAACCCAAAGCATTTTTAACCTGGGGTACCACTGGATTCAGGCTAAATTGCCATATTGGCACTCGGTGAAAAATAAGTGGGTTTTCAGTGGCAGTTTGGCCACTCGGCCTCAAAAAGGGTTTGCTATCCCTGCCCTGTGCTATGCCACTCATTTCAAACGGAAATACATTTCTACTAGAAGGATGAAGAGATGGGCGAGTTCTGTTGCTGTAATGCAGTGAGGATTGTAGTGATAAATGTTTTATTCCTATTTTTCTTACCAAATAGTTATTCTGTTATCAACCTAGGATGAATACTTCTCTCTTCCTTAGCAAATTATGATGGCAAAAAGTGCCTCGATGGCACACTTAACTATGTACATCTGTATTCTTCTTTCTCCTTCTCCTCTTCCCCTCTCCTACTCAATCTTCTCCTCCTTCCTTTCCCACCACAGGTTAGATGCCATCATGGCTAAACTGTCTTTAAGTATGACAACTTGCAGCAACCGTGATATGGGTCTTCCAGAATTATTTTAACAAAATATTTATTTATTGATCGCCTTCCCACTCCAATAAGTTCTTACCTCCTGTAATATGTCCACATTTCATATGCTTCTCCCTTTTCAAAATAACAGCCCTTTTGAAAAGGTAATAGAACAAAACCAAGAATACATCGCACTGGAGAATGTGCATTCTCAAGGCCAATGTTAAAGTCTTGGTTGCACACAACATTCTTGATCTTCAGG
>JAHTLZ010000330.1:53214579-53225972 GCA_023846285.1 Phrynocephalus versicolor
TATGGCATAGGTACCCAAGGTGACACTTGGAGCCCTTTCTGTGGGCACCCGGCATTGCCCCTTTACAGCCACCTGTATTCAGGTTAAATTGCTGTATTGGTACTTTGCGAATAATTAGTGGGTTTTGAATCGCATTTGGACACTCGGTCTCTAAAAGGTTCGCCATCATTGCCATAGTGTAATATGGTGACGACTATTCTCCTCATGTTATCATATGTGACACCACTCTTTTCAAGTACCTCCTGCAAGGGATGGCTTAGCCTTCCTGGATCTGGGACACAGATTATGTTGTTTCAACCGAAGATTGTCTCTATGTCTCTTTCATTTCTTATTCAATTTCGTCTTCTGTTTTAAGTTTTTTGGTTTTGCTAAAAAAAGACAAGAAAATGGCTGTGCTGGTTTTATCATTTTGTTTTATTATCCCAAATGCCTTTATGCTATCAACCTTTCTCATCTAGGAAGCAAAGTATGCCTCCTAATCATTATATTGCCCAAACATGTGCCTAAAGGAATGTGTCCCAGACTCCCTTTAAAAGGGGAGGTCAACAGAGAAAGATTCGAGGAGGATCACTTTGTTTACTTCCTTTCTTCGGAGGCTGCTGCAAAGGGAGGAGTTGAACGACAGACTCCGGGTGATACGTGTCTAGCTGCACTGTTCTCCATGGCTGCCCTGTCGACCATAAGCTCTTCCTGCCCCCCTCCCACCAACTCATAAGCATACCAAACACAGGATGCTGGAAGGAAGCACCGGCAGGAACCAATCAGCTCCCCACAAAGTGGATTGAGTTGCATGTGCTCTTGTTTGTGTACGTGCAGGAGCCGGTTTCCAGCAGAGAGGGCGGGACTGCAGCCCAGGGTAGGGTTTCTTTCGCTGGCACTGCCAGTCCTGCATTTGATGCACTACCCGAAGGGAGGAAGGGAGCTCTATTGAACGTTTACTCCATTCAACCGTTTACTCCATTCAACCACAGTGTTCGCCGCAAGAGGTTTGAAAAAAAAAAGGATTAAAGAAGAGAATGTTACTGTTGGACTGCACTACAGAGGTAAGACTTGGGGAAAAGACACATGTTTAGTTTTTTCCTTTAAAAAAAGATTTCTAGATATTGAATTGATTGCAACACTCGCTCACACCGCTGAATAAATGTACAGCACCTTAAGATCAACAAGAAATAATAAGAGAAATGTAACACTCCTGTAAATTTCTTGGTTTTGATGAAGATATCAAATTAGATATTAGGAATCATGTCACAGGTTTTGTTAGTGAGAGACTGATTACTCCTTCTTTAATAAGAAGAACTTTTGTTTCAAACACTCCTCTGTCTTTTAGCCTGCAGGCCTGACCCACCTTCTAGAAGCAGGGACGGAAGTGAACGTAGCGGCAGATGCCTTTGTCCAATCCCCAGCTCATCTGGCTGCTCATGGAGGACATGCTTTCTTTCTACTTTGGCAGTTGCAGACAGGAGCCAATTTGAACCAACAGGTATGGCTTTTCCGTTTCTCAGGCAGTCCAGTTTCAAAAGAGTCCATCTCACACAGGGCTGAACAGCAACTGTCTAGGACTATGAACAGGAATTTTGGAAAGACAGAAATCCCTGAGCAGCTTTAGAGAACAGTAGGACTTCCGTTATCCACTGATTCATTATCCACTGATTCAGTTATCCATGGTTGACAGAGGAAAAGATTAAATAAATACAGTGGACCATTGTATAACAAATGGTTTGTATAAAATAATCTGTACAACATAAAAAATCCCGGAGATAGGGGAAATTTGCTTAACAAAATTGTCTATGGGGCGAATCTGTACAACATAAAAATGGTTGCAATTAGGGATTACTCTGTTTTCAATACATTCCTATGGGAAATATGTATAAAGGAAAATGTGCTAAACAGAATTTCATTTGGAACAAATTAATTCCTTTATACAAGGTACCACTGTAATTCAGCAGCTGCAGAGCAAGTTACTATCACAACATAGGAGTTTTGGGGATTTTTGGTGTTCTCTATTATCCACAGTTTTCATTATCCACAGGAAGGCCTGGAACCAATTCACAGCGTATACCGGGGTCCTACTGTACAATCTTACACCTTTACTGTGGTACTGAACATACAGTCACCTATATTTTCCCATGTATTAGGTGCTATGACATGAAGAGGATAGAGATTCTTTTGTTATAGGAATATATACTACTTATGCTATAAAAGTTCTGCTAAAAATAACATTTTCACATCAACTGCAATCTCCTTTGATTTATCAGCTGAGGTTTCAGCAGCATTCTTTTTAAAGGCTGCAAGCAGAAACGTGCACATTTATCACTTGTATCAGAATTGTTATTATGGGAGATACTGTACAGAGAGTAAGTCTGGTTAGAGTATAAATGTTTTTCAATGGTTTTTGCCTGATCCTAAGTTACAGTTGATTCTGAAACAGAAATCTGTTATGCTTGTGACTTGTATCAACCACCATTGAACACTAGGGATCAAACTACTTCATCTCTTGGCTCTTATATTAACCGACCACAACCATTAACTAGTTATAATAATTAAGACATTTTGTACTTAGAAAATAAAATCTCTCTCTCTCTTTTAAACTAAGGATTGGTTTGGGGAAGCGCCAATTCACAAGGCAGCGAAGGTTGGGAGTTTGGAGTGTCTTGCATTACTTGTTGCCAGTCATGCCAGCATTGAGTAAGTGCATTAGTTTTAATAGTAATTACTTGTGGGCAATTTATTTATATTCTGCCACAATAATACTATGCAGTGCATAATAATGATATGCTGTTTACATTGGGTAAATGTAAATAAATGATATTTGAACATGGATCCTAAACCTGTCCCTTATTACCTGTCTCTTTAGCAGAGCTTTAAAAAGTTAGTTTTTTCTGGGAGTTCTGCTTTAAAAAAACCAATCCCAAGCCATGCACCTTACAACCTATATTGCACACCCCTGAATTGTATCTTGATTTGCAAAACAAGATCACTCACAAGCAACTGGTATAAGGGACATCCAGACAATGCTAGCAGAAGACAGAAGTTGACCATAGGTAGCTTGTGACTCAAGGAGGGGAATACTCCATTCTGAGATCTGAGATGAGATCCAGGCACCCTCTTGGACCACAAGTTGCTTGCGGCATTTTGGTTCCAGTCCAAATGAAGTTTAGTTATGCTAAAAGCCTCACTGAATCCAATGGATCTAATTTGCTGTGTTGATTTTATTAGATCTTAATCATGGTGTTTGCTTGGATCAGCATATAGACTAATGTGGTGGTTCTCAACCTGTGGGTCACCAGATGTCCCTGAACTGCAACTCCCAGAAATCCCTTCTAGCACAGCAAGTGGTAGAGGCTTCTGGGAGTTGCAGTTTAGGAACATCTGGGGACCCACAGGTTGAGAACCACATTTAACTGTAAGAAAGATAAATTAATCTGATATTTTTAAAAATATGTATTATATTTATTTAGCTGAATGGGGGGAGGATCACCCATCAAAGTGATTGACTGGTGATTTAATTTTATATTTTAGTTTACGCAATAAGGATGGTCAAACAGCAGAAGACCTGGCATTGGCTTTGGGATTTTTGGATTGCGCCCAGTTCCTTGCGACAGCCAAGCACATTCAAAACAGGAAAACAACAGCACAATCTTGTCATTCTCAATCTGGCAGTGAGGAGAACCTGCCCGGCAATGCTGCAACGAGACAGAAACGAGCATGTGCAAGCAACAGATCCATAAGCAGGAAGAGAATGAGATCAAATGGTATGGCATTTACTCTGCAGTAATCAATACACTGGATCAATCTTATAGCACCTTATTCTAAGTACTGTATGGTAGCTTCTGTTCTGATTCACTTCAAATTAAGAGCAGGGCTATTTTCAAGACAGTTAACAAGTCTTTTACATATCTGCCTGAGTTCTGATAGCTCTGTTTGACAAGATTAACTGCTACTGCCACTTTCTAAAGGATATTGTAAAAATGTAGCCCAAAGCATAAATTTAGAAGTTATGACTTGACGTGCTTGCATCTTATACTGACATGTCATCCAACATCAGGCGTGCTCATTTTCATTCATATATTGTATGATTTCCATGTGACATTTTAGTAGTTTCAGATGTACTTGGTAGTTTCAAACATTTTACTGTGTTGCAATTGTAATTGTATGCATGTCTACTCAGGTGTAATCCCATAGAGTTGCATGAAACTTAATGCCAGGTAAACAGGTAGAGGATTCCAGCCTTCTGGATTTTCCTGTTATTTCTTTGGACATTCCTTTGAGCGTTTACTGAACATGAAAAAAATAATGTTAACAAATGAAACAGCACCCTCATAACTCAGATGTAGTGCTTTTGTATGGGAGGGGGAAATATAATAAGTGAAGCAAGGGTGATTGTATAAGGGTGATTTTAGATAGATAGATACAGTAGACAGACAGACAGGCAGGCAGACAGGCAGGCAGGCAGGCAGGCAGAGAGACAGGCAGGCAGATTCCGAGGCTGTGATTTGCCATATAGAAACTGGGTTCTTCCTACCGGTTTATAGAACAAATGCAAACTAGCTGAAAAATAATCTTTTCTGTATTTAAACAGTTTGAAATCCTTGATGTCATATGAAAGCGTGCCACCTCATAAGAAGAGATGTGAACAATCAAAACTCAGAGAATGACAGCTCAAAACCAAGTATTTTGAACAATGCCTTCCAAGAAGGAGATCATTTGCTTCTTGAAGAAGTTTTTTTTATTATATCTTCTGTGTCTACACAAAAATAAATATCATAAACAATACTTTTTCTCCTATTATCTCTTTCCCAAGTAGCTGTGCAATATTTAGCACTAATATGTTACTCCTTCTACCGTTGCACATATGCATATCCTCATACAAAGAAGGCAGTAGAGCAGAGACTCACTACCAGTTTCTGAACATTTTACTTCATCAGCAGCAACCTTTAGCTACAGTGCAGAACGCCATAATGTACACATGCCTGTTGATCCACATACTGAGCACATACAGCTGCCTACAAGGCTCACGAAACTGCAACTGTGAGGTGTATGGTGGTGTCATATTGTGCCCTCAGGTAATGTATAAATGCTAGAAGTTCTAGGCTGCACATGTATATACAGTCATCTGGGAGTAATGTTCTAGTTCTCAACATATAGCACTGTATTGATAGCCTATTGTAAAAGCCCTCCCCCTACCATCTATTAGGAAACAACACAATAATTTTATTTGAAAAATCACCTTATATTTAATTTGTGCTGCAAATTATTGGAAAGGTGTTACTATGTTGGCTGGGATTTGGAACAACAGATTGTTTTAGACAAGATAATTCAACGTTTCTTAATAGCATTAATATACATAAACATACATACATATATTTTGGCAACTTGTATGTGTTTCGATGAGTGTACTAGTTCACCACAATCTTCTAAACAAGCATTCAAATGGATTTTGGTCGCTGAGGTAGACACAGGTTATAATAAGCATCTTTGTTCCAGAAATCAGCACCTTTCCATCCACACCAACCCTGAAGAGGAAAATGAAAAAGTACTAACTGTAAGATTTATCACTGTAATGTAACAGCATTAGTTAGCCTTTTTGTAAAACTAATACACATCAGGAAAAATCTTTAAACATGCACAAACCTTCCTTCTAAACATCCAAAAGCAGAATTTACACATCAGTAGGCACAAGAAAAGCTGAAAGATGTACAGTATTTTTTAAATCCAACAAATTATTCCTCTTCAGGCATAAAAGTTTCCAAAAAAAAAATGTGTGAACATAGAGCCTTGCCTTTTCTAGTATTATATGCAGATCTTCGGCTCCAGTATAATGTGGGTCCAAGATCAGAAATTTTATATGTCCTGTGATTTCATTCCATGCCACTCCTAATATTGTATGAGCCAAGACACCGCCACCTGAATTGGGAAGGTGAGAGAAAGAATATTCAAGATGAAAGATAGATTTGCTCATTATACAGTGGATCCTTGTATAACAAACAGCTTGTATAACATAAAATCTGTACAAGATAAAAAATTCCGGAGATAGGAGAAATTTGCCTAACATAATCACCTATGGGGAGAATCTATACAACATAAAAATGGGATCACTCCATTTTCAATGCATTCCTATGGGAAATTTGTATAAAGGAAAATTTGCTTAACATAATTTCATTTGGAACAAATTAATTCCTTTATACAAGGTACTGCTGTACATTGAAACAGTTTTATGACATTAAGGTAGACAATTTCCGTTTGACAAGGCCTGAAATTCAGCTTCCCAAATAAGTAAAGCTTTTCACAGATGACATAGCAGGGAAATCTGAAGAACAATTTCAAATCGTCAAGATTCTCCAACTACACACATTTTTACAATTTTACTCAGAAATAAGACCAAGGCGGCTTATGGCTCAGCAAGTATTGCTTAGAATTACAACTCATCTGTTCTTCTGACCAATAGGGTCATCATGAACAACTGACAGAAAGCATAATAATATGATTTAATAGAAACAGCCATTTCTAGGTGAGTTCATTGGACTAATGAAAAAGAAAATATAGACAGAAAGAGAGATCATCCACACCAACACCCATTAACTCCCTGTCAATTAGTGTTACCAGTAATTGAAGAGTTATGCACTGAATGGGTGAGAAAAACAGTAAGTGAACATTTGTTTCCTATCATTGCAGCTCGTCGTGCAATTACATCAAACGGGCATATATATATATATGCTGAAATGTGGATATAGGAAATCTGAATATTCAGGGTTAAATGCTACATCAGTGGTGGTGCATCTCTGAAGAGCACAGACGCCATCATAAACTGCCTACGTGGTATCCTCCCTCTCTGTGGAAATAGATTGCATAAATGGGTCCTTTGCATAATCAGATGTAGGCACACAACTGCCAACTCATAAATTATGTCATCTCAGTGGGAGGAATGGAAGACAGAGCCGGCTTCTCCATGAAAAGGAGTGCTACCCTTGCTAATAGATAAATAAGGGGGAAAGAAGCTCATCTTAACTTGCTTGGGGATTCAGAAGAACCTTTTTCATCCTTCTAGTGCCCCACAAATAAGTAGGTGGGTGGATCGCATGGCAGAAGTACCGTGTTTCCCCGAAAATAAGACAGTGTCTTATATTAGTTTTTGCTCCCAAAGATGTGCTAGGTCTTATTTTCAGGGGATGTCTTATTTTTTCATGAAGAAAAATACGGTACACATTTACTGTTATCTTATCATGGGGAGGCCTTATTTTCAGGGGATGCCTTATATTTCAGCGTGGGGCAAAACTGTAAGTAGGTCTTATTTTTAGGGGATGTCTTATTTTCGGGGAAACAGGGTATCTTTACTGCCACTAAGAGGCCTGAAAGTGGCCAAAACAACAAGCAAAAGGCCATAACTCTTAATCCTATGGCCTCAGTTTGTTTTTAACCAATGTCCTAATTTATGTAGGAACGTAAGAAGCAATTTCTGTGGTGTTCAGTGGGCCTTCCTCCCAGGTAAGTGTGCCTGAAAGGGTTAAAGCCAGAAAGAAATTACTCTAGCTATTGCTTCTTCTAAAAATAAAATCCACAGGCCTAGAGACACAAAAATCATTAGGTGAAAGAAAATCTGCTTCAATTACTCATTCACACTGCATTTCTAAGTGAAGTCCATCATTCTGAAGAAGAAACTCCCCATGACTACAAGTAGTTTGAAAAAGAATAATGTTGGAAACAAATTAAAGAAAAATATGAGGAAAAATAAAACCCTAACCTACACTTTCCTTTGAAAACGTGCCTGACTGGTGTGGGGTGTGGGTGGGTGGGGTGGGGTGGAAGTGTTTGTGTGTACGTGCATGCACTAGTGCACCCGCACACTGCTCCTCTCTCCTCCCATCCTGACTGGCACCAGGAAAAAGTTGACAGGTATGATCCAGCAGGGAGAGAGAGAGAGAGAGAGAGAGAGAGAGAGAGAGCCACCATTGGCTCACTTGTGATCATGTGACTTGCTCCAGTACTCATACTGCAAGACATTGTTGATCAAGGCAAAATTGATCAGAAATGTTTGCCTGTCTTGCAAAACACTCATAGACTAATGTACTCGTAAACCAAGTACTGTATTACTGTAGTTTTTTGCCCAGAGTACAGATTACATTATACACCAGGACAATCAAAAGCAGTGGTACAGCTATTTCTGTCAGAATCTATCAATGTTTTTCCATGACCTATATAATAAAAAACTTTACTATAATATCTCATAAGCTCATTCTTCCTGAAAGCCTTTGGTGTGTTCGCTAGCCTGTGTCTATTTGCAATATGATCTCTAGCACCCTTTCTTTTACTAAATCCAGCTAGAACATATGGCACTTCTTGCTACATACTGTATATAACAAAAATCTTCATTGCCAACTTTTCACCTCCCTGCCATCTTTAGCATTTCCATTTTTAAGAAGTGGAATGTATATTTATTATTTCCAGTCTGGATGTTTGAATAACTTCCCACAGAGGTTTGGCTGTGGGAGCACACAATTATTCCTCTGCATTGTAAATGGGTAAACCAAGAAACAAAAGCTTAAGAATTTATTTATTTATTTATTTATTTATTTATTTATTTATTTATTTATTTCACTTTTATAACACCCATCTAGACCCAGGGCTACTCTGGGCGGTTTACAACATGTGATAACACAACAATTAAACAAGGGAATACATCTTAAAAGCCAAAATTATTTTTCTCCAGGAAATCCACTGATTCCTGACCCTAGATAAAGCCTAGGCCACGGTTCTCAAGCTCTTCTACAATAGCTACTTGATCACTGACGTCCATTTCAAAGGTCTCGTCTGCAATAAGCCACCTCCCTTTCTTTGGACTGTAAATACTACATGTGTGGCTGGTGAACAATGAAGTGATTTTTGCCATTCCTTTTTCAAATGCTGCTTGAGAACATCTAACTGACCCAACACACTTTCTAGAAGATGCCACTTTTTGTTCTGCAATCTACAAGCCATATCTGCTCTCACTATGGTGGTGTTGGCAGGCTGTATTTTGAGACAGGGGCTAGTGAAGCACACTGTCACTTATAACAAAATGGAAGTAGAGGACCACACCACTGTAAATGTCCCCACAGAAAATGTCCATTATGTGTACAAAATGAGTGAGTGAAGTAGGTAGAGTATTTAGAACAGAAAGTCTGAATGTACTGATTGCTAAGTACTAAAAAGCTTACCAATCATCACTGGGGTTCCTGTGGTCTTAAAATGATTAGCAAGTTCTCTTCCCTGAGAAGCCAGGTCAGACCCTTGGCTGCAAACAAAAGTGATCTTTTCAGTAACAGGTTAAACTATGAAGGGAAACTATAAAGGTTAATACAGAAGCCACAAAACCAAACTTCTCTAAGCCTTGCCTTCCCCATCCAATAGCCTCCCAAAAGGAGTAGCTGCCCACACAATAGCAGAGCCACAATTCCTGCTGGCATGTCCAAACTTTGGCCCTCCAGATGATCTGGATCACAACTCCCACAGCCCTTTGTCACTGGCAATACAGGCTTGGAATTTTGGGAGTTGTGGTCCATAGCATCAGGAGGGCTGAAGTTTGGACATGCAGTGGATTGATTTACTGCACCTACCGTTAGAAGTAGATTTGGAGTCATGCTTCACAAAACACATTCTGAATTGATATAACTTGGTGTAAAACTAATAACTTTAACCAGACCCTTGCTGTTCTTAGAATGGTCATCCCTAACCTGCTTCACATCTCTTGCTGAAATGGCATTGCTGTTATGTCTTTTACAGCCCTGGTAACAAATCTCAACAGCAAACTACGTGTCACTCCAAACACTAGCTAGAAACTAAAACTAAAAAATAAAGTACCTGTTATTTATGTGAAATCACTCTATTATTGGTACTGTTCTACCAGTGGTAACATTTTGGGTTTGATATAAAACAAAGATTGTTGCTGAATGAAATGTTTCCCCTTAATGCCTCTGCACAACTGGCAAACAAACAAAAATCTACCATAATGACAACATTTTTAAGGATTTTGGTAGTGAGCAAAGGATATTATCAATATTCACCAAACTGGTGGCTGCATATATGTGTTTCTATGATGTGAGAGCTGGCTGAAGAGCTCAGTGAGTTTGGTATTTGGTTGTGGCCAGAGGTGGAGAGTAATGGTAAACCAGTTCTGAGTACTCTCTACCTAGACAGCTTTGAAAAGTATCACCAGAAGTCAGACTTAACTTGATGGCACATGATGATGATGTATAAGCAGGCACTTTATGTGCACCTTAACAACATATGAAATCTATATGGTCCATGCAAAACTGAGATATGTGCAAAGCTTCAGTTATTAATCACTAAATGTTTTAGTGAGGGAAGGATGAGTCAAAATCAACATAAAATATATGGGGATTTGAGTTGTGACTCCTTTCTGCATATGACTTCAAAAACGCAAATATTCATCTGCTCCTGGCACCCATCCTTTGAGGCACCCATTACTTTGATGGGTTTTGGTTGTGTCAGAATGTATCACAATTTCTTACCTGACAAACAGTATTTTTGAAGTTATTCCTAGTAGTTGATTCAATACAAGTTGCACTTCAATAGAACCAATCCACTGGCGTGATCCAACAAACTCAGGTGGTTTGTCTCCAGCATCAACTAAAGCCTTTGCCATTGTCAGCACCAGCACCACAAGTGAAAAATAGAAGTAACAGTCATTTGTACTGGCTGACATTTATGTGACAGAACAAACACATGCCGATACAGTGACCTGTATTGCTGTAGCACCACTATGTTCTGTTAAATACATGCAAGCTCCTTGAACAATCTCAACCCATCAATAGAAGGCTTTCCCCAAGAAATCAAGTGTACCTGCTGGATCTCCTTGTGTGTAGGTACTGATCTGTCTGTATATCCCTGGTGCTTGAACCATGAGCATATAGTCTGTAGAGATCTATAAGCACAGCCCCAGCCATTATCATCAATACGGTCTTGCATGTAATGATGATAAGCGTATGTTCCATATACCAGATATACCTGTGCCAGAAAGAAAAACGAATAAAACATGTACTATCCCACTAGGTTAGGTCCACAATTATTATTATTATTATTATTATTATTATTATTATTATTATATTATAGTCTGACCATTTCAATATATTTGGAATACTGTATAAACCCATTAAAGTCCTTTCCCACTGACTTATAATGGAATAGACAAATTAAAAAAGGGAAAGGGGGAGGGGAAGGGTGATCAAGTACAATTCTTCATACAGGTCCTTAAATGTGTAACAATCTGGTGATATAACTACTAAGGGAGATACTTCTGGGACAGGACAATTAAATTTTTTTAAAAATCATTTAAAAAAAGAACAGGATGATGCTAGCTAGCTCCCTTTTTACTCAAATCAGAGTTCTAGTCCTGGAAA